>CM060705.1:139620811-139970811 GCA_030686995.1 Artemisia argyi
TTTAATTTTAAGGATAAGGTCCGTTAAATTCGTAACGAACTTAAATGTTACTTGAATATAGGGTAGTAAAAAATTTTACTTATTCAAGTTCAGGGTATCATTCTTCACATTTAAAAGTTCATGAAACTAAAAATTTCACTTAACCATATTTAAAGTACTAAACTACATTTCGGCTTAGTTGCTAAACGTATAATTCACTTTTTTAAGTAACATCATTTGAAACCTTGTATACCGGGTAGTCGGGTACTATTGATGAACAAAAAAGTGTTTCTTTGATAATTGATGAAAAGGAAATGTTATAAAATCCATTAATGCTTGTTTTATTTTGGACACTTGTGGTACTGGTATAAGTTGTATATTTGGTATAGGGGTGGGAAGCGGTTCAGGACCGGACTGACAAGACCGAGCACCGAATTAGCCAAAAAGTCAAGACCGAGAATCGGACTGAATGTGGTCGGTCCGGTCTCGATCGATCGGTCAGTCCGGTCCAACTAGGCCAAATAATCGGTATGTGGTTCAGATCGGACCAGACCGGACCGGATCAGACCGACTGTACCGAAGAACAAATTAGCTAAAACCAAAAACCGGACCGAATGCGGTCGGTTTAGTCTCGATTAGTTCTTCGGTCGATCCGATCCGTCATCCGTTCAGGTCGTTTGCTCAGCCCTCACTAAAAAGCCAGAAACCAACTCTCACTCAAAAGTTACTAATAAAACAAAAGCCCAAAAGGCCAAAAGCTTTTAACCAGAAGCGACAAAAAAGAATTGGCAATTTAATAGAACATGTTACATACTCACTATGTGGTGAGATCCATGACAATCCACCATTTTCTAAAGAACAAACCAAGCAATCCCAACCATCCATCCTCTTTTAATCCTACGGATGAGATCAAATCTGAAAATACAAAACAAGGACAAATAAGTAATTTTACCTCTAACCAATAAATAGAAAAAATATCTTCCTTCATCTCATTCAAAACCCTACTTTCTCTCTCATAAAAACACACACACCGGCACATACTTCCTCTCTCATAAAACCACCGCCGGAAAAGTAAACATCGCCGGAAAAGTAAACATCGCTGGAAAATCATCGCCGGACACCTACTTCCGTCGTTGTTTCACTCAATCACCGTCATTCACACCATAAAAACCGCCGTTATTATCAGATCTACATTCTCTTTCATCACAATCACCATAAAAATCGCCGGAAAAATCACCGCCGTCGTCTAAAAATGGATGACAATCGGAATTTAATTGATGTTATAGATGAGAATAAGCTGATCGAAGTTACAGTAGATGTTGCAGCACAGGAGATGTTGTAGATGATTTACAAGATCTAGAAGAAGTTTTACCAGAAGTTGATGTTGTAGATGTTCCAGTAGATGTTGTAGATGAAGTTGATGTTGAAAAGAAAATTGAAGGTAAATCACATGTGATTTGATCTTTTGGTATATTATACAGTTTCGTTGTCAGCTGATTTAGTGTTTTGATATTTTGGAATGTTAAATCACATGTGATTTGAACTAGGTTATTTTAAAACATAGAAAGGAGTAAAAAAGATTTGAATTATTTGTAAATCACATGTGATTCACAAAATGTTATTATGTTGTTTTAATAACATGTGATTCACAAAATGTGACTCACAATCTTTTTAATCTGAATCACATGTGATTCAGATTATTAGTTATCTTAAATCACATGTAATTCTGTGATTATGTTGTTTTATTGTTTGAATCTTTTTAATATGAATTACATGTGATTCAGATTATTAGTTAACTTAAATCACATGTAATTCTGTGACTATGCTGTTTTATTGTTTGAATCTGTTATAAAGTTAAATCACATGTGATTTACCAAAAATCACATGTGATTTACTAAATAATCACATGTGTTTTAAACATGAATCACAAGTGATCTGTTTTTAATATGCAGATTCTATGAGATCACTGAGACCAACATTATATGAGCATTCTGAGACACCGGGTGGATCGATACATTGGGTGCCTCATGTAGATGAAGGCATTCCTATACCTGTTGAGGGAAGATACTATGATACTTTAGAGGAAGCTATAGAGATGTATAGTACTTACGCAGAAGCAGGAGGTTTTCAAATCAAAAAGTCGGGGCAACGATTAACAAAATTTGGTAAGGTACAACACAAGTACATCATGTGTAACAAAGAAGGTCTTCCAAGAGGTATTAATATTGACACTTTGGATCCTCAAAACAGTGACAAACAAAAAAGGAATACAACTGTTCATGTAACAGGTTGTAAAGCTCGTATAAGGTTGGAATTGCATACAGTTTCTGGAAAATACAAGTTAGTTCAGTTTATTGATAAACACAACCATATGCTAATACCAAAAGAATACAAACATTTTACAAAAAAACAAAGAAAAATGACTCAAGCACACAAAATGTTTATTGTAAAATCAGCAACAAACAAGATTGATGCAACACGGGCTCATAACTTGTTAACCAGTATGAAAGGTGGATATGAGTATGTTCATGGGACATCTGATGATTTTAAGAATCCTCAAAGGGATATTAATGCTTTCATAGGGGAGAGTGATGCACAAATGCTTATAAACAAAATGGAAAATAGAAAGGATTATGTGCCGGACTTTACATTTCAATATAAGGTAAAAAACAGTGAGTTAGAGGCAATGTTTTGGGCTGATGAAGTTGCGAAATGCAACTACAAAGAGTTTGGAGACATAGTATCCTTTGATGCAACATTCAGGTGTAACAAGTAGGTTTTTATTATTTTTTTCTTTCTAATTTACATATAATTTTTTTAATATGATTTCCTTTTAAAACCAAAATCACATATGATTGATTTCAACAATCACATGTGATTATATAATCAATCACATATGATTTACTTTTGCATCACAGTATATTTATCTATATATGTTCCTAGGTACAACATGGTGTTTGTACCATTCACTGGCGTCGATAATCACAGAAGGTGTGTCACATTTGGTTCGGGGATGCTTTTACATGAAGATACTGAATCATACACGTGGCTACTCAACGCATTTATGACTGCCTTCAAGAAAGAACCAACCATGGTTGTAACAGATCAAGATGGAGCAATGAAGAGAGCTATTGAAGCCGTTTTCACTCACTCAAAACACAGACTTTTCATGTGGCATATTGACCAAAAGATTCCAACAAAGGTAAGAATATTCAATTAACTAATCTGTTTATGTGTGATTCACATGTGATTCAACTATGATATTAAATGAATCACATGTGATTTCCAGATAAATCACATGTGATTCACTTGTAAATCACATGTGATTCAGATGTTTATCACATGTGATTCACAGGTGATTCCTATGTATATATCATATGCTTTATACTGAAAAAAAAAGCCACTAAAACTCAATTTGTCAATAAAACAGATTTGTAAAACAATATACAAAGAAACTGATTTCAAGAAGCGTTTTAAGAAGCTCATTTGGAATATGTTCATTGAACCCTTCCAATTTGAAGAGAGATGGGCCAAGTTGATTGAAGATTTTGGTTTGCAAAAATACAAATGGTTGACAAAGATGTTTAATCTTAGAGAAATGTGGATTCCAGCTTATTTTATAGACACTCCATTATTTGGATTGATGAGAACCACATCAAGGTCTGAGAGTGAAAACTCGTTCTTCAAAAGTTTCACAAGCCCAAGATCAACACTAGTTAGCTTCATGATGTCCTATGAATCAGCAATGGAAAGGCAACGTTATAGGCAAGAACATTTGGACTTCAAAACACTAGAGGCGGCACCAAAGTGTAAAACAATGTTAAAAATTGAACGCCATGCAGCCAGAGTTTATACTAGGACAATATTTTTGCTTGTTCAAACAGAAATAAATGAAGCATGCTGGACTTGTTTAATACAGGATTTAAAATTGGAAGAAGGTTCTGAGATTGTCGTAGTTAGAGACAAAAATGCAGCGCCTTATAGAACACTAAACAAGGAAATTGAAGATGAAAGCGAAACAGCAGCACAAAGAGTTATAGACTATAAGGTATGTGATTTATTAAAAATATTTGTTAGTTTCTTTACAAGAATTACATTTGATTCCTGAAATGACATGTGATCTCTTTAGAATCACATGTGATTTATAGTATAATCACATGTGATTTATGTGGAAATCACATGTGATTTGTCTTGTAATCACATGTGATTCGTATGTAAATCACATTCACAGAATATAATTCTTTTATTATTTTGTTTTGAAAAGGTACTTCGTAATATAGAAGATGGGTCGGTTGTATGCTCTTGCAGACATTTTGCTCGATACGGTTTCCTGTGCCGACATATATTTTGTGTCTTCAAGAATCGTGATATTGAAGTCATTCCAAATCAATATATTTTGAGGCGGTGGACGAGGGATATAATTCCACCTGACTTGAGAAGAAAAAGAAACAGATATGGGGAAAAAATTTAGAAGTTGAAAGGCTTACAAATGAAGCAAATGCTGTGGTGGATGATTGTTTATTTAGGTTGAGCAATAATGTAGAGAAGATGGGTGCTTCTGTAGAAAAGTTGAAGACATTAAAGACACAAGTAGAGGCTGAGGTGCCAATTCCTCCTTCGGGAAAAACGGGAGATGTGATTGGTGAGCATTTTGCTATTTCAAAACCTGATAAACAGACAGTTAACAATCCAACAAAGGTACCAACCAAAGGAAATATTACAGAAGCAGAACGTAATAAAAGGCGAAAGAGTGAGCGAGAAAAAGCACTTGGAGTTAAAAAGAAGCATATGAGGCCTTGTGGCCATTGTGGAGAGAAGACCAACACGCATACGAAAACAACTTGTCCTAAGAACCCAAACGCAAAGCGAAAAGCAACAACAGTTGATAATTGAGCACTTTTAATACATTGATTTACTATGTTGAAGTATTCTTTAGAATGTTTACTTATGGAACTCTTGTTTATTGTTTACATATGGTACAACTCTTGTTTAATGTTTACTTATGGAACTCTTACATACTTGTGGCATATTTGCCAAAACATTGCTTGAATCACATTGAATTATTGTTTACTTTGTATTTTGAAATAAAATATATGTGTTCAAAATCATATGTGATTTAGAATGAAATCACTTGTGATTTGAACAACAATCACAAGTGATTTACAAACAAATCACATTGGATTATTCTTTAAGTGAAAGTAACATCTAAAACCAACATATTTATAACAAAAGACAGGATTTAATTACCAGGATTGACTTTCCCAAAACACAACAAAACTTAAATCCTGCTTAATAAAGCATTCTAATCTACCATGGATATTCTGACTAGCATTCCATAATTAAACTACCATGGAAATTGTTTGACTTCACATACTTAACATAAAAAAAGCATATGATAACTAAACTAAAAATACTGTTCCATAGCCTGATTCTAGCCTGGACGATCACTTGGCTTCAAGTTCGTTTGCATCTTTTCCTTCACGTTGTTTCCTGTTCATTCTTGCTTGAACAATGATCTGCATCTTCGATTCAGAATCTACTTTTTCAAACTCCTTGGCCTCTTCAAGCATCTTTTCCCGATGCACATTAAGCTCATGCAACAACATTTTGGTAGCAAACTTGAATCTCGGCCTCCTCAACAAGTCTAACTGGTCCTTTGACTCAGCCACAAGCCCACAGTCCCATTTTGAAGGAGCTTCAACCATATAACTTTCCATGTGCAGCATGGCAAAAATACCACAATCTAGGTAATTTGAGCTTGTACTCCATTTAAGCCTTGGGATCTTTGGAATCAGTTTCTTAATGCTAGCATACCTTTTGTGACAATGAAATTTTAGATGACTGGCAAACATATCTTTCTGCAAAAAAAAGAAAAAAAAACATGAGATCAAAGGAAAAACACATGTGATTTGTATGTAAATCACATGTGATTTGTATGTAAATCACATGTGATCAGGGAGAAAACTAATACTTACAAGAACATCACATACTACTTTATACTTTCCATCATACTTTGCCCCACTGTCAATGTTATCAAGTATTGTCATCGTAGTTGTCTTTAAAAAGTTGAAGACAACAACATAGAAATGCCCTTCATTGAGAATTGGAAAAAACACCTGAATTAACAAAAAAATAAAAATAAAAAAATAAAAAAATAAGAAAACTTAATAAAAATGGAAAACTATGAATATAACAAGTATAATTCTAAAAAGAAAATAATAACATTACCAAATCAATGCCTTTTAGATCAATGCCAGCAACATTTTGAAAATGTGCAGAAACTTGGGCATCAAAACTTTTCAATCGACCCTTTGAATCCAAACTTCCATCAATCATTTGCTTTGTCTGCATAAAATAACAAACATAAATTGTAAAAATTAAATAATATATAATAATACAATGAAATTCATAAAAAAAAAAAAAAAAAACACTTACGATACAACCAGTAGGCATGAAATGCCTTGACAAAGATCCAGCATCTTTGAAACTCTCTTCATGGTTAAGAATGGCACCCCAACAGTCGATAACATTTGCATCAAGACATAAACCAGGTGCTAACGTTTCCATGTTTAAACGAATTGATGAAAATTTGATGCCAGAATGAGTTTCAAAAACAGTTTCACTGCATCATCAAAAGACACAAATGTCATTAGCTAAAATATCATAGAAATTCAATTGTGAATCACATGTGATTCACTCAAAATCACATGTGATTCACTCAAAATCACATGTGATTTTGAGTGAATCACATGTGATTACCTAAACAATAAAAGAAGTTCAAAAATCTTTAAATAAAATAGAACCTACATCTTGTCACCCTGCATACAAAACAAGCCGTTTCCAACCATAAATTCCACCCTCGTTATCTGAGGCACAACTTTAGTCTTCTTATTCATGTAGGGCGAGCAGAGGAAAGAAGACGGTTTCGCAACTCGTTTGTCAGGAAGGATTATCTCAGGACTACCTTTGGAAACACGAGTAGCCACTCTTTCAGGAGTACCCGGACCTGCATTCGTGACAACCAATTCCTCACGCGTCCCTTTATCAAACATATCACCCTGAAGTAATACAACATAATTTAATTAAAAAGAAACAATATTTAAAAGAATAAAAAGATATAATTTAATTAAAAAGAAACAATATTTAAAAGAATAAAAAGATGTTTCTGTTAGAGTATTACGTATAGATATTCGTCTACAATACAATCAATCACCTCATTTACGAGATCGATATTGTTATTTAGACACTGAGTGTAAGTCTCGGGCGTGCTGTTGATCTCCAACTCATAATCTTCAGCTGGCTCAACAATATCAGCTTCACCCTGACACGGATCTTCAACACCAACCACATTTTTAGCCGGCTTCTCACTGTCAGCAGGTACATCAACTCCCTTCTCACCCTGAGAATTGACTTGCCTCTCTTCCTGAGACGAATCTTTTTCAAAATGATCTAAACTAATTTTACTAAACCCAAAGGTATCTAAACCATCTAAACTTACCTTTCTAATATCACGATCATTTCCACTCCCATCATTATCACTTCCACCAGTTTCATCATCATTATCATCTGAACCACCAGGATCATCACCCCCCCATTTCGCCTAAAGAGACAGGTTTTTTGAAAAGATTGGAATATTTCTCATATAACTCACCAAACTTTTCATCATCAGCATACTTTTTATAAGCTTTCAACAGTTTGGCTTCAACAGAATGTCTTTCAGAATATATGATGGAAAGCTTTTCTTGAATTTTGTTAAACAAAACCTATATTTAATAATAATGTCAAAGACAAGAAATATTGCAGTGAATCAATGTGATTCACATGTGATTTGTGTGCAAATCACATTTGATTATTGTGCAAATCACATGTGATTTGCAAACTAATCACATGTGATTCGCAAACTAATCACATGTGAATCACATTGATTAACTGCAATATTTCTTGTATTGCAGTTAATCACATGTGATTTGAACACATGTGATTCAATAAAAACTAACATTTAATGATCGACTATAACAAATAAACCAACCTCTTTATCAGAAGATTCCGACAAACCAGCATCAATAAAACCTTTTGTCTCGTTAGCTTCTACCTCAGTCCACTTAGGATTAAGCTCTAGTTCCCCCAACTTCCTCTCACTAAGTTCTAGATCCTGTCGTTGTCTAATTAAGGTTGTCGACCAGTTTAAGATGGCTGGACGCATACGAACAACGTGAAACTTTTCAAACTTGGTAGAATCTAGATACACAAGCTGGGAAAAAAAGGAATAAAAGTTACATATGACAAATATGAACAATATTTAAAATTAACTAAATCTATAAACTTACCATGAGGACGGTTAATGGACCAGTGTAGTTGCATTGTCCTTGTGGATTGGTACTATACTGAAGGCAATTGTGAATGTAACCACACCAATCGATCTCAGATATTGGAAGATCTTGTGGAATATGTCTAACAACATCTAAACAAATTTGCCCATTCATGGTGTCACACCTTCCCATCGTGTTGGAAAACAGCATAAGGAAGTTAAGTTTGAAAAAATGATCAACTTTCTTTGCATTAACCAACACTCTAGCAATATCACTGTTACGAATGTCTTTAAAAGATTTGGGATAAAACTGATCAACCCAAGCTTTGACAAAATCATCTTTAACAGATCTTTGCTCAAACGAAAACAACGGAGTACCACCAAGCGGAATCCCTAACATATCATGAATTAATTCTGGAGTGACATGGATCGACAAACCATTCAACAAATTCAACTTATTAGTGGCTATATCAAAATTCAGCCACAAACCTACCCAACCTTGAAGGAAGTTGATCAATGAAAATTCTAAGAAATGATTTAAAACCTATTTCATGAAGAAACTGTTCCATGTTAACTTTTGATTGACGGATAGAAGAAAACAGAGAACAAGGAGCATTCCTTACCCTAAGAGTTGGAAATTTAGCAATGATGAGGCGAAAAATGAACCACTTTTAGGGGGTCATTTAAGCCCGGAATTGAATTTATTTGATCAAATATTGCCCTAAATCGTTCCTTTTGTGATTTTAGGTACTTTGGGAGTGAAATCTGGAAAAGGATGCAATTCGGACGTTTTTGGAGCATAAAAGTGAAGAAAACGCCAAAGTCTTAATTTTCCTTGCTGGGAACAGTAGGTGACGGCGTCAAGAAGAAAATCTTGACGGCGTCAAGAGTAATTTCCATGACGATCCAGTACAGATTTGACGGCGTCACGAAGTAGGGCGTCAAGACTAAAATTCATGACGGCCTGGAAATGCATAACACATGACGGCGTCAAAAGTAGATCAAGGCAGTCCGAGAAATATTTTGGCGGCGAGGTGACGGCGTCACAAGATTTGTCTTGACGCCGTCAGACCCTATTTCCTATATATATTTTTCTAATTTTCACACATTAAAGAGAGAAGTTTTGGGGAGAAACCCTAAGTACGAACTTGGTGCGAATTTTACAGGTTTTTCAAGGGTTCTAAGCCCTTGATACCTTTCATGTGTAATTGAGATAAGTATCATTTTAATTCAATCAATATGTCTATGTGTTGGTTGTCTATATCTTGTTCTTGTCTTAATTCCATCAAGCTAGGCTAGATCTATCTTGTGTTTGCTTGGATCTATTGAAACCTAGATGTTAATTATGTGTTGATTACTTGTTTATAATTGTTTTGGATGAATGAATTTGATGTTAGGCTTAAGAAAACTGGCAGATCTCCAAATGGTAACATGCTTGAACGTCTTAGGAAACATGAACTGATGTGCACTAGGTTTTTATTGGTTGTATTTAATGCATGAGCCACTGTTTATAATCCCTATGGTTGTGCTGGGCATGGCATAGGAGGAGATAAGAGCTCATAGGATTGGGGAGTTAAGTGCGCCACCCCATGAATGGTATTAAGGAATACAATCCGTCATCCACGCAGCTATAACAAGTAATTAACATGTAAAAGATGTCTAGGGAGTAGTAAAATCTAAGTAAACACAACTTCTCCACTTATTGCTCACAACCTTAGTTAATTTAGTTTATTTTCATTTCTAGTATTTTATTTTGATTGCATCTTTAGTATTGGGTTAGTTGACTAGCAACTAATTCCGCCCAAATCCTTCAAACCCGAGATTTTCACGTGCTTTATAAAAAATATAAAAAATACAAAAATAATCATCCCTCACCTTTAGAACTAGTATTTAGGTTTTCTAATCCTAGCGACACTATTCCTAGCTGAACGATCAATCCCCCGGTACTTGTCACTATACTAGACTACAACGATCAGGTACACTGCCTGGTGGGGGTTGTAAGCTTTTCAAGATCCCTGGAGAGGTAAAGCCTGGTGCGATTCCCACGTATCAAGCAACATACTCTAACTGTTGTTGTTCCTCCACTGACAACAACATTCTATCATTTCCCAATTTTTTAAGCTTCCTAACATTAGCTTTATCATCACCTTCAAAATCATTTTCCTCTTTCTTCTTCTTACGTTTTGGTTTCTTAACTTCCATTTTCGACTTTCGCACAACCCCTTCGTCTTCAGAATCAGAAACCTCATCGATAACGCCCTTCAATTTCTTAAGCATAAGCTTAAGAGAATTGGCATCGTCAACATCACCCGTCAAAAGATTTTTAAGCAATTTATTAGTCTTCACATCACTTTCATCAGTAACATTCTTTCTCTTGAGCCTTTTATTACTCTTAACATTCTTCATCAAACTAACACCTTCATTACAAGAATCCGAATTAACTTCATCAGTAGAAAGAGAAGATGAAACCCTCTTCCCTTTATTCACCTTATTATGCTTCAACTTCTTAGACAACTTAGGTTCACCACTATACTCTTTATCCGACAACTTCCTTTTTCGTTTAGAGAAAGACTTCTCGACATCACGTTTAGGCAATGCAGCCTTGGAATTTGGCTTTTGAACATTTGGCATTGCATTCAACACTTCTGCCTTCAACACATCAGCAGCCTTAAACTTCTTCACATCTGCAGCCTTAGACTTCTTCACATCACCAGTCTCCTTAGCCAAAACAAGATCAGTTGCCTTATCCTTAGACTTCAACACATCTGCAGCCTTATCCTTAGACTTCGAGACCCCAGACTTCTCGGCCCTAGACTTCTGCACGTCCTTAACTCTTTCATCATTCAACTTATCATTCACCTTATCACCAGCCTTCAACACATCACCAGCCCTAGACTTCTGCACATCCCTAATCACCTTATCCTTAACTCTCTCATCAGTCAACTTATCATTCACACCAACAACCTTAGACTTGGCCGAAATAACATCAACCACCTTATCATTCGGAACAACAGACTCGGGATTAGCCTTAGACTTATCATTTGACACTGTATTACCCTTAGGATCTGTCTTCGAATTAGACTTATCAACACTTGTATTAGCAAGCCCAAAAGACACCGGAAGAGGCATAGGGATACTTGTATTAGGAAGCGCATAAGACAACGGAAGAGGCATACATATCCTTGCATCATTCGTCTTAATAGGGGGATTATACTTTTCTCGGAAATTCTTCCGAGTCACCCGAAAAGGAGAACCGGATGGAGAACTAGACTGAACACCAGCAACTTCACCTAACAAAACAAAAACATAAAAACACATAAATTATAGAGTAAACAAAAAAAAAAAAATCATATGTTCTAAGAAAATACACATATTCTAAGAAAATAAACATACAAAATCACATACAAAATCACATGTGATTGATTCATGAACACTGTGGCATGACCACCACCACAATGAAACCACCAACTTCTTCCATCACCATTACCCTCACTGAAATCCCCATTACTCTCAGTCAAACCCTAATCCCCAAATTCAAAACCCTAATCCCCAAATTCAAAACCCTAATCGGCTAATCCACAGATTATCAAACTACATAAAACTGAAAAAAATAAAAAAAAAAAAAAAATCAAAACAACAAAAGTAATTACAAAAACAAAACCCCAATCTCGTTTTAATAGATCTCACCTTCCCTAAAATCAAAACCCTAATACCCAAATTCAAACCCTAATCAACAAATTAGCAAACCCTAATCACTCAACTTAACAAATAATCATTATTAAAACTCGTTAAATACAAAAACAAAACAAAATTACATGAATCTAAACGAATAGAGCAACGACATACCTTCAGATGGCTTCACTTCTTGTATCTGTCGTATCTCTTCTCGTAGATCAGCCATTGAAAAGCATTAACATACGGTTTTGAATTTGGGGAAGGTGAGAGCAATTAGTGTGTGTGACTGTGTGAGAAATGAGCGTGAATCGGGTTTGAAACGGTTTAGAAATGAACATGAGAGGTTAGATGGATATAAAAGAAGTTTCAATAAATGACAAAGTTACCCCTCTAGTTCACTTAATTATATTTTGTTAAAATATATCCCAACCGTAGGATGATATAAGATCAATGGTTGTTATTGGCCGGTTTGATCTTTAGATAAATCATGTTCTGCATTGATCTTTTCTCTACTCAGTATGGATACGTTTCTTACTAAATTTCACTAATTTTCAAAACACATTGCAAATAAAACAAAAAAAATGTTTATTACCTCTCTGTATAAAACATGATAAAACGTGGGTCCTTTAGTATAGCACTAAAATTAACTTAGGACAATATGAATAATCATGTTGAAATTTATTATATTCAACATTCGTATATATTTGAAAGAGTTAATTTTATAAATCGTCCTTGTGGTTTGACAGGTTTAACAGAATTGATTCCTCTCAAGAATTTTTAACGGATCTTCTCTCTGTTATTTTGACCCGTAACAGGTTTAATCTCTTGACCACTAACTCCATCTATTGACCGTCAAATGGGATAGAAATGACATAAATACCCTTAAATGTGTTTCGTAAATGGTCCTTATGGTTTGTTGGATATCACGGATTTAGCCCATGCGTTAATTATTTTTATTTATTTACTTTTTTTTACAAGATTTTTTTATTTTATTTTATAAATTTTTTTGATGGAATTTCTTTTATCCTACGGAAAATATTAAAATAAATTCGAATTTTTTTTTATATATTTTTTATATAAATGTCAACATTTTTTGTCAATCTTTTTTTTTAAAATGTCAAAAATTATATATACGTATATATTTTTCGAAAAATATTAAAAAAAAGTTTAAAAATTATGTCAAATTTTTTTGTCAAAATATTAAGAAAAAAAAACCACATGCTAAATTTTGACAGAAATTTAACAAATATTTTCAAAAAATCCTTTTTGTCAAGGGGAAAAAAAAGAAAGTCCATTAAAAAGTATTCAAAAAAGTTCAAAAAAAAATGTCAATTTTTTTTTTTTTTTTTTTTTTTTTTTTTTTTTTTTTTTTTAAATTATGACTATTAAAAAAAATGTGGTTAAAAAGAACTGTCATAATATTTTTAAAAATTTTTGACATTTTTTTTTGAACTTTTTTGAAAGTAAAGATAATTTTTTGTCCTAATTTGGTATATAAATGTTTCACATTTAGTAAAGATAAATTTTTACTTTTTTTTTCAAATACTTTTTCTACATTAAATATCTTTTGGACTCTTTGTATTGGGTTTGATGGTGGTTGAGTGGTAAGTGACACACAATTCTTTGGTTTCATCTTAACCATGCAAGTTCGAATCTTATAACGCAACTCACATTTAACCTTTTAAACATGCCCCCCTTTTTTTTTTGGATTATAGTAAATTTATTTATTTCATGTTGTTTTCTCGTGTGCGTTTACTTTGTATTTTGTATCGAGTATGTTGACATGTTGTGTTCTTTTATTTTGCGTTGTTTTGCCATGGTACGCAATACTTACGCCTGCTCGATATACGGTTGCTCTAATAACCAATACTTAAGGCATAGTTGTATCATCGCCTGTGAACTTTTTTTGTAACGTGATTACTCGCATTAGTTGTAAGTTGTAACATTGCGTGGTACAACTCAGCACAACTTGGTTGAAATCAAAAGATTAACATCTAGATGGAAATTTCTGTATGGTGATTAACATCTAGATCAACGTATAAATGACATTCTTTATGTACGAGTCAACATGTTATCGAAGAGTCTAGCTTCGTCAATAAGAAAGCATCTCATATAATTTAAGATTTCAACTCATGATGATGGTTGTCCCCCCTTGTGAACAAAAGAATTGGAACAAAATCTTGAAGCTAATTAAAAAAAGTGCACAAAAAGACATAAAAACTTTATCAAATATCATATATGGGATACTCAAAGATCATCTTTTGAACACTTTATTCTAGTTCTATTCGTACGATAAAATGGCAAGGTTTGTTAGCTATCATGGAGAATATGAACACATGGTGAGCATATATAGTTTATATGCATTAATATTGGAATGCTGAAATCATGTAAGCATCGGTTTATAGTCATTTGAGTTTTTGATTTGGAACTTTCTAGCTTACAACTACATCATATCATATTTCTTGATAAATAGTTTTTAGAAAAGGCCGAAAACTTTCTTTATTACTCTCTCGTCTTAAAATAATTGTCATGTTTTGACTTTTTTTTAATTTTTTTTTTCAAGTTTGACTTTAAGTATTTTTGTTTGTATTATATAATACTTGATGTAAATTATACCACTGAAAATACATTTAAAACTCAATTCATTCATATATTTTGTCATCAAGTATTATATAACAAAAAAGAAAATAGTTAAGGTCAAAGTTAAAATAATAATAATAATAATAATAATAATAATAATAATAATAATAATAATAATAATAATAAGACAGAACAATTATTTTAAGACGAACGTCGTACTAAATTAACAAAAATGATTATTGTAACCATATATTACAAAAAGAAAAATGATTGATTATATGTGGATAATTCACTTTTGCAATAAGAGTGTTAGGTGTGGTAACGTTCCGACTGGCTTTATGCCGCGTTGTCGGCGTTGCTACACCGGAAAACATGCGTTGCCAACGACTAGGGTGAGAAAAAAAACCAAAAAAACCGAACTGAAAGAACCGATTGTTCGGTTTTACTTTTTCAAAAACCGAAAAATTTGATTCGGTTAGGGTTTTTGTCCAAAAACAAAGAACCGTAAAAAACCGAACCGAACCGGCTTATTATATAATAGTATATAACTAAGATAATAGCAATAACTAAATAAATCTAATTTATAAATTCATATTGATTTTGTAGGTGCATGTATAGTACATTTATCATAACGTTTATATGTTTGCTTTTCATGTGCGTGTGTTTATTTTACAATATATCAATACTTATGTATGACAGTGATCATATTATGTGTAAGTTCACTTGCATGTGTGTGTCTAATCTATATGTGTATAGTTGTAGAATTGTGAGATAAAGATTATTAGACTTAAATTGACAAAAAAGTAAAGAAAAATAACCAATTTTCTACGAAAATCAAGTTTGTTGGTATAAATTGGCTACACCTAAATATAAACGGTTAAAAACCGAAAAAACTAAAAAACCGAACCGAGACCGACAATAAACCGGAAAAACCGAACGGTTTTGGTTTTGTGTTTTATAAAAACCGAATATTTCGGTTCGGTTGGTTTTAGCCAAAAATCGACCCAAACCGAATCATGCACACCCGTTCCAACGGCGTTGGGTTGGGTATTAACCCCACCAACGCACGTTGAAGCAATTTTTTTTCTTTCTTTTCTTTCGATTTAAATAGGGGTGTGTGTGTTGCAGTGTGTGTAGTGTGTTAATTGTGTGTATTTTAGTGTGTGAGCCGATGTAGAAGATGAGGGTTTTTTTTTTTTTTTTTTTTTTTTTTTTTTTTTAATCAAATGTTAAGTGGGCTAAAAATAATGGAATAGTGGGCTATAAAAAACGGCATGCATCAAAAGGTTTAGTAATTTTTTTTTTCACTTTAATGTAATTTGCATATTTTATTTTATAAATGAAAAATTAGTTTGTGTAAAAAGATGGAAAATAAAATAAAATGGTGGGTTTCTAGAAGGTGATGTTATGGATGATATGAGGGAGAGAAGTGTTAGTGTTAAAAGTGAGTATGCTGAAATAATGATGATGTGGCTGCACTTTTTTTTGTTAATGGTGTGCTCTAACTAAAGAAGTGTCACCGCTACGTATCACGTAGTATTTAGCTTCTCTTTTCTCTGTCTTACACGAACATCATACCACTCAGTATTCATCTTTATATACAAAACACATTCAGATTATTCATTTTGGCTTCAACACCTAGGGATCACTCACCCATCCGAGATGGCTGTGTTGCTTGTGTATCCTAATTCCGCAAAGGGGGGTGGTTTTAATGTTATAAACTTTAGACTAAGGTTTAGTTTCATCTAATCTTGAATAAGGATTTTAGAGTAAACAACGTAATGGTAAATTAAATTCAAACAAAAAGCCTTGATATATGAAGCTCTTGGAATGGTTTAACACTAGTAGTCTCGTACTACCATAATATATTTCCTAAGATGATTATTTTTTTTTTATTTTTTTTTTATTTTTCCTTCTCTTGAAACGACAGAGATTATAGTAAAAGACTAAAAGGTTCAGAATCATGCCTCAAAAAATAAGCGGTCAATAGGTTCCTAAAGGGAAAATTAAGCTAAATTCCTAAAGGGAAAATCACAAAAGTGCTCAAAAGGAGTCATATTGCCTCTAAATAGACAAATCTAATTAATCAAATCACCAAAATACCAAAGACTCATTCGACATGGTCTCCATAGGGCAGAAATCAGTTTCAATTTTCACTTTTGGCCCAATGTTGACAACTCTTTCAAATGATTTCCTCAACACCGCGCGGAGGAGAGTGAGCTTTCCTCGACACCTGGAGGATAAGTCCTTGACATCTCAACACGATGATTATTGGATACTTTGGTGATTATATCTCCAATTATGGCACTTTCGTGATTCTATTTTCCGAAAAATCATCGGCGATAACATTCCCATTGGATTCAGAATCAACTCAACCAGTTGCAAATTCCGTTCGAGCATCTGTTCTTTATCCAATGGAGATGTAGCCTTTGGGACCAAAGCCAAAGGATCATCGGTCTTTATGTGATGCACCTTGTTCAAGCGTGAACAATATTATCCCGCCAATGTCATAAAGGCCATACCAGAATGTAGAGCACCTCACTAATGATTCTCAGATGAGTGTTTAAACTTATAACCTAACCTAGATATATGATTTATGAATTGCATAACTACTATCAAGCTACTACACCACACCCTCAACACTAGACAATCTCCATAAGAAGCTGCCTAAATTTCCTCCGCTACTCTAACAGACAAACCTAACCAACCTGCTGTCGTCACGAGTCGCCTATAAGCTCTCCAGGAGCCATTATTTATCAGTTTAAACTACATGTGCACTCCAAAAGGGAGCAAGAGCAAACTTTACTCTAGCACATGCTTCTTCCTCACTATTTCGCCCTAAATTTGTAATCATAGTGCTCTACAAGCCAGTGAAGAAAAGAAACTAAAACTTGTTCTTTCTTCAGAGCTTTAAATCATACAAAAAGTATGCATATTTCTCTGAGACTTATAACTGCATATACAATCAGGCAAATCAAGACCATTCAGTTCAGTCTTGTTATCTGATTTGCAAGGTCCGCATCGCATTGGGACCTTTATCTAGCCACTGATGAAGTCAATGGCTAAGATCGGAAATGGCGTAACCTGTGGGTCATTAAAAGTAACTAAATATCCTCTGTATTAAAGTCTGTAAAATATTCCATTATCCAAAACATTGAGCCCACAATTGCACTTTGTATAAGGGACACAAGATACAACTAAAAACAAAAAAAGTTAGGTTTTTGCACTTCATGAAACAGTCAATTGATAGATTGCATGGCAGCTCTCGTTCATACTTATGAATAGCAACAAGCTGGGTCCAGCCCGGAACGACAAAGGTTCAAGCTCGTCTCATTCGACGTATTTAGAAGCATGTCATACAATCTATCCACTGGTTCACGCTTGTCCGATTCCCTTCTTTAGAAGCATGTCATACACTCTATCTACCTTGTTTGGATCGACATTGAATAGGCGATGTGCATCAGACTTCTGAGCTATGTGGCCGTTCAAAACCTCTATGGACAGTTTCTCTAACATGTTTAGGTAATGTGCAGGAAGCACCTTGATCTCTGTGCACAGCCGTTTCTCCTACACGAAAATTTAAATAAGAATAAATAATAGTAAAAGAAAAAAAATATATACAGATAGTTTGATCTGAAGATCAGAGGTCTTACAGCTTCCGAGAGTAAATCAGCACCCAAATGCCCATTGACATCCCACTCATCCAAATTGTTGATAGCTAACCCTCCAGGCGTAGAAGAAGAGTCTTTGCTGCCATCAAGATCCCCTTTGAGATGATTTGCTCTTTGCAAGAATTTACCACTAGGACCAGGCTGCACATTATCTTTCACCCTGCGAGCATTTTCTTCAGCTTCTCTCTTTCTCTTCTGTTCAATGTATCTTTCAGCATCAGCAGATGTCTGACAACCAGCAGCTCGAGCTTCCTGAACATGTAATACTAATATTAGTACTAAGAAAGCAAATACGAGTAAAAATTTGAAATTTATGTAAGAAACAATTCACATGAGGTGATTATATCTTATATGCTCAAACCTGGAGATCCTGTATTCTTCGTCTAATCCTGTGTTCTTCAATGACAGTCTTGAGCAATTCAGCATGCTCCTCTTTTGTATGGAAACGCATGAACACCCTATAGCGACGACATATTTCTTTCTCGTCTGGAGAAAGACCCTGCTCAAAAGGGTCAGCATAAAGTAAGTTCCTTTCTAGGATGAAGTCTTTTCTGCGTTTCCTCTCGTCCAGCCTGCCAAAAATAACCAAAAAACTTCAGATATTATCATTGAATGTTTATATTAACACATGATACAGCTATGCATTTATACAAACTAAAGCAGAGAGAAATCAAAACATCTTTAATTGACCTTTTAGAGTATATACGCAAGACACGCAGTTTAAGTTCACGTTCGGCATCAGTATCCGTATCTTTGAATTCCATGTCAGCCAGTAACTGCTCAGCATCATTGTCATACTCAACTTCAAATTCTTGCCTCTTGAAGTTATAGCCACTTATCTCCGTAATTGAAGGCCCTTCTTCTACTGATGTCCTTAGCTTTTTCTCTCCAAAGCTCCTGTCCGCATGAGAATCTGGGAATAACATACATCATTAGCACAAAATTAAAAAGATAAAGGATATAAGAGGAATTTATGACCTACCTTCTAGTTTAACTCCATCGCCACCTTTGTCACTTTGGACAGCTGGTCTTTTACCTGCCCCGGATGATGCATTAATGGTGCTAGAACCTCCAACCGAGCCTACATCTATGTTAAACATTGTTACATAGTTGAACCTTATGTGTATGCGTGTGTGTAAGGTTTATGATAGAGGTATAAATGTAAGGAGAATTTGCACTTACCTGAAGCTAAGGCAGGTGATAACCGACCTGCTGAACCTTCTTTTCTCAAATCTTCAACCCTGATAAAGTAATACAAAAGAATTATAGAAGGTTGAATAATGGAATTTGCATGAGATGTAGAGTTGGATATAAAAGTTCGAAAATATGGTATACTTGATTCTTGCAGAAAATGGAGACTCCTCTTTCACGGAAAGTTCCCCTCCAGTTGGGAGCCCTGATGCAATTCCGAAATTTATTCAACTTAGACAACATTAACACATAAGAGTATACACACAACACGAACAATATGTCAATTTCTGATCACTTCATTTCCGAAAAGAGAGTCCACAGTTGACTTTTTTTTTAGCATCAAATGAGTTACTCATTTACATATAAATAGATAAAGCTTGTTGCCTCCTTTAAGCCAATAGAAGTGATAGTTAGGGGGTGTTTGGGATTGCTTATTTTTTCTGCTTTGCTGCTTATTACTAAGAAGAAGCAGTTTTGTGTCATCCAAACTGCTTCTGCTTCTGCTTTTGCTTATTTGCTTATTTTGAGGTAAAATAAGCAGATTCTGATATTAAAGAAAAGTAGAAAGCTGTTTAATTTAAAATGCTTATTTGAGATAAATATTAAAGTTATTCTTTTACCATCATATAAAATCTAAAACCCTTTTCAATGGTTAAATTTTTTCAACAGATTATTGTTTTTTTCAAGTATATAGCCTTTTTTACAAAATAAGCAAACGCAAACACTATTTTTAAAGTTCTTATGTTTAAGCAGCTTGCAAGTGCTTATTTTAATAAGCATAAGCAGACAAAATAAGCAGCCCCAAACAACCCTCTTTAAATTATAAATTTTTTGGAAGACAGTTAGGCATAAGACATGATTTGAATGTCACTTGGCCATACTTATATAAGATATAAAGATTAAAGAGGGGATGTGGAATAAATATATATCCATTGAACACCACTAGAGGTGGCAATTTGTGCCCAAAATGGGCTTCTATGGGCTAATTTGTAAAAGATTTGGGCGCATTTAGCCGCCTTTTTTTTTAAAAAAAAAATGGCCATGTATGGCCCATTCAAAAGTTAAATGAGCATTAACGGGCACATATTTTCTCTCAATTGGAGAACATTGCAATTGTTTTAATAAAAACACTTTTAAATATAATATAATTAGTTACTTAAATATAAATGAGGTGTTAAGTTTGGGGAATGTTTTTTAGTCGTTTTGGGTGTTTTCAAAAGAGATTTGTATAACATGAGCCCGTTTGGCCAGTGTACATTTAACCCCGTACCCGTTTGGGCCCGAGCCCACCCGACCCACCCGTTTTGCCACCTCTAAACACCACAAATACCTTTCGCAGCTTCCCCATGCCCTCTGGCCATTGCAAGGAGTTCCTCCCTATTCTTCCCCATAACATGAGACATGTCCTGAAAAGACATGAAACAAAACCTCAAATTCCGCCAATGTGCCATGAAAAAGGATATTGTATGAGGAGAAAACAATGAAACAGTTTTTATACCGGAAGAGGAAAGCAAATTGAATTCATGTATATGGTATTATAATGCTCAATACAATTTGCTTTGCTTTTGGTTCCAACATGTTCAGCAACCTCATTCCAGTTTGCCAACCCATACATTTCTATGCCCTGCAGAAATATGGTTTTCATTTAGGACCAAAAGATAACATCATTCTAGTAAAAGTAATATATAGAAAAGTACAAGCATGTATTTTGTTGTTACATTAACCAATTACAAAGAAACTTAACATGATATATTTTGTCTAATTGGGATACCTCCGAACCAGCAGTAATTTTTAAAATGTAATTTACAGTCATGCAAAAAAGTACCTCGAGTAGCAATATCTCTTCATCTGCATTCCAATCAGCACAGAAGAGCGGAAATGACAGATTATCCTGTCAAAAAAAGAAGCTTTAAGGTACAAGTCATAGCCTTTTGCCAAAGAAGGCTTTTTAAAACGGCACAACAAAAGTTTCAAAAATATGGTAACGAAGTGAAACTGGCAACAACTGTTTAATTAAGTAGACAATGCAAACATGGCAAGCTCATAAAATTTAATATTACTAGATGAAAGAAATTTATGTTTCGATATTACTAGGGAGTATATACTGCTTATATTGCCTGTAAGATGTAACACTTGGCTGAAACCATTCGAGCAATGATCTAGTATTAGAAAGGTTATGTATCAAGTCATAATGAAAAGTAAGGATGTTACTAACCATAACCCTGTATGGATGGTTGCTTTTATGAGGATAAACCTCAGCTCCAACAGAGAAACACTCTACACAAAGATCGAAGTCAGAACAGCAAGCACACTTGATGCGGATCTTTCCTGAAATGTCCTTGTTACAGTAGTTACAATGGTACAAAGCCTTTTTCCCTTCACTCATCACTTGGCCTGTCATATTTCAAAAAACCATCAGATTGCTAAAAAGGGCATAAATGCAGTAAAAAATAAAAATTTAAACCAAGTAAAAAGTCGTAACAAGTTGTTAATACTCCAATGTTCTATAACTGTCATTACCGTTTTGATTTACTACAGACACAAATGCTAATTTTTCAAAATCACTTAAAATAATCATATAAAACTATCTAAATACTCTTGTAACCAAAATACCTGAAGTTGCAGCCTCCAGATTCTCCAAATTTGAGGCAGTTCGCTTTCGCTTCGATCGGCTGAATATCACAAAAAAAAAAAAAAAAAAAAAAAAAAAAAACAAATGGTTAGAAAATTTCAATCAGAAACCATTAACAAATATAAGAAGAAACAAGGATAGTAAAACAGATAACAAAACGGAAGTAGCCATAGAATGAACTTATTTTGCAAAAAAAATCGATCAACACAAGATTGCTACATTCATTTTAACAAAATCTATGTAAAAATGATAGGTGATAATGAACCAAACAGCTGATCTAACCTTCCTGTCATCCCCCACGAAATAAATATACTCCTAACCATCTTGGAGAGTCTACTTAATTGGTATGTATATTTTTATCTTTTAATCGGTATGTATAGTGAAGCCAGAACTTAAAGGCCAACTCAATAGCAAAATTGTAATGACAAATGAGAAGTAAGCATTAAAGCATGCACCGACAAAATAAACTTACATACAAAACTGATCATGTTGTCACGCGCTTCACATTCTTTTCACCCTAATATTTTGTTTTTCTCTACATAAATTAAAATTGTCAACTAGTATTTAATTCATTTGCATCTGACATTTTGATATTTTACATTTAATCGAATTTTAAATCACAAACACTAGATTACAACATTTTGTTAACTTACAATATATCATCTTTGAGGTATCTTATAGAACAATATTATACACTATCTAACACCCGTCAAACTCCTTAAAATTTTCTCATTAACATGGACATGCGCTACTAAATTTAAATTTGTTAATAACTACCAGAGAGAATATGCAAAGATAATAGATATACAAATAGGTTGGATTAAACTTGTGATAGCAAATCAAATTATAACATACAAAACGGTTACAAAATCAAACCAAAGAAAGTAACCACATATAGATATGTAACGACAAAAACAATCATAATCAAAATCACAATCACAATGCAAAAGTAAAACATGCAAAAGAAAAACAAAAGAACAAACATGATATACGTGCTTCAATCGATCAGGGTTGTCAAAAGAAGCCACCAGCGCACAAGAGAGCTGCCTTATATATCTCGACGTAGGGTTTACAATCACATAGGACTATAGGAGTCGTATCTATAATAAAAAGACTAGGTTAAGCCCTATATGGGCCGAGCCCATAATTCAAAAAAATTCGCTCCAAAGGTCCCCGCCCTTGACACCCACCTGCTGACCTGGCAGCAGGATGCAATAGTCGCTCGCGCGCCCTCGGTTCATAAATTCAAAAGGTAAAAACATTTAAGTAACGTCTCTCTATGTACAAACACAAACAAACATATAGAGATTCCCCATGGTGTATTTACTTACCCCTTCTACATTGTATAATTCTAATAACATACAAACCGTGTCATAAACCAGATTACAACTACTTGAGAGTGAGTACTTATTAGAAACTCCGTTACACAATCAGAGCCATCTTATGAATATTGCTTCTTAACTCACTATAACGTCTTTCTTATCACGTCAAAAACTACGATGGAGATTTATCTTCGCGATGCAGAAAATCATTTCAATAGCCTTCCTATTTATCACTGATAGTGCATTAAACAAGTTTAAATTTGATCAAACGGAAACAGTCTCCCCTTACCAAATTCCTCTGATACACTCTTTAACTACCATATAAATATAAATGACTAACCAAAGATGTAAACTTGATAGTCGATACACTTGCTCCAGTTTGCGCAACGACCATCAAGCATATGTGAGTCCGACACAAAATAACTATCATTTGATCATTTCTAAATATACATCTAAACAACTCATAAAACGAACCCACAAATTATTTCTCAACTGTTAACACAAAGAGTTACACGAATACACACGTATCGTCAGAGCAAATAACAACTTCATTACTAAACTTTAGCCCTTACAAATTACACACAACACTAATCATTCATCAAAACAGCATCAAAATCAAAACTTTATTTGATGGGCGTACGAGCTTATCAAAAATTCGATACCTTAACAAGCTCAGCTAGACAAACTCATAAGCCATTCAAAATAACCTTACGAGCTTATCAAAATTTTAAAAAGCTCATAAGCCCATCAAATAAGCTAAGAAAAACACCCCATTCTTATCTTTTGCAAAAATTATCACATCTTTTAAAAAAAAGCAATCCCAAGTGCTTATTTTTTCCCAAACAAGTCAAAATCGAAGCTTTATCGCGCGAAAACACTTCTCGCAACTCCAATTCCACAATCACAACAAACCAACAATCCAAACACACCCAATTACACAAAATGAACCAAAATTCAACCAAATTAACAATAAAGATTATACCTTTGATTTGAATCCTCTTCAGCAGAGTGATTCACAGCTCGAGAACGCCCCATTTTATTTTATTTTTTATAAAAAATATGATCAAACCCTATAAATTGCAAAATTAAAGATACCCACTTAATAATTTTTATAAATATGAAATGTGTTTTTGTTAAGATTGATTTTTTTAATATATTTTTGGTGTGAATTTGAAATCCGGGATCGGTGGTCACCGGAAAATGTAGCCGATGGGGGTGTTCATTTTTGGTTTTGGTTTTTTATAAGGGGTGATGAGTTTGGGGGTTTTTGCTTTTGGAACCTTTGTGTTTGGTTTGGTTTAGTTTAGTTTAGTTCAAGTCAAAGTGTTGTGTTGGTTGCTGATACCGGTGTGTTTGGCGCAGAACGTTTGAGACATTCTTATAAACAAAACAAAGAAACCATGATTTTTTTTAAGTTTTAAAAACGGTTTTGTAGATAAAAGGATAAACATGTAACATAATTAACATGGACTGAGATCGAATTCGATGGAAGTTGATGTTATATCCAAGTTGGTTGTTATTATGAGATATGGCACAATGGATGATGAAGGATTGAATTTATGTGTTGAACCATGAACGGATGCGTATAAGGATATGGGAAAGGGTGTAAGTGTGAGTAAGAGAACGTGGTAGTGATAGAGTGTTAATTAAGATGAGAGATCGTCTTGTTATTCAGGTGGATAAATAACTAATCAACCTTCGAGGATGAGGTTGGTATAATCAAAGCCATGGGACACATAAAGATATTTTAGCTGTTAATGTATATGTCAACAAATCTTTTTTGAAAAAACTAAGTAAAAAAGATATGCACATTAGATTTACAGGGAACACCTTCTGTGCATTGACTTGATCATGTTAAAGTTGTTCAGAGTTGAGGTCCTGGTGTTTTTATTCGAAAGCCATCATCTTCCACACAAACATTCTTTTTTGTTGTATATTCATCAGGGATTAAAGTATGGAACCAAATACTTGATGGATGGCCTCAGAAGGTTATAAAAGTTAGGGTGAAAGCTGAAAATAAGTAAGAAAATTTTTTATAGTTACCGAATTACGTAACATACATTATTAATTACTATAATCGCTAAAATACTTTCAAAATGTGAATAATGTAGCTAAAGTTTCCAAGCAAATTGACTAAAATACCCTTGTCCGCGCTAAATTTGTTTTAAGTTTACATTTATTTTTGGGTTTTAAAACTTAAATTCCTATCTTCCGGCCATCCACCACCACTACTTACATCGATCAAGATTTCGGTCACTCGGTTTCTTTAGACCCATCAAAACACCAGGGAATCAAATAAGAAGTTATACTTTAAACCTAGTAGTAGAGTTGGGTTTCTTGATTTATCACAAACTACAAAACAAAACATAGAAATCCATCAAACCAGAACCTAACAACTCTGTTGATTTTAATTCTACATCATCAAACTTTTTCAGACAATAATCTAATGGAAAAACGTAGGTGACCACACCAATTTCTTATAGTGAATCTCCACTTCCAATACAAAAACCTCATTTAATAATAAAAAGGAGTTTGATTTTTTTTGTGGATTATGTGGGTTTGTGACAACAATAGCAAAAACTAACTGAAATATGGGTATTTGTATTTCACATAGGTTTGAATTCAAATTTGGGTAAACAAGTTGATGACGTGTAGTACGGATAGCAGGCTTACTGGGCCTGGACTGTATCATACACACGAGACTGGAATATCTCATATAAACTGAGCATGGACCGCATCACGCATAACCTGGCTTCGGCCCTACAAACAAACTAGGCTCCGGCCCAACACAATCTAAACACCAGACCCCAGCCCAATGAACGAATAAACCGGCCCTCGACCCAACAAATCAGATATGATTAAAGCCCAAGCCCCGAGCAAGGCACAGTCCGGACATGTACGAATCACTTAAAGCGGCACTCCCGAAGTGCGCCCGCGGTCCAGAAAGTGACCTACATCCACAAACATCGATTAAGCTGCGGACCCTCGCCCGACAAGGGTCCCACTTCGGCCACTACGGCGATATGCGAAATACTAGGAAACTCTAATATTTCCACCGCCTATAAAAGGTAATCTCGATTCGCACTTTCGATGTATGACTTTCTCACTCATCCCAATACACACATATTTCTCTACAATAGTACTTATTGTTACGCCGGAGCTTAATCGTGGGGTCTATCCCCACAATAAGGCTAATGGTGTGTTTTTTACTTGTGCTGGGATTCAATCTATTACTTGGATTAGTGCATAAGCCATACAACGGACGATCAATCATGGTCGGCCCAGCGCGGACTAAGCCCAATCTTAACCCAGCCACATTTTTTGCACTAACAAGTTAGCGCCATCCGTGGGACCCAGTGCATAACTGCGTTCTTGGAAAATACTCACCACGAGCAAATAATCATGCGGCATCATTTCCATATCGTTATCTACCTTGCGGAGAAAGATGAGGAAAGCCAAAATACAGAAAGGTCAAACCAAACCGGTACCCAGTACGGCCCCCCGGGAGCCCGATCGTAACTATGACCTTTAATTATTCAGGGACTCGAATAAGAAAACTCATCAAAAGAAAGTTCTCCAAAACAAACCTAAAGGTAAGCAGACGTACTCAAGCCCCAAAGTGAATCGGCGACACCTTGAACCAGACATGCTTGACATAAAGAAGAGTTCAAAGCCGAAAAAGGGGGAGAAACAACCTGAGAACATATCTAAAAATCCTAGTAGCGGACACACAAATCCAAGCGCACTAGGAAAAGGGAAACTAAAGCACATAGCGGTATGTGAAAAGTCCGCATGCTCACGCCCACACGATTCGACGTAGCAAAAACGCCGCCAAACAGAATGGAAAGCTGCAAGAAATAACCATGGCATGCGGCCTGAAGGGGTCCGGCCTGACCCCAAAAAAGAGCGACGAGTTATCCATCGGAAGCACAAGAACTAACGATGAAACGTAATGCAATGGCCGAAATGCGGAAAAGTCGATCCGTTCAACTCGCAAGTCCGCGATACAGGTTATCAAGAAAACCATGTACGCCTGTTCATGTCAAATGGTTCGACATAAGTGCGAGCCCAATGGATCACCTCGGTGCCCTTTAAAGAATAGCTCGAGTACGACATTTGGATGCACCCCTTGAATGCCGCATACTTAAATCCACACTCTATGGACCCGCCAGAATCTGGTTCAACAGCATTCCCCTAGAGTCCATAAACAACTGCCAGGAGTTACAGGCAGCGTTCTTACAGGAACATGAAAAACTTACCAAAAATGGTACAGAACTCCGCAACCATTCGCAAAAAGGAGGCGAGGCTGTAAGAAAGAATGAGCGGTGATTCTGGAATGAATGAGGACGCAAAAATGAAATGTTACCATACCTGGTCCCGCAAATACCAAAGCGGTGTGCAAATCAAGAAAGAATACGAAAAGGCACTAGTCTGATGCTAGAAGCTGACGAAGAGAAGCTAGTTAATAAATGCAGGACAGACACGCCGAATAAGCCTTCAAAAGAAGATGCAGAATGGGAATCTATAACATAGAGCGGAGCTTGCATTACAATACAACCTCCTAAGACTGCGAAACTGCGACACAACCTCAACGCCTCACGAAAATAAAGTCGCTTCACTCCGCTGACCCCCTCTAAGACAAAACAGCTCTGGCATCACGAAATAAAGCCCAAAAGAGCTAAAAGTTAGCGAAATTCCATAAGAGCTCAAGAGACAAGCCGTCGCCCCCTTCCATTCCTCCCGCCAAGATAATGCGCCGACCGCCGGAGTACACAATAAATATTAAGAGGAACGGAGAGGAAAGTGTACCTTCCCGAGGCACTAAGAGGAAAGAAAAAGTACACTTTGCGTCACATCCAACAGACTGAGAAGGTATCTAAACCACAGAGCTCGACGCGTGCCAACAAGCCGAGTCATCAGGAATATTAACTGCTCACACGTGACGCAACAGTAAAATCCTCCCCTATAAAAGGCCACCGTATAAAGGAATGAAGTGCAATACACCAATGTATACCTTCTACTCCTCACAAAGCTTACTCAATCAACACCCACAGAGAGCACACAAGCTCAAAAACAACATCAAAGCAGATGATCACATGATGATCAAGACGACATTCTTAAATAACTGCTAATAAAAATTAGTCGCTCTTAAGTGACGACTAATAACAATAAAGAATAAGGCTCTACAGAACCCCGCTACACAAACCCCCTTCTGCCCAGTACTAGGGCGCCTTTTTGCTCAAGACGGTAGGCTTCAAACCGTTCTTGTGCCGAAAGGCATCTCAATTTGACGACCCTCAACCCCACCAATACAACCATTCCTAAAGGCTTCAACCTAAAAAAGGAGAAATCCTGCCTGGCCCATGCGGTTCAGAGCGGAAATTTGTTCTCGAATAACGCGCGAACAATGGGACCCTTGTGACCATCAAGGTTCTTGTTGAATGTCCGAGTGGAAATAAGTTAGAATGGTTCAATGGCTGATTGAGCATGACAGCCATATGAGAGGACGGGTCACAAGAGGACGGAAGGGGAAGATAAATGCGGGTAAGAGCATGCGTTGGTGAGGAGGGACGCAAAAGAAAGGTCATGGGCGATTCGTTTCTCAAATATGACCTGACTATCAAAATCCTCACCTCAACGCCAAGCGACAAAGAATGAATGATGCCTTCACCCATTGTTGCTGACTAGAGCGGATCCAAAGTTGCTGAATTGCAGGTCAAGGATACTCCGCCGAAATATACCGCCAATACAAGTTACAACGACAAGCTACCACGCGGTCCTCAGTCGCTGAAACATCTTTGACCTGTTTTCGGAGCATAATTTGACACGAGAATCAGCTTGCTTAACTAACCAGAACACGGGAGGAAGATCAGACACCACTTGGGTGAATCAACTAAGGTTCGTAGGTACAGGCTCATCGGCTTGACAGACATCTTTATTAGGATCCGTAAGCGCTGTACGGCACCCTCACTACAACGGGCATTTAAGAAGCCATGGAACATGTAAAACAACATGCGGTGCCAAAAATTTATAAAGCCGGAAATTAAACGGCAGAAGAAAACAGCAAGAAATATATGAAAAGTCTCCGGACTACGTATATGCTCAAATACAAAAGCATAAAAATACAACAGCAAATCGCCAAGGCCAACAGTTACGAACCGCAAAAGCGTTATACCAAGAGGCACGAAGCCAACAATAAAAGCCGGAGCTCAGGCTCCGCAAACATGTGAAAGACGGAGAAATCCGCACAATGTACAAAATTGCAACATAAACTAAGTCCGCTCAGGCGAACAATTGCAATGAGTGTTTGTACTTATCATCCTTGTATTATTTTGCTATATTTTCAATAAAATAAAAATCGGAGACTAGCTACCTCAGCTAAGCTTAATTTTTTTCAAATTTACTTTATCTACAGTACAAACAAACACACAAATGTGAGTAAGCCGCGCACACAAAGGGCATGTCCCAGATAAGTTATTCCGCATCACAAAAGGATGAGTAACCTTATGATTAACTCAAAGTACGTAAGAGGTATTGCAAGCCCGGTACTGAGAGGATAACCCGCACATATCCAGCTAAGACTATACAATAAAATTCGTACCAGTACGTCTTTTAAAACATTGCACAACACAACGATCAAAGTGCAACAAAGACACATAAAAGTTAGATGTAACTTTAGCGCAAAATAATACAAACGTTCGTAAAAGCTAAATCGTGAACATTCATGATAAAAGCTAGAACATAAATAAACAACGCCAACACGAGGCGGAATGTAATACAAACAAGGCATAAATAACAACTTGCCAACAAAAAAAAGAGTATGTCCAGATACATACAAGCCGTTCAAAAAGACCACATACGGTCATGGCACAACCACAGTTACGTAACGCTCCGACGCGGAACGACTACTTTACTATCAAAACTATCTACTACTATCACCCAGAGAAACCATAGTCATCCACTGAAAGAGACGGTTCGGAGATAGTAGAGACGGGTACAGCTGAACTGGTACCAGGATCATCCCAGGGAAAAGCCTCCGTACCAAACAAGTACTCAGCGGGTGATGCGGTATCTATGTCGTGTGTAGTTGCGGTTTAGCAGTATTAATGCCTACTCAAGTTTTAAATTTATATTTAGCCGACTTATCAATAACACACACACCTAACGAGCAGTATACCCGGTCAATATGAATATAATGGTAAGTAGAGTGTCGATCACTAAGAGTGGAACATATTATCTAGTTAACATAATCAGAATTTTAATATCCTAAGTTAGTTTTACAGTCTAATCTAACGAAAAGGGGTTCAGCCTGAGAGACTGTCACAGTTTGGTTTTATTAAACAGTAATTAAACTAATGAGCATGAATCAGCGAATAGCAACACGTACAGATAGATAATAGAAGAAGAAGAAGAAGAAGGCCGGTCCTGATAGTTAAGTAGCTTATCACTTGTTTTATTGCTAGTTTTATATGATGAGTATTGTAATCTAATCTGTCTCGTTGGATCCTAATTATCGGCGAGTAAACTCTTAATGATTACTTATGTTTATCCTACCTTCTAGACGCTAGATAAGTAGGCGAGGAACATGTATGGTAGCCCAGAAAGCTCAACTAAACACAGGGGTTATCAATGCACAAATACAATTCACCAAAAACATCAATCATATAAACTTTAATCGATGGGAAAGCAATTTTAAGGGGATCAGGTATGGTAGCCCAGTATGCCCATCAATCTTGATGAATTAAAGTTTACTAACACACTAAACAAAACTACTTAATGAATTAAATACATGCAGGACCTTCTTACAACTCTAATATCTTCGTTTGGAGTGTGTCTTGTGATGCTTCTTCGACTGAATTCGTCTCCTTAGGGTTTTGTTGCACACAAAATTCGTATCTGTCTTAGGGTATTTATAGTTTCTGTCTGAGGGCACGATGCGGTGCATCGAATAAGTAGATGTGGCGCATTGACTTAACTTCGTGTGGGATCCAAGATTAATATATTCTGGAATATTCGAACACCGTCTACAGATGCAACATAACTTAATCTTGGATTTGTATCTGATGAGGTCTGGATAGTGATACGCCGTATGTCAGAAGTAAAATGCAGCGTATCTGGAGTAGAACAAGCTTGATCTTCTTCGTTGACTAAAGTTTCTTATGCAGCGCATGATAAAATTACATGCGGCGCATTCTTCAAAGTCAGGCAACGGTCTTCGAATTCATTTAAATATGTTATTGTTGCGTATCTGTTGATAGAGATACGGCGCATCTTCTGGATTTCAGTAGACTTTTGACATCTTGCTAGTTTTGCTCCATAATTCGTCCAAAATCACCAAGTTTCACCAATTGCTTGTTTTATCCTGAGAATTACTAAAGTAAACATTAAAGCACCAATTCTCATATAAAATATAAACAAGTAAAATAAATAGGATAAATGATATTAATAATATGTACTTATTTGATGTCATCAGTAGGAAACTGTTCCACATCCGGCTGTAACTCGGCCATGCCCGGTTTCTCGGCAAGCTGGTCATCAAGACGAAGAAGCATCATGATGTTTTCAATAGAAGAGTTCTTATGCGATCTCAACTATCCATCAAAGGAAACACGTAGCCAAGGCGGAATCATAATCCGCTTGAGTAGAAGGCGTATGAGCAACAAGGGCCGTGAGCTCCTTACCATCCTTACCATGTTCGATACCAGCAGCCAAACCTTCCTGCGCCCCTTTGACATAGGTGCAAGACAAAACCTTCCTCAAAGAGTCGATATACTCGGAGGAGTTAAGACACTTGGTCAGGAACAACCTTAAGCCATGGGACAACAGCCACCGGCGGCCAGCGGTGACCGTAAGCAAGGAAGGATGAAACTCCTCATTAAAGTTGACAGCTGCTTTCGCGAGCCGAGACTCCAAAGTAGCCACCTTGTCAGTAATGCTCTTAACTTGAGAATTCTGAACCTTCTCAAACTCTCCATCCAAAGCTTTCACCGCAGCCTCTAACACTTGCACCTACAAAGAGGCAAAACGCATGTAAAAATAACTACGAAGACAAAGGAAATCGGAAGCAATATGATCAAGTACATGAAACAAGCACCTGTTGAACAAGGTCCCTGTTTTTAAGATCGATATCCGCAACAGAGGCTTCAAGGACAAAAATCTCCAAATCTTTATCAACAAAGGCCAACTCGAGCCCGGATAACGCCGTGCTAATGGAAGCATGTTCCTTATCAAAAACAGAGGATTGGTTACTAAGAGAAACCTGAAGATCTCCTTCAAGCCTTGAGACATGTGCTTTTAGGGACGCAACTTCAAAGGCATAAGAACTTTCAGTAGACTTCAGCACAGCGCGAAGATGCTCCGCTTCGGCCATTCCATCCCTTGATGATAGCGCCTCGGACCTTAACCTGCTAATCTCCTCATCCTTTAACCTCAGCAAAGCATCTTGTTGGTCACGGATAGCAGATAATCTTTTTTCCTCTACGGCAAGGCATTCCGCACGCATCCATAGTGACGCACAAATAGCAGTTTGGCAAGCAGAATTCACATTAAACTCATCAAGAAACCGATCAAATGGTATATTGCGGACATGCGCAAAAGCTTTGGGAGGACCAAAACCATCCAGCATTTCACGACACTCAGGTGCGTATCCAAGCGAGACCCGCAAGTCACATTCCAGTCCGGAACATAAGTTTCTGATAGCTGACGGAGACCAACATCCGCAACAGTACAGTCCTCCTATAAGGGTTCTCCGGGACCCCTTTCTTATTCTTCTTCTTTTCCTCCTTCTCCTCCCTCCCACTCGACGAGGGTACAGGGATGGTAGAAGGCACAACTATGGCACCCACTGAAGGTGCTGGGACTGAAGGCCTAGAAACAAAATCCACCTCAATATCATAAAAGCTACAAGAAGACGAAGAATCTGAACTAAGGACCAACCTTTCAACATGACAAATAAAGTGGTGCTGACTCCCAACACTGTCTTCACCCTAAGCATCAATATCACTCTCCAGCGTAGCTGGCACAAAAGAAGAAACAAAAGGGACGGAAGGTAATGATGCGTGGGATTACGCCCTCGCAAAAGGTTTTAGCTCACGAGGGATCTCAAGAGGCTTGCAATCCCCACCAGGCAGTGTACCTGACCGATGTAGTATAGTGTAGTGGCAAGTACCAGGGGATCGATCGTTCTACTTGGGGAATACTGTCGTTAGGATCAAAACTTAATTAAACTAGGTCTAGAGGTGAGGGATGATTCTTTTTGTATTTTTATATTTTATGGAAAGCAAGTAAAAATGTCGGGTATTAGAAGAGTGGGCGAAATTAGTTGCTAGTCAACTAACCCAATTAACTACAAATGCAATAAAAATAAAATAACACGAAAGTAAATGTAGAGAAAAACAATAATTAGAGAAACATGTTTACTTAGATTTCACTACTCCCTAGCTATCTTTCATTAATTGAATAGTTTGTTACAATTGCGTGGATGACGGGTTATATTCCTTAATACCATTCGTGGGGCCGTGTATGATCTTCCCCAACTCTATAAGTTTCTACCTCTTTCTATGTCGAGCCGACAACTAGCTCCTAACATGGCCTCCTTAGTAGTCACTCATGCATTAAATACAACCATTAAAATCAGAGTACACATTCGATTCATGTTTCTTAAGTCGTTCAAGCAAGTTACCAAATGGAGATTAGCCAGTTTTCTTAAACCTAACATCGAAATCATTCATCCATAACAACTAACAACAAACAATCAACCAACAATCAATAGCTAGGTTTCATTACATCTAAGCAAACACAAACAAACCTAGCCTAGCATGTTAAAGTAAAGACAAGCATAAGATAGAATCAAACAACACATAGACATATTGAATGATTATTGGAAGACTTATCTTTATTCAAACATGGATGAAAGAAGGGTTTGAAACCCTTACAAGAAGGTTGAAATTCGACATAGGGTTTGTGGTAAAGTTCCTCCAAAAGTTCTCTCCCTAATGAATGAAAATTAGAAAACTATATATAGAGATTACACGTCTGACGGTGTCTGATGAGGCGAAAAATGATCCGTTTTTAGGGGGTCATTTAAGCCCGAATCCGACTTTATTTGATCAAATATTGCCCTAAATCGTTCCTTTTGTGATTTTAGGTACTTGGAGAGTGAATTCTGGAAAAGAAGCCATTTCGGACGTTTTTGGAGCATAAAAGTAAAGAAAACGGCAAAGTCTCAAATTTCTATGCTGGGAACAGTGCATGAAGGCGTCAATAATTGCTCTTGATGGCGTCAGAGTCCCAAGAATAAAAATCCGTAGTTGGTGACGGCGTCACCAAGGCCGTCACCAGGCCGTCACGTGTAAACTTGTCAAAACTTGCGCGCGGAGTAGCTGATATTGTTTTGGTCATAACTTTTGCATACGAACTCGGATTTAGGTGATTCAAAAGCCCACGCGAAGAGGACGAAGAGATCTACAATTTGGTGAAAAAATGGTCTTGACGGCGTCAAGAGTATGGGCTGACGCCGTCACGAAGGGCCGACAGAAAACATGCCTATAAATATAACTTCATAACTTCACTTTTTGTAAGCCCTAAACCCTAAGGTCGATTCCTGGGTTTAGGTGGGTGTTTTTCCAGCAACTTAGAGGGTTTCAATCACTCCATAAACATCATGTATTGGTTTGATGATTCTATCTCAACTATGTCTTTCATTATTCTTGTTGATTGTCCTTCTTTGATTATGTTTTGTTAATTCACCTTGTGTCTACTTATGATTGTGTGAAACTTGTATATAATTGATTAGATCTTATTGATTCCTTGTTGATGTTTGTGTCTATCTTCATCAATTAGGGCGTGACACTTCCATAGATCTATTTGGTTTAGTTTATAATCCTTGTTTCCTATTGATTCTTGTTCTGATTGAATGATTTATATGTTAGGCTTAAGAAAACTGGCAGATCTCCAAATGGTAACATGCTTGAACGTCTTAAGAAACATGAACCGAGGCGTACTAGGTCTTTATTGGTTGTATTTAATGCATGAGCCACTGTTTACAATCCCTATAGTTGTGCTGGGTCATGGTGTAGGAGGAGATAAGAGCTCATAGAGTTGGGGAGTTATGTATGCCACCCCACGAATGGTATTAAGGAATACAACCCGTCAATTAAAACAAGGTTACAATTTAATAGGTAGGATTGGATAGCTAGCAAGGAGTAACATATCATGGGTAGACATGCTTCACTTATCTTGTAGAACTCTAGTTTACTTTTCTTGTTAATTAGTTTAATTAGTAGCTTTTGGGTTAGTTGATTAGCAACTAATTCCGCCCACTCCCCCAATACCCGAGATTTTTACTTGCTTTTCATAAAATATAAAAATACAAAAAAGAATCATCCTTCACCTTTAGACCTAGTTAGATTAATTTCAATCCTAACGACACTATTCCTAGCTGAACGATCAATCCCCCGGTACTTGTCACTATACTATACTACAACGATCAGGTACACTGCCTGGTGGGGGTTGTAAGCTTCTCGAGATCCCTCGAGAGGTAAAGCAAGGTGCGATTCCCACGCATCAGTGTCACGTTGTAATTCTGACGCCGTCAACTAGCCGCCAATACTCTTCTCGGATTTTCTAGATCCAGATCTAAAGCCCTCACGTATAATTCATCTCTTGGCCATCACTTGTAAATTTGCTCTTGACGGCCTTGGCATCCCAAAGCATGACACCGTCACTTGTTAATCCCAAAAAACATTCTGGCGCATCTCGTGTAAATTTTATATCCACCTATTTGCCAACACATGACGCCGTCACATGCAACTCTTGACGCCGTCAGGTACTATTTCCAGCTTGATTTTGGAGACTTTGCCGTTTTCTTCACTTTTCGCTCCAAAAACGTCCAAAATGCTTCCTTTTCCAGATTTCTTCTCCAAAGTACCTAATATGACAAAAGGAACAATTTGAGGCAATATTTAATCAAATATTCACGACTTATGGCTTAAATGACCCCCTAAAAGTGTAACACTTTTCGCCTCATCAAATACCCTTACACTTGAGATTTGCTTGTCCTCAAGCAAATGCGATTTTATTCTAATCAAAACACAAGCTAGGGGTCATTTAACACTAATATAAAAGTAATTACAACAAATAATCGTTCCACTTCAACCAAAACAAGCACGGAAATTATACACTAGCACCTCACAAATAGTGTTTAGATACTCACATCTCTCGGGTGTAATAAAAGTATCTATCACAATATGAAAATGAAAAATATCTCTCACTACCTGTCATAGCACATAGATTACCATAGGCTTGGGAAAGGATCAAACCTCAACCACTTGGCGTAAGCACCTAGGATAAACTATCAAAGAGGTCTTTTAAAGGGTTGTAACGTGAGGTGTAGGGATATGGTAAACATGGTTTTGTTAGATAAAGGCAATCTTTACTGGTGGCGAGTTAATCATCTTGGTCAATTACATGTACAATGTGGCATTGCTAAGCCAAAACTTGACTCGACTTAAGCTAATGAAAACTACTAAAACATAAAATGAACATAAAAGAAAACGGGTTGGTAGTCCGTATGTTTTTTTTTTTCTCTTTTTCTTTTTCTATTTTTTTTTCTTTTTCTTGATTTTTTTTTCATACACTCTTGCCCTACCATCCAAAATAATACATCGCAGGGAATTCCCATTCCCCTTACACTTGAGCTTTTACTTACTTTACAATCAACTATTCTAATGACTCGAATTAAGATAATCAAAACACTTGGAGTACTTTTTAAATATTAACGCACATATGGGGGTAATAATTGACGTCTTCCCCAATAATCCATAACAATAGTACTTTACCTATGTGTCCCAATCGTCCCAAAATAATATGTACAAGATATGACTCGACTTAGCAACCATGTAATCAATTAGACAATTAACTAAGGGTTAAAACATGTAACAATAATACACTTACCAACCATGCATACAAATAAGGCTAAGGCGATTTGGGTGTACATTTGGGGTGGATTGTAAGCAAAATTTTCCTTTAAGTAAAATGCTTAAAGTTAGAAACCAAAAAGATAGGCTCGGAGGGGTGTACTAGGGGTATCGTGTACTAAAAATGAGTACATCGCAAAGGTGTGGGAAAATTAATTGACTTTACTAGTCAAGTATATTGACTTCATTAGTCAAGTAATTATGATACGGGTTTAACACAAGGGTTATCCTAATGCCTCTTATCATGTAGTAAATCCTACTACACGAATGTAGTCTCACTAGCGGTCTCGGGATGCATCACTATCACAAGTTCTAGAATCTAAGTACTACCGGTACACTCATAAGCATATTTTCCTAACAAATCTAGGGGTGAACCTCACATATTTGGGGTGGAAAATTTTGAGTGGTACGGTTTTCGTGCTAGTCATACAACTCCTATCCATGAGACGCTCTATTATGACCAAGAAACACGTTCGGGAGGACAAGGTTGATGGAAATACATGATTATTCTAGAGAGAGAAAGTAGAGAGAGAAAGGTGGAGAAAAAGGGTTTATATTAAAATAACAATATGAAGTTTACACACACACTTTCCCACACCCCTCATGGAGAGTCATGAGGGGTATTTATAGGCTCCAAACACTACATGTTTGCTTACTTGACAATAGTAGTCCTTGTAGTTTCTAATCTAGTCCAATTCACTTGTGTGACGTTATCTTTATAAAAAAGCAAGGCTAACAATCTCCCTCTAAGATATCGTCACACGTGAATGGTTACATGAGACCTATAAATACATAAACAATGTACATTACATTACAACAATTGTAAACTATGTTGACATTGTTGAAGCGCATAGTCTCTGTAGTCTAGATACTGAGGCAGACTTGAAGTTCTCTCTTCCGACGATCTCGGCGTATGATCTTTGACACTGACGGCAAAGGTCTTTGTAGCTCTGAACTTCAACTGTAATGGTCTAGTTAGGTTATTACTCCCTCCTAACTAGTGCGCCTTTATTCTTTTTCCTGCTCCCTCCTGAACCGACAACTCTTCTTTAATCTCACAGCGGATAAAGTAGATTCAAAAGTGTAGGAACATGGTTGTCGTTCGGGTAGCAGCATAACAACATAACTCACATAACATTGCATAGAAGGTTGGTAATAAGCTCTGATGAACATATACCAAGTACCTCATGGTACTTCTCTGGTATTAAGCATAGTTCCCTTGATCAACCAACGTACTGAAGATGAAACACTACTTCTTTTGGCATGTTCTTCTCCCTCCTGATGGTTGCAAGTTATCGGAATCATCATAATCTTGTGTACATGCCATACAATTACCTGTACTTTACACTTCTAATGCAATTTAGAAGCCATAACAGCTTTTTGGAGCACATTCTGTGAGTATATGTCGCTAAGATATGACTATCTTTTTCTACAATCTCATCTCTTCTCTTCAACCTATAAGCGACCTCTGCAAATTCCAACCAGCTAGTAAATGACCGTTGACTAGAGAAACAACCCAATATAACCAATCTGAAAATGAAGTAAACATCCCTTAGATATGTGACTTAATCTTGTACGATGGTGTGACTAAGAACCTATACTGAGCACTACAACGTAACTCCTTTAAGCAAAGGTAGATCCATATACTCAAACCCACAAACAGTATATGAAATCTCGATCTGCCTCTTGAACTATCCACAACTTCGTGCGACACTGAGTACTATAATGTAACTCCTTAAAGTGATAGCTATAACCCGTGAGCACTACAATGTAACTCCTTACATCGGGTATAACTAGATAATCCAAGTCTTAATCAATATCTCTACCAATGTTTGGCCAAACAAGTATCTCCGAAAGTCATGCATCCATCCACCCCTAGACTTTGAGATAAATAAGTACACATGCCCTTGAAATGAACTTTAAACCCAGGAAAGTGATAAAGAATTATTCCCATAATCACAAAATCTGATACTAGCCGTTTTCATTTGATTGTGATTCTTGATCAGGTTCTTTTAAGCAATTAGTGGTGTGTTTTTGGTGTAGCATGAAATTCTATCTCGTTGATCTGAGTGATTTCGTATTTTCCCTCCAAAAATAAAATTGGAAAATTTTCTCGCCCATAATTTGGAAATCATCATGAAATGCAATTCTAAGGTTACCAGAAAAATTTGAGTTTTGAAAATTTTTACGCCAAATTTCACTGAATTTTTTTGAATTTTGGCCTAAAAATTTGAATTTCGGGCCAAAATTTTCAACGTTATACCAAAATTTGAATTTCGCGTAAAAATTGAATGTTTAGTCTCCTCTCAAAAATAAATTTTACTCAAATTTTTTAGCCAAAAAACTTTTTATTTATTTATTTTTTTACAAACTCGGTAACCTTTGTAAGTTGGTAAAGCTTCCTAACTCGGTAACCCCTTCCCATACTCGATAGCTTCATCTAACTCGATAACTTCTCCTTACTTATCTAACTCGATAGCTTCATCTAACTCGATAAGTATCAGCTAACTCGGTAAGCAACTTCTAACTCGATAACCTAGAGAAATTTTGGCAGAGTTTCGTTTAGGTAAGCCCAATTGATATCCTTACTCGATAAACGATAAGGTATAAAGGCTAACTCACCAAAAATTAAGCTAACTCGATAAATTTATGAAGCTAACTCGCTGAAAAAATCAACCTTAACTTGATAGCAACCTGTGTAACTCGCAAGATCAACTTAACTCGATAGAATAATGTTTTGACTCGCTAAAAACAGATTCTAACTCGATAGAGACGTGATGAACAGTAACTGATCCGAGATTTTCACCCAAAAACACCACGATTCGCCCCCGGTTAGCTCTGATGCCACTTGTTAGGTCACCATTTTACAACATAACCACTAAGATTTCTAGAGAGAGAAAGTAAGTAGAGAGAGAGAGAGAGTGGAAGGAACCCTTATAAATGAAATGAAAGATAAATGATAATATTAAGAGAACCAACACCCTCTAATGAGGGGTTACAATGCTATTTATAAGTGTAGTCTAGGGCTTCACCAAACTATGCAAATATTACAAACTAGGCCCTTAGACTTTTACCAAACCTATAAGCTTAGCATAAAACTTTATAAAACATATTAATTCACTAACATACTAACTTAATAATGCAACCTATTACAAAATTCAATGACCGACACTTGAAATAATAAAGTCTATTCCCAACAATCTCCCCCTAAGTGTTAGTCATCAAAGGTTGCTCGACGTCGTCATCTTCTATACTTGAACTTGGTAGTTGACGTCCTCAAAAATCGTTAGCAAAATCTTTCATCGTTCTTTGTACATTGTTCTTTGTTGATGTGATGGTGATCATGTTATGAAGTTGTCTGCCGATCGTCACTTCTATGTCAGTGGAACGTTTGAAGTAACAAAGTCCATATTGTTGGGAACGTTTGAAGTAACGATCATTATCGAGTCAATGAGTCATGTAATAGGGTACAAAATTATGTTTGTACATGAAAGATTTAATATGTTTTGTGCTAGTTTATTAATGTTTTCATGTTTTGCCAAAGTCTAAGGGTTATAAGTGATATAATGTGAAAGATGTTAGTTGCCCTAGACATAGCCTATAAATAGTCTTGTAAACCACTCATTTGAGGTTGGTTGGTTGGTCCAAGGAATAAGAATCCTCTCTTATTTTAGTTCTCTCTCTCACTAAAACATATAATCTTTCTCTCTCTAGATCTAAACATATCTCATATGTGTGAAAATATATAAAACTTAGGACCTAACAATTGGTATCAAGAGCTAGAAGATGATTTAGAAGTGTTTTGAATTTTTTTTGTTTTGCTGTTCACGTTTTTTGTCTCATCCGCTTTTATTTTTTCATCACAATATCGAGTTACTGTTGTGTCTATCGAGTTATCTGTTGGTTCTATCGAGTTAACTAATTTTTTGGCGAGTTAAAACTTATTTTCTAGCGAGTTTGTAATGTTTTGGCGAGTTAAAAACTTTTTTCTGGCGAGTTTGTAATTTTTGGCGAGTTAAGAACTGAGTCAATCGAGTTTGCTCACTGGATCATCGAGTTAGGCTCATTTACCGAGTTAGGTACTTCACCTTATCATTTATCGAGTAAGGTTTTCTGTTGCTTTATACTTAGGCCAAACTATACACGATTTAACATAGATTTATCGAGTTAGGAAATCAATAGTCAAAAGTCAAAAGAACAGAACTAGAAAGACCTTAGTATTTGAAACATAACAGATCATAGACACAAACCGAAACCCAATAATAGTATTCACGTTTACAACATACTATCCTAAAAAAAAAAAAAATCCCATACCTCCTCTCGTCTAACAAATCACAACCCATATCACAAACAAGAATCGAAAAGAAAAAGAAAAGTGCTAGATCTCAGTTCTTGTTCACTTGTTTCCAACCTTTAAAGATTTCTTTCGTGTGTGAACAAAGGAACCATCATCGATCTTGTATGAAGTCTAACTTCTTTTAAATATACGAAACTTTAAAAGATAAGATAAAACAAAATTGTTTTATCTATTATTTGTTTCGATTTGAAAATCATAACCAAACAAAAATATAAACAACCTACCTTGGTTCGAAACATACTTCTTCAACCTGTTGTCCTTGTGGTTTCATCAGATTAAAAAGATTTGCCTTGGTCCTTTTGGTTCGTCTATTTGAATACATGAAGAAATCGAAGAGATTTAGTGACTTTACTGTTCTTTGTGGTAACCAGAAATCAACAGTAAGATGGTAAGGATTGTTGTTCGATTTGAAGCAGGAGGAATCATTGTAATGGTTGTGTGAGCCTTGTATTTCACTGAAAAGAGAAGTGTGAGTTGTGTGGGATTTTTTGTTGGAGACTAATATAAGAGAAGTCAAGAAGAGTTGTGATAACAGTTATTATTGAGATGAGTTAGATATGGTTTTTTCTTTTTGAGGTGAGAGAAAACTAAAAGAGTGGGGGCGGATAAATATAACAAAGTGTGTGTTTAGGTTAGTGATTTATACCTAAAACTTAGGGTTAGGATTAAGCTTAATTGGACTTGGGCTTCTATTTCACCAAGACGTGATTGCACTAAATTTCTGTGAATTGGGCTGAATGAAATTAACTTTGGGTCAGGTATAGAGACATTGTGAGTTGGGCTGCATATACAAACAGGGTCGTTACTTTACAAAGATTGGTGTTGGTTTGTGATTGTTTAAATTTCTGTGAATTTGTGGTATAATTTAAGTTGGACTAAATCTTGTGGTATACTATTTGGGTTGTTGAATTATTGATATATTTTTGGACCAAGGTTTTAATCGAGCTTTGATATCCGAGATTGGTTATAATTTTGGTTTGAATTTTTTTTGGGTTCATGTGGACATAACTACCGTGCTAGTTATTGAGAAATCGTGAACAACGGACAAGAGATTCATTTGAGAAACACAATTACTTCTTTATCGTCTACAAGATCCATTGTCGTTTCACATGAAATTCAATGGAATCAAGTTTAAAAGAGATGGAGATATCCACTAAAAGAGAAAGAGATATCCGTTTTAGTTTTCTTTTTAATCTAAGAGATATGCTGGAAAAGAAGAGAGAGTCAAATGAAAAAGAATTGCAAGAAGGATAAAGAATTGAAATGGGGATGCTGATACAAGAGGGAACGGTCAACAATGAAGGGACATCGGATGATAATTTGGTATTCACGGGTAACAATGCATTATCAGAACTGCTAACAGAAAGCAGCACTTCATGGAATGATTCAGATGGTGACGGGAAACACAAATGTAAGGATGGTTTGAATAATGCAGCTACTGTCAGTCCTTCACAAAGTTCAGTTGCACTCGTTCAGGTACATCAATCTAATGATGATGATAGGTTCGATAATGTGTTTGCTTATGAGACGCAAAGTCATGAACAACATGAGTACATTAACGACACATGTGTGGTGAATCAGGTTGATAGTGATATCACCCCCGAGACTCCACATATGGATCCTAATGGAGGTATGGTTGAACATGACAATGTGAATCATAATCAAGAATGTGCTTCAAATGTTGATTTAGAAGCTACATTGAAAATCTTTGAAAAAACTCCATATGATAAATCATTGATTGCTGAGTCTCAAAACTTAAAAGTGGAAAATGAGATGTTGAGACACAAAAATGAGAAAATTTTAAAATAGTCAAGTGACATCCAAGAGAAACTTAAACGTCAAATATTTTCTCTTGAACAAAATTTTCAAAGATTTCAAGCACAAAGCATTAACTATGAGCTAGCTTTACAACACAATCTTGAAAAGCAGTCTTTTGAAAACCCTTGGATGTCAAAGCTTGAAAATTATTTTGAAAAAGAGATTGAGCGTTTGAAACAGATTTTGAGGATGCCAAAACCGACTTTTTCAACAAAGTAACCAAATTTGAAAATTATTTTGAAAGACTTGAAAAAGAAAATGTTGAGTTCGAACGGAAATTGGCTCGTAAAACGGATGATTCTAAAGCCGAAAAGGATCAACTTTTGAAACAAATTGCTTCTTTAGAATCAAAATTGGCATCCCAAGATCATCTTTCTCTTCAAAAAGAATACAATGATTTGAGAATTTCATACAATGCTTTAAAAGTGAAGTTTGATACTCTTAACCGATCAAAGGGTAAAGCTCCAATTTCAAATGTTTCAACACCAGAAGTGAGTGTTTCGAAGAAGGTTTACACGGGTGAATCTTCAAAACCATTTTCGAAATGGGTTTCTCAGTTTACAACCTATTCTTTGCAAAAAGGAAGGAAGTTTTCAAAGAGACCAAGTTTTTCCGAAACATTTACTTCCAAAAGGTTTTCAAATCCAAATGCTTCAAGTAAAATGAAACAAGTTCTTCAAACTCCACACTCTCATTTTACACTGGTAAAGCAAGTGTGGAGACCAAAACAAGGTTTTTCAAAACCCCCAAATGCTTCAAAAGAAAAGAATCATGTTTTTCAAACTCCACACTCTCGTTTTACACCAGTAAATCAAGTGTGGAGACCAAAGCAAAGTCGTTCAAAACCTTTCAAATATTCAATATCAGAATTGCTTTCGCTGCAACATGAAAATGACTCTGCTTTGAACATTCCAAATACCGGAAGGTTTCCATTTATCACAGAAACAAATCTTCAAAAAGAACCCATGAGGTTCAACTCTAGATGGAAATCTTCTTCTTCATATTTTAAAAGTCCAAGAGAAACGCCGGGTTTCTCAAACAATTTTCAATAGAAAAAGAGTTTTAAATCTCCATTGATTCCACGAGTGTTATTTCAAAATGAAACACTGGTTTTCAGTCCTCGTTGGAATTCAACATCTTTAAATCAGATTGACACAACCTACAAATGGATTTCAAAATTTGGTAAACCTATTGGCGTCGTGCTTAAATGGGTTCCCAAGGTTGTTGTCTAATCTCAAATTCTTAATGGCTTGTAAGTATTTCAGCTTACGACCTGGGCTTAAACATTACGACTTGTGCACACATTTCAGTGTACAACTCGGTTTTCAAAGAAAGGAAAGTGGCTTACTAAACCATTTTTTAAAACCAAACGTGCACTTATCTTTAAAAAGAAGAAGAAGTTCTCATGCAAAGCTTATCTTAAACTTCTTAATCTTGAGCAAAATTTATTCAAAATTTTTCAAAAGGTTTCTCAAAACTTTTCAAAATTTTGCTCAAGATTCTTTCAAAGCTTTACTCCCCAATTCGCTCCAAAGTTTAAAAATGTCAAAACCTATGCTAGTTTTGAGGGGGAGTATTTCCAAAACAAAATGTTCCGTCAAAATCATGCTTATTTTCTTGTGCACATATAGCAGTGTACAACCCGTTCTTTGAAATTAAAGGACCCTGAGGTACACTTCAGTGCCTCAATCCTAACATAAGGAGCGAAAGCTTCTTACTTTTGAGTAGAATTACTCAAAATTTTCAAAGTTTTTTTTTTTAAATTCTACTCAAAAGGACAAGTATTCCCTCTCGTAATCAAAACCTCAAAAAGTTATTTCACTTATTGAGGGGGAGTATTTGAAATGATCTTTGTTCAAAATGATAGGTTCTTGGTGAATCTCCCCATAAGACTCAAAAAGCATATTTTAATAAAAGGTTCATCAAAAACAACATCTTATATGCTATTTTTGAGGGGGAGAAAAGTAAAAGTGATTAAAATATGGATGACAATGGATGCTTTAAGATTGAATCTCGTGCGAGCTCGACTCAGAATTGACCCAAGAATTGAAAAAACATAAAAGTTAATAATCGAAAGGACTTATCCTCGACGGGTAATAACATCAAGTTAGTTACTAGAGCTAGTTGTCACCTAAAAGCTGACAATGGAACTCTTTAACTAACCACGTAAGTGTGTCTCGAAAAGGATTTGTCTTAGTAGAAATGTACCGTCTCGAGAAACTTTCTGTGGACTTGACCAGGCCGGGTAATAACTTCAAGCTAGTCTAACTAGTGATGTAAGCGTGTCTCAAATTGGTCTTGTTCACTGAAAGTGGATCAATTCAAAAGTACTTGCTCATCCTGCATGTGCAAATTTATTAAATACAAATGAGCACATGTGAAGGGGAGCCCTTCAAATGAAAACACAAAACTCTCAAAGTGTTAAAACAAAATGTTTAATAATCACAAGCATTTTGAGAGATTTTCAATAAAAGGTTTCATGGCAATTATAGGATAGTCATGGTGTTATAAGGTGACTAAGATAGGAAAAACTGTCCTATGATCCGCCAGAGCCGGAGGGATCTACCCAAGGACATCTCCAATAGTTAGAATTAGAAGTCCTTAGGTGTGACACGAAAAAGAAGGAGAAAAGAATGAAAGGAGAAAGAAGGGGTTGAAGAATTAAAAAGAAAAGTAAAGAAAATGGTGAAAAGAAATAGCCCTCCATATGTTCAACCTTAGGGCAGACACCGGGTACAACTTGTATGCTACTGGTTGTTGCTAAGGCGACACCGGTATTGAAGATAAAGACGTCATGAACCCAGTGACGCACTGCACTTAACCTTCTAAGCCACTCAAGTTCTCTTAAAAGAGTTTGTTTCATTCTCACGGGGAACCAGTGTAATCTATCGACTTATCTCTTAGAGATGGTTGATATTGAAGCAGGAGACCCCTCCCTAGTCTCCGCATAGGAAACTGAAGTGTGCACTTATCGAGTCTAGAGCCATGAGATACATCAAAGATCTCTTAGGAACACTTAGTATTTCTACAACTGGTGTTCTACATCAATGGACATCAGCTGTATATTATCGAGTCCTTCGCAGATCTTAGCAATCTGCCGAGAACGTTTATGAGAGAATTACTAAAATATTTCTCAATGATTGAACAAAAATTCCTACCAGGGTCAACATCAAATAGCCCTGACAGCAGGTCACTTCGGTAACCTTTCACGGGTTACGCTTAGTATTCGCGGTGGTTCTTTAGCGGTCTACAGTCGTGGAGTGATCCCCAGTGACTCACCCAGTCATTGAGCTACTAAGTAGGTCTTGTAAGCTCCCTCGGGAGTATCTGATATGGGAACGGCCTGGATAAGGATTAGAAGAAGTCTTTACAATATGTTGTTGACGATCTCCAATTCCTTATCTGTAAGTACCGGTTGTTTATTGCTAACTATTTACCTGCAGCTACGCATCACCTCCATGACGATAGATTCCGCATGCTCATACATACATCTTGAAGTCAAGGAAAGCTCCCTTAAAGAACTAAGCAACACAAAGTTCAAAGAAAGATTCTACGCCAAAAAGGAGAATCTACAAAGTAAAGAGACTAAAGAACAAAGTAAAAGAAAGGTAACTACGTGCATGTGAAAGTCAAAGTCCAAATATGTATAAGCATGTTGGAATGGCGGACAACCACCACAAACGCAGAAGTGAGGAAAGGCAGATTACACCGTCATTTGATCACAACAACAAGAACAAAGAATGAAGATCACAAAGCATGATTGAAACAAAGAATCTAGCAAAGCTATTACACAAAGACTCAGAGTTCAAAACAACAAGCATCAAAGAAGTCGAAAGATCAGTCATTTCTGTTGGTGAACCCATAACCCACAGGTCGCAAAAGAGATCTCAATGATCACCCCTTTAGGGGGAGATTGTTGGAAATGCAAAAGTGATGATCATAAATGCAATCAAAGAGAGATCTCAATGATCGTCCCTTAAGGGGAGATTGTTGGGAACGTTTGAAGTAACGATCATTATCGAGTCAATGAGTCGTGTAATAGGGTACAATATTATGTTTGTACGTTAATGATTTAATATGTTTTATGCTAGTTTATTAATGTTTTCATGTTTTGCCAAAGTCTAAGGGCTATAAGTGATATAATGTGAAAGATGTTAGTTGCCCTAGACATGACCTATAAATAGTCTTGTAAACCTCTCATTTGAGGTTGGTTGGTTGGTCCAAGGAATAAGAAATCCTCTCTTATTTCCCTCTCTAGTTCTCTTTCTCACTAAAACATATCATCTTTCTCTCTCAAGATCTAAACATATCTCATATGTGTGAAAATATATAAAACTTAGGACCTAACACGCTCATTAAGGCTAAAGCTTCACTCCTATATGTTGTAAAAAATTTTAAATTTGGCACTAAAATTACCCTAACAAGTGTTTCTCTTAGTTTTATTACACACCTACTATTGAACAAACAAAATCAAGTGCAATTGCATTCTCAAAGGTATCATCATTTACCCTCCCCTTGCACTTAGGCTGAACATTGTCCCCAATATTCAATAAAAAGGATGTAAAAGTAACGAAGGTAAAAGAATGAAACAAATACTCCCCTGATTCGTTCGGTGTGGACAATGTGATAACATGGTTAGATCCTCCTCCAAGAAAATGAACGTTTGAAAGCTTCCCTCCAGAAATATAAATCATCTTCTTGTCCAATATAACCTGTTAAATCTGAGAAAACAATCATGGCAACTCGAGTAAAATCGGCGGCTAACTCTATATATAATAATATCCTATAAAGCAAATTAAGATATAATGCTTGTGGAATGAATATTTGCAGATTTCCTGGAGTTTATAAAACTAAAGATTTAGCAAAAACTCTACGACTCCGGCAGAAAAATAAAACTTGCAAAATTTCTAGAATTTTACACTTGACGCCGTCAGGTTATGACCCTGACGTCGTCAGAAGTGACCTGCAGAAATTTTATGTTAAGTTTCTGAAAAATTTCTGTAAAAACTCACGCCTTAATTCCTGGAAATCCTGCAAAACATCATTATGACTCGATACAAGCATTTGACTTATAGTAACAGTTGGCCTAGGCGCAACCGCGTCATCATGCTTCGGTTTCTTTGAAGGGCAGGATAACTCACCAGCAATCAATGGCACATGCTCCACCTTCCTCTTATCCTTACGATCAGCAGCAACATCAACCGGCCTAATGAAACCAACCACCTGTCCGTTAGGATTAGCATCAGCATTACTCGGGTCCGCAACACCCTCACCTGCCGCAGGAGCACCAGAACCAGAACCTGTCTTATCACCAAACATTCGATCAATATCTTCAGATATTTGCTCAACAGAAATCTCAAGAGCAACAGGATAGAGGGGAACAAGCCTTTTAACGGCAACATCCAAAATTTTGAATTCTCCGCCACGGAGAGCCCTCCCACGGACCTCCACTTGGCAAGGATCCTTCAATCGAAATAAATCCACAACATCTAACACTGCATACAAAACAACGGGAAAAACAGACGCCAGGGTGAGCGCAAGTATTCAAAAAAAGAAAACAACAACAACAACAACAACAACAACAACAACAACAACAACAACAACAACAACAAGAATACGCAATTACCTTTGCCATGGTAAAAGTAAACAGGATAGGCATCCTCACCCAAAGAGTAGTACCGGCTCAAACCAACCCAACAAAGGAAGGGCTCCGGAAATCTTAGAAACGGAGTCTTGATAGTGATTAGGGTAACAATGTCCTAAGATTTGTACTCATCACCAGCCGGAGGCCTATCCTTTGGCACGAAAGTCTTAGAATAAAAGTTACATAGAAAAGGACAGATAAATATGTCAACCCAAAAGAACTGGTCCTGCCAATCCCTCAATGGATCTTCCACCTTCGTATAACATGTGTCCTCGGAACATTTAGCAAAGGATAACCAGCCATTTTTCTTTACCTTCACATAAAAATAACAAAACAACGCAACTGCTAGTTCAATCGTACATACGCGACAAAGGATCTCAAAATGAGAAACCTTGGCCGCCCCGAGTGGATGAAGTTGCGATATATGAATATTATAATACTCAAGAATGTTGACAAAACACTTCGTCAACGGCAAAGGATACCGAGCATGGTCAAAAAGACAAGTATAAAAGCCTATCTTCCCCTCCGGGGGGTGACGGATAAGAGCACCATTGTCTGGACGGACTGGCCGAACCTCAGGCGGAATATGACAATTTACCAAAATCGCATCAAAATCACTTTGGGAAAGGTTACAATTAACATCCCAAAACTCAACCATGACGATTCTTTGAAAGAACATGGTAATATACGAAGAAGATGCAAGAAGAATCGGAAGCACTCCCAATAAAAAAAAGTGAAAACAAAAATGAGAAACACATATTTATACCCACAATACATCCATCCCAAGGATAGTCCAGATAAGCGACGCGTGTCAAGGAAAAATTTGATCAACGGATGAGATCGACAGTAAAAAGATATAGATGACAGCTAAGCGGCAACTTAAACGGTTCAAAAATGGTCCATGTTCCCCCACGATCTCAACCGCTAACCAAAGGCATGGGCCACGGACAAGCTACGAGCTTAGAAGCAGATCGGACAACAAATTAGTCTAGAAGTACTCACCGCATGCTAAACAAAGAACACGTGCAATGAACACACTGGACTGGGGGGACTTGAGGACGTGTAGTACGGATAGCAGGCCTACTGGGCCTGGACTGCATCATACACACGTGATTGGAATATCTCATATAAACTGAGCCTAGACCGCATCACGCATAACCGAGCTCTGGCCCTACAAACAAACTAGGCTCCGGCCCAACACAATCTAAACACCGGGCCCCGGCCCAATGAATGAATAAACCGGGCCCCGACCCAACAAACTGGATATGATTAAAGCCCAAGACTCGGGCAAGGCACAGTCCAGACATGTACGGATCACTTAAAGCGGCACTCCCGAAGTACGCTCGCGGACCGTCCCACGGTTCGGAAAGTGACCTACATCCACAAACATCGATTAAGCTGCAGTCCCTCGCCCGACAAGGGTCCCACTTCGGCCACCATGACGATATGCGAAATACTAGGAAACCCTAGTATTTCCACCGCCCATAAAAGGTAATCTCGATTCGCACTTTCGAGGTATGACTTTGTCACTCATCCCAATACACACATATTTCTCTACATGAGTACTTATTCTTACGCCGGAGCTTAATCGTCGGGTCCGTCCCCACGATAAGGCTAACGGTGTGTTTTTTACTTGTGCAGGGATTTAATCTATTACTTGGATTAGTGCATAAGCCATACAACGGACAATCCATCAAGGTCGGCCCAGCGCGGACTAAGCCCAATCTTAACACAGCCACATTTTTTGCACTAACACAAGTTGTAGACAATATCCACACAAATATTATTGTCTTTACCACAGTCCTACTTAATCAGTTTACTTATTTCCAAGCAAAATTCACATTATATATAATATCGACAAAGATACAGTATCAATCAAATTTGTAGACGATAAGATTACGACTACTCAAGCTTTAGCTCTACCATAGTACACTTGATTAGCTTACTTCTTTTCTAACAATTTTTACCTTTAAGTTTGACTTTTGTGTTGGCTATATGATTTAAGTAGGACTGAGAGCGTAACGTGTCATAACACCGTATCATCAAAAAGGTAATGTCACCTCAGCGTCACCACCGCTTTAACATTTTAACACCAACATCCCAAAATCACCCCATAACACCACATTAACACCAAATTTCTTAAAAAGAATACAAATTATAAATTAACCTCTTAACTAATAATTAAACATACTAATATTTCATTAGTAAACTTGAAAATTAAAATACGAAAGAAAAAAGTTACGAAAAAAAAACTGTGAAATAAAAATAGTTACGGAAAAAAAACGAAAGTACCAAATAAAAATACAATACAGAAATAAAATACAACTACTCGAGGCGTTGCAATTTATATTTTTCTTTGATCTTTTGTTTTTCAAGTTGATCCAATACGCATCGTCCTCATCCAACTCATTCGTGTTAATACCGAGAAATTTCATCTCTTCCAAACGCATTATCATAAGGTCTTTCTCTTTAGCAACCTCGTATGCCGATTGGGCCGCTTCCCATTTGAGACGAATCTCGTTTTTCTTAAACCCCTCAAATTGGCTTGACGAGTTACTTCCGCCGATGCTCGTCGTGGTCTCGGATTTGGTTTTTTTTTGCAGCATGTTGTTTGTCGGTCGGACGTGGTCTTGCATCTTCACCGAAGAGCTCCGCGTGGCCTTCCCAGGGGCCTTCGACATCTACGGTTAAATCAACCAGTTCTGGCGCGTCCCATTTTGCATGGGTTTTCAAAAATTTTCCACGCATTCTATTGAGTAAACCAGGTACCTTTATGCTCGTCATGATACATCATTCTAGCCAGTCTCATAACATCCAAATCATTTTCCCTACTTTTTCCCAAACGTTTGCCATGTTTAAAAACCACGTTGAACTTTTGGCAATTCTCGTTCAACGTATGCCACTTGCTTATAAACATATCCTTGTTGCGTGCTTGGAAATTTTGCTTATTAAGCTCGTTCAAAACCCGATACCAAAATGTGTCTCCCTTTTGGTTAATTCCGACATTGGGATCCTCGGAAACGACAATGTAACACAAGGCAAGTAGCGTTTCCTCGTTTGGTTGCCAACGTAAAAAAACCCCGGCCACGCCGGGATTATTTTCGCAATAGGGTTCTGGTTCTTTGGATTTTTTTTGCCATCCATTTACCTCATCTTTTGAACTTTTCGGGTTGTGTAGCTTCGGGGTCAAATTGTGATTGTGAGGATTGGGTTTCTGGTTGTAATTGTTGTTCGAATTGTGGTGGATTTTATTGTAGATTTTGGAAATTGCCATTTAGCACTTGACTTTTTTGCCACAACAACTTGGAACCAAACGCTGTTGGTCAACGCAGGAGGCCGGTACCATAACCCCACCCAATGCCCAGCCACGTGGGCATAACGCCGGGTGGGGCGTTATGGTACCCAACGCTCTGAGCATTATAGACCACGGACTGGACCGAACCGAGAAACTGGATCAGACTAAATGCATTCCGGTCTGGTCGTCGGTCCACCCTTTTAATCATTTTTGGTCCTCGGCCTTACGCACAACCGTACATTATGCTTTGTTTGACTGGACCGATCGACAAACCAGACCGACCTGGACATGGACCGGACATTTTGGTCCATCCTCGGCCCAGTGTTTTGGACAAATTCGGTTTTCGGTCCGGTCAGGTTTTGGTCGCTCCGGTCCGGTTTTGATAGGTCCGGTCCGTTTTTCGAACCGTGCTCAGACCTTGATTAAGTTTCTTTGTAAGGTCAAACACAAGATCCATGATTGTCAAACCATTGGTCATTACATAGTTTCTTTCCCACAAAAAAAACTGTTGGGAACATACTTTTGTATTTTAGTCAAGTCTCGGTCATTACCTTTTGTAATAGGTTGCTTAGTTATTTATTTACTATGTGTATGTTACTAGGCTTAAGTAATCTAGTCCATGGGCCTTGAAAGCCCACGTTTAAGGTGTAAGAGGGAGGAAGGGAGTGTTGCCCTACTCCCCCCTTATAAATACCAAGCTTATGTAAACATTACACTTGTTGGTTATTTGAATACATTAAGGAAACTCTTGTTCTTTCAATCTTCATAGTTCTCATAATCAACCATCTCTTATTCTCATCTCATTTCTACGGACTTAAGCAAGCCCCACGGGCGTGGTATGACAAACTGTCCACTTTCTTGCTGGCCAATAAATTTTCTAAAGGTTCGGTGGATCCAACACTATTTACAAAAACCTACGGGGAGGACTTACTTGTTGTTCAAATATATGTCGATGACATTATTTTTGCCTCAACAAAAAGAAGTTACTCTAATGATTTTGCAAACTTAATGAAAGATAATTTTGAAATGTCCATGATGGGTGAACTTTCGTTCTTTCTAGGACTTCAAGTTCATCAATCACCCCGTGGAATTTTTATAAATCAGTCCAAATATGCTCTAAAAATTTTAAAGAAACATGGAATGATGACTTGTGATACTTATAATACACCAATGGGCTATACCACAAAACTAGATGCTGACTTACATAGGATACCTGTTGACCCTACCAAATACCGCAATATGATTGGGTCACTCATGTATCTCACAGCTAGTAGACCTGATATAGTATTTGCTGTCTACATGTGCTCTCGCTATCAGTCTAAACCAACTGAAAAACACCTCAGTGAGGTCAAAAGAATCCTTCGATACATAAAGGGAACCATTAACTTGGGAATCTGGTATCCGAAGGATTCTAGTTTTGAACTAATTGATTTTTCAGATGCTGATCATGCAGGATGTTTAGACACACGCAAAAGTACAATTCCACAAGTTGTTCTCGGGATACTCACCTTGACCATTATAATAAATTTTTTAAGTTTTGAAAAGACTTCGGTCTAAGGTCGAGGGGGAGTAAAATTCCACAAGTTGTTCTCGTTATAAACTTGGTGTAGTTAACATAAGTTAAATATGAGAGTTAATATGGGCATTAGGTTTGTATGTAACATAAGGTTAAAGGGCCAAATGTGTCAGAATGTGAAACTTGTTTTACCACTAGTCAAAACACAATTTGACCGGTCATTCAATACACTGTTAACCACATTTACTACTCACACCAACCATCATCAACGATCCATAATCATACTATTAATCCGATCATCAATCTTCAAATCTGTAAGTACTACAACGTTTTGATCATGATTCTAAACAAGGGTTTTAAATTTTATCTTAATCCAACGGCTAAATTTGTCTTAATCGTTAAAATTGATCTTGGGTTTTCCGTAAACTTGAACCCAGAAAATTGTTGTGTTTAGGGTTAAATTTGTTGAAGGGAAATGTTATTAAGATGATAATAAACATGTCTCTAAACTCCAATCGTACCCAGATTCATTAATTGTTGAAAAACAAATTTAGGGTTCATACGAGTATTTTAGGGGTTTCTTAGATTGTGTGTTATGATTGAAATTGTTGATGGGGATTGTGTTCATACATGCCTAGGAACTCATGTGTGTGGTTTAATTACTTTAAAAACTACCCAGAATCTTGAATTGTGGATTTAGGGTTCGAACACACTAGCAGTTTTGAACTTGTAATTTTGTGGATAATTGATGAGGCGAAAAATGATCCACTTTTAGGGGGTCATTTAAGCCCGGAATTGAATTTATTTGATTAAATATTGCCCTAAATCATTCCTTTTGTGATTTTAGGTACTTTGGGAGTGAAATCTGGAAAAGGAAGCAATTCGGATGTTTTTGGAGCATAAAAGTGAAGAAAACGCCAAAGTCTTAATTTTCCATGCTGGGAACAGTAGGTGACGGCGTCAAGAGTAACTTCTTGACGGCGTCAAGAGCAAAATTCCATGATGATCCAGTACAGATTTGACGGCGTCACGAAGTAGGGCGTCAAGAGTAAAAGTCATGACGGTCTGGAAATGATTATCACATGACGGCGTCAAATGTAGATCAAGGCAGTCCGAGAAGAGTTTTGGCGGCGAGGTGACGGCGTCACAAGTTTAGTCTTGACGCCATCAGACCCCTTTTCCTATATATAGTTTTCTAATTTTCACATTAAAAAGAGAGAAGTTTTGGAGAAACCCTAAGTACGAACTTGGTGCGAATTTTACAGGTTTTTCAAAGGTTCCAAGCCCTTGATACCTTTCATGTGTAATTGAGATAAGTGTTCTTTTAATTCAATCAATATGTCTATGTGTTGGTTGTCTATATCTTGTTCTTGTCTTAATTCCATCATGCTAGGCTAGATCTATCTTGTGTTTGCTTGGATCTAATGAAACCTAGATGTTAATTATGTGTTGATTACTTGTTTATACTTGTCTTGGATGAATGACTTATATGTTAAGCTTAAGAAAACTGGCAGATCTCCAATTGGTAACATGCTTGAATGTCTTAAGAAACATGAACCGACGCGCACTAGGTCTTTATTGGTTGTATTTAATGCATGAGCCACTGTTTATAATCCCTATGGTTGTGCTGGGCATGGTATAGGAGGAGATAAGAGCTCATAGAATTGGGGAGTTAAGTGTGCCACCCCATGAATGGTATTAAGGAATACAATCCGTCATCCATGCAATTATAACAAGTAATTAACATGTAAAAGATGTCTAGGGAGTAGTGAAATCTAAGTAAACACATTTTCTCCACTTATTGCTCACAACTTTAGTATAATTTAGTTTATTTTCATTTCTAGTATTTTATTTTGATTGCATCTTTAGTATTGGGTTAGTTGATTAGCAACTAATTCCGCCCAAATCCTTCAAACTCGAGATTTTTAATTGCTTTCTAAAAAAATATAAAATACAAAAATAATCATCCCTCACCTTTAGAACTAGTATTTAGGTTTTCTAATCCTAGCGACACTATTCCTAAGCTGAACGATCAATCCCCCGGTACTTGTCACTATACTATACTACAACGATCAGGTACACTGCCTGGTGGGGGTTGTAAGCTTCTCAAGATCCCTTGAGAGTTAAAGCCTGGTGCGATTCCCACTCATCAAGTTTTTGGCGCCGCAGCCCGGGGAATAGTTATTGTCTAGGTTAGAATTTCTTTTTATTAGGTCTACTTGTTAGATTCCTTTCTAGTAAGATTTTATTTTTATTTTTAGGTTCTCTTTAGTCTATCTTATTTCTTTGTGTCTTTGTTCGTAACCATCCGACATCATGGACAACTGGAACATCTTTGAACCCGTCATCCCACCACAACAAAACCCACCATTAGAACCCCTTAGGCCCCGAACCTTAGGAGAGTATTCCCGACCTAGCCACCAAGGCTACCGAAACACCATTGAGCTCATCGGAGCCAATGTGACCCTCTTGCGATCCGACACCATCCGGTTGGTGCAAAGCAGATGTGCATTCCATGGACTTCGTTCCGAAGATCCAAACCAACATCTTAAGGACTTCCTCAAAATCGTAGATTCCATAGACCTAGATGTTGCAACTAGAGAGACAACCCGATTACGCCTATTCCAATTCTCTCTACGGGATCAAGCTAGTCAATGGCTTGAGCGTTTACCGGCGGGATCCATCACCACATGGGATGATCTCACCACTCATTTCCTTGCTCAATTCTTCCCACCGGGGAGAACTACTAAGCTTAGAAATGACATCTTGATGTTCCAACAACGTCAAAATGAATCTCTTTATGAAGCATGGACTCGTTTCAAGGACTTACTCCAAAAAGTCCCTCATCATGGCATAGATCTTTGGCTCCAAGTCCAAATCTTTTATGACCATATCGACATCTCCACGAGGCGAGCCATTGACCAATCGGCCGGTGGTAAGCTACGTGATCTAAGTGTGGAACAATCATGGGAACTCATAGAAGATCTTGCTCTCTATGACAACGAAAGTTGGAATGATCCCCATGACTTGAACAAAACGGTCAAGGCAATATCTTTGCCTTCGAACAATTCTAGCACTCCCGACCGTAGGATCATGGAACTTGAGGACCAAGTCAAGTTTCTCATGAAATCTTACGAAGCTCCTAAGCCTTCAAGCCAAGTGAACAAAATCACTTCTTCATGCGAATTATGTAGTGGTCTCTACGACACTCGTGATTGTGTGGAACTCCCCGGAACAGCTTTTGCGGACTACGCATCCACGCGTACCGACGAAGCGGGAGATAAGTGGTACACTTTCAAGCCCGAGCCAAACACTTACGGTGATTCATACAACCCCTCGTGGAAAAATCACCCAAACCTTAGGTGGAAACAAAATCAACCCAATTCTTCTAATCCGCCTAATCGTTACCAACCAACCGGTCCACCCTCCAACCGTACTTTCAACAACAATCCTTCTAACAATTTTGGTAGTACTAACAATCTTGAAGGATTGATGTCTAAGTTCATGGCATCTCAAGAGGCTCGCATAGCTAGGTTTGAAACCGAATTCAACCAACAACAAACAGAGTTGACCAACAGGATTGACAACTTGTTGAAAGCCCTCAACAACCAAGCATTAGTCACACCTAGGAAGGACACTAGGGACACCAATAACGGAAGCCAAATTAAGGACCTCTCATCATCCAAACATGTCCACTTGGTCAATGTTGTCACCATTAAGCCAATAGATAAGGAGATTGAAGAGAGTGACAAGGATGAAGTTAGAATAGAAGCCGAGACTAAGGATGAGAGTAGGGAAGTTGAGGTAGAGCCTATAGAAGAATACTTTGATAAGTTGCCAACCAAGGAAGAACGAGAATACCATAAGGATTTATTCCATAGTCCCGAGAGACCATATCCTTGGCACCCCCTTATCAAAATGGGAGACCCCTCTAACATTAACATCTCATGCAATATCGGGCACATGCATATATGGAAAGCTTACATCGACCCTAGATCCCCCGTGAACGTCATGACTAGGACTTATTACAATTGGGTGATGAAGAAGCAACTTGATTTTAGGATGATGCCCGATAAGAATCTGATAAGTAATTTTGCAGGAAGAGTGAAGGGACTGCATGTAATTATAGGGAATCTCACCTATGAGATCGATTTTATGATAGTTGAGGACACTCGTCCGGTGATAGATGCTTGCCTAAGCCAAATAATATTTGGAAAACCATTTGTTGAGGCCACTAGGATGAGTTATGATCCGACTTTAGGGATAGTTAGATTCAAGGAAGAAAATGATGAAGTTGCCTATCAAATGTCCTACAAAATTGAGCAATACCGCCTTCTCTCTAATATCGAAAAGGAACACAAGCAAGCGGCTTATTATAGGAATGAGGAGGATAGACGTAGAGGAGTAGAGTATGTAAAGAACATAATGCTTGGTTTCTACAAAGAATGCTTGCAACTAGGTCCGGAGTACAAAACTGGTTTAGAAGACGACCTAGAGAGTGGAACCAATGATGAGGTCACGTAGTAACCCATGACCTTGAGTCTAGCTACAAGACTCGTAAATAAAGAAAAGCGCTTCTTGGGAGGCAACCCATGTTTTGTGTGATTTTATTTTATTTGTTTGTTATTTGCTTCCGTATGCATACTTAATTTTTATTGTTGGTAGATCATATTTCTAAACTAAATAGTGGAAATACTTTACTTTGTTGTTTTGGCCTAGTCTTAACTCCACATAAAGGTATTTTTTTTGCAAAAGATAAGTGTAAGGGGAAACCCTAAATATGTTTTCAAGAAACAAACCGATCATGATTCTCCACAATATTAAATGAACATGTATATTCGTATTTGTTAGAGTCAAATGCTTGTATTGAGTCATAATGAAGTTTTGCAGGATTTTCCAGGAAGTAGGACCAAGTTTTTCCAGAAATTTTCCGGAAACTTAACATAAGAATTTGTGCAAGTCACTTCTGACGGCGTCAAGAGTTTACTCTTGACGACGTCAAGTGTAAAAATCTGGAAATTTTACCAGTTTTGTTTTTCTAACGGAGTCTTATGGTTTTTGTGAATTATTAAGTTTTATAATCTCCAGGAAATCTGCAAACTTCATTCCACAAGCATTATATCTTATCTTGTTTTCTAGGATTTAATAACTTATATAGGATGCCGCCGATTTTACGCGAGGTTGTCTTATCTATTTTATCAGGTTTTACAGGTTATGTATGACAAGAAGATGATTTATATTCTGGAAGGGAAGCTTTGATTGTTCATTTTCTTGGAGGAAGATTTAACCTGGCCACCTTATTATCCATACCGAGCGAATCAGGGGAGTATTTGATTTCATTCTCTTTACTTTTTCACTTTTACATTCTTTACTTGAACATTGGAGACAATGTTCATCTTAAGTGTAAGGGGAGGGTAAAAAGATGATACCTTACATATGCACTTTCGCTTGAGTTTGTTTTGTTTAATGGTAGATGTGTAATAAAACTATGAGAAATACTTGTTAGTGCAATTTTAGCGCCAAATTTAAATTTTTTTACAACATTTAGGAGTGAAACTTTAGCCATAGCAAGCGTCTCATGGATAGGAGATTGTATGACTAGCACATAACCGTACTTTCAGAAAAATTTTCCACCCAAATATGTGAGGTTCGCCTTTAGATTTGATATGAAAAGAATTTATTATTAGTGCTTATGAGTGTACCGGTAGCTTTTAGATTCTAGAACTTGCGTTAGTGATGCATCCCGAGACCGCTAGTGAGACTAAATTCGTGTGGTAGGATTTACTACATGATAAGAGGCATTAGGATCACCCTTGTGTTAAACCCGTATTATAATTACTTGACCATTTAAGTCATATTACTTGGCTAGTTAAGTCAACTAATTTTTCCCACACCCTTAGCGTTGTACTCATTTTTAGTACACGATACCCCTAGTACACCCCTCCGAGCCTATCTTTTCGTTTCTAACTTTAAGCATTTTACTTAAAGAAAGAATTTGTTACACCCCACTTAAATGTACAACCAAATCGCCTTAGCCTTTCGTGTATGCGCTCATTTTTAGTGCATTATTGTTATTTGTTAAACCCTAAGTTAACTATCTAATTGATTACATGGTTGCTAAGTCGAGTCATATCCTTGTACATATTGTTTTTGGACGATTGGGACTCATGGTAAAGTACTTATTTTATGGAGTAATGGGGAAGAACATTATATATTACCCCCATATGTGCGTTAATCTTAAAAGTGCTCCAAGTGTTTTGATTTTCTTAATTCGAGTCATTAGATTAGTTTAATGTAAAGTATGTAAAGATTCAAGTGTAAGGGGAATATTCATTCCCTATGATGTATTATTTTGGATGGTATGGTAAGAGTGTATGCAAAAAAAAAAAAAAAATAAAAAATAAAAATAAAAAAAAAAATCGAAAAAATCAAGAAAAAGAAAAAAAAATGAAAAAAGAAAAAAAGAGAAAAAACATACGGACTACCATCCATTTTTATTCTATGTTCATTTTATGTTTTTGTTATTTTTCATTTATTAACTTAAGTCGAGTCTAGTCTTGGCTTAGCAACGCCATATTGTACATGTAATTAACCAAGATTGTTAACTCGCCACCAGTAAAACTTCCTTTATCCAATAAAATCGTGTATTTCATATCCCTACACCTAACGTTACAACCCTTTAAAAGACCTCTTTGATAGTTTATCCTAGGTGCTTACGCCATGTGGTGGAGGTTTGATCTTTTCCCAAGCCTATGGTAATCTATTTTGCTATGACAGGTAGTGAGAGATATCTTCCGTTTCCATATTGTAATTTATACTTTATTACACCCGAGAGATGTGAGTATCTAAACACTATTTGTGAGGTGCTTGTGTATGACCTCCGTGCTTGTCTATTGGTCTTTAGTGGAACGATTATTTGTTGTAATTACTTTTATATTAGTGTTAAATGACCCCTAACTTGTATTTTGACTAGAATAAAAGCGCATTTGCTTGAGGACAAGCAAATCTCAAGTGTAAGGGTATATGATGAGGCGAAAAATGAACAACTTTTAGGGGGTCATTTAAGCCCGGAATTGAATTTATTTGATCAAATATTGCCCTAAATCGTTCCTTTTGTGATTTTAGGTACTTTGGGAGTGAAATCTAGAAAAGGAAGCAATTCGGACGTTTTTGGAGCATAAAAGTGAAGAAAACGCCAAAGTCTTAATTTTTCATGCTGGGAACAGTAGGTGACGGCGTCAAGAGTAACTTCCTGACGGCGTCAAGAGCAAAATTCCATGACGATCCAGTACAGATTTGACGGCGTCACGAAGTAGGGCGTCAAGAGTAAAAGTCATGATGGCCTGGAAATGATTATCACATGACGGCGTCAAATGTAGATCAAGGCAGTCCGAGAAGAGTTTTGGCGGCGAGGTGACGGCGTCACAAGTTTAGTCTTGACGCCGTCAGACCCCTTTTCCTATATATAGTTTTCTAATTTTCACATTAAAAAGAGAGAAGTTTTGGAGAAACCCTAAGTACGAACTTGGTACGAATTTTACAGGTTTTTCAAGGGTTCCAAGCCCTTGATACCTTTCATGTGTAATTGAGATAAGTGTTCTTTTAATTCAATCAATATGTCTATGTGTTGGTTGTCTATATCTTGTTCTTGTCTTAATTCCATCATGCTAGGCTAGATCTATTTTGTGTTTGCTTGAATCTAATGAAACCTAGATGTTAATTATGTGTTGATTACTTGTTTATACTTGTCTTGGATGAATGATTTATATGTTAGGCCTAAGAAAACTGGCAGATCTCCAATTGGTAACATGCTTGAACGTCTTAAGAAACATGAACCGACGCGCACTAGGTCTTTATTGGTTGTATTTAATGCATGAGCCACTGTTTATAATCCCTATGGTTGTGCTGGGCATGGTATAGGAGGAGATAAGAGCTCATAGAATTGGGGAGTTAAGTGTACCACCCCATGAATGGTATTAAGGAATACAATCCGTCATCCATGCAATTATAACAAGTAATTAACGTGTAAAAGATGTCTAGGGAGTAGTGAAATCTAAGTAAACACATTTTCTCCACTTATTGCAACTTTAGTATAATTTAGTTTATTTTCATTTCTAGTATTTTATTTTGATTGCATCTTTAGTATTGGGTTAGTTGATTAGCAACTAATTCCGCCCAAATCCTTCAAACTCGAGATTTTTAATTGCTTTCTAAAAAAATATAAAATACAAAAATAATCATCCCTCACCTTTAGAACTAGTATTTAGGTTTTCTAATCCTAGCGACACTATTCCTAAGCTGAACGATCAATCCCCCGGTACTTGTCACTATACTATACTACAACGATAAGGTACACTGCCTGGTGGGGGTTTTAAGCTTCTCAAGATCCCTTGAGAGGTAAAGCCTGGTGCGATTCCCACTCATCAATAATAATTGTTATAATTTGGTCCACTTGACCCTTGGTATATGAGGAACACTTGCCCTATGCCTATTCTTACCCAGAATCATGTTTGAATCCGTTTGTGATTATGTGTTCATACGATCCTACGCGTAAGATAGGATAAAGGCATGTTTACGCGTTAAATGATGAGTCTTAAGTGTGTTGAGAAGTGTTTGTATGTTATATTGATCAGTGGTTGTGTTTTACACTTTCAGGAATCAAAAGACTTGATTTTTTTTCAAAGGTGATTTACGTCAAAACGTTTCTACGCATAAGATGTTCATCCTACGCGTAAGATTGAATCTTACGCGTAAGATTCGACACGTTGAAAAACATTGTCTTGGATAAGACAATGTTTACGCATAAGACATTTTCTTACGCATAAGTTCATTTCTTACGCATAAGTTATAAACTTACGCATAAGTCAGAACTTACGCATAAGTTATATCTTACGCATAAGGTTAATCCTTTGCATAAGCTCATATCTTACGCCTAAGATTTTTTTACGCATAAGATTGAGCCTACGCATAAGATTCACCTTACGCGTAACATATAATGTTATGCGTAGATTTTGCTCTTACGCCTAAGTTCATTTCTTACGCATAAATAATGTTATGCGCAGGATTTCCAACTTACGCGTAACATTGTCAAAATTCATGAAATTATCTAAGTGTTGTAATATTTCAAATGTGTAATCTCTTGTTATGATAAACTCATGTTGTAACTAGATTGTTATAAGTTTCTACCAAGTGTTAACTTCTAAAAACACAAGTTTGTCATATAACAAAAGTTTTTACACACAAACACCCACTTATCAATTCAAAAAATGTGCACAATCATGTAATTGAATGTCTGAGCTAACAAAGTAAATCATTGCTATGTTTGTGTTTGTTTATGATCAATTCAGATGGCAGAACACAATGACATTCCATATGGACCAGAAACTGAACCAAAACTCTCATGGGAAGAAACCTTTCCCGAAGATTACACCAGAAAGATAGGCAAGAACAACCTAAGAATCAACTTCAACAAAATCACATGCAATGAATCGTCATGCATTGTAGCTGTGGATGCTCTTCTCTATCACCCTAACAAGATCCTGTTCACTAAATCAGCATCAGTAGCCTGCTTCTACATACACCAATTCTGGCACACACTTCAGCTAGACCTTGGGGAAGAATCCTTCACTTGCATGCTTCACAACAGACAAGTTACTGTGGACATAGATACACTTAGGAATGTTCTTGGGTTACCCGAACTTGGTCCAGATGAAGAATATGATCAAGTACCTAACGAGGAAGAGCCATAGAGTGGTTACGGGATATTGGCTACGATGAATCAGAAGAAGTAGTGACAAGACACTCTAGGGTCAACATCAGATGTCTTCTACAACCATGGAGAACCCTGTACATTCTGATTGCTAAATCCTTATCTGGCAGAGATACTGGCCATGAACACCCCAAGCTCCAACACCTCAAACTTTTCTGGGCCGTGGCAAACATCAAGAAGGTGGATTATGCCAACATTATCTGGGAAGACCTTGTGTGGCACATACAACACAAGACCACCAACATTCCATTTGTACGTTTCAGCAAATTACTCATCGAAAGCTTCCTTCGTGAGTATGACGATATTCCACAGAGACTTGATGACGAAGCCAAGCATACTTTCAGAAATGAAGACACTCTCAAACAAATCAAGAGACTCGACACCAGCACACGCAAGCAAGGAAAGAAATTTCCCAATTGTCTCTTGAATGATAAAGTGAAGCTTTGCAAGAATTACAAGTACTACCTTCAAGCACTTAAGGAAGACAAAGTTGGGTTCTTAGACGAAGTAATTCTACCTTCGTGCATGCAGAAGAAAGGAAAGAAAGGAAGCAAGTCTGGGAGCTCTGGCAGTTCTACCAAGTCTAAACAAAAGAGGGGTACTCTCAAGATAAGACTTCCTGTCAAGAAACCTGAGTCCATTCCTGAACCTACACAACCACCTTCTCCAAAACCGTCTGACTCAGAAACCGAATCCGACGAAGGTCCAGTTTACAGGGAAGCCTATGCTAATATCAACGAGAATATTAATCTTGAAGATATTGATGATAAAGACTTGACGTTCGAAGATTGGGAGAAAGACATTGATGAATTTGCTGATAATGCTGAATACCCAGCAGATCTCAATCAAAGACCGTTCACTGAAGCAGAGACAAAATTGGAAGAAGAAAGGATCAGGAAAGAGAAGCTGAAGGAACCCATGACTGCTGAACAAGAGTCTGCTCACGCAAACTTAGGTCTTTCAGTAGAAGAAGAAAATGAAAGAACTCTTAAGATGGGTCTCCTCCACAGCAAGATAGATGCATTCCAAGCTGATCAACCTCCACCTCCATTGTTCTCTTATACTACCGAAGCTGGCGGATCTAGCAGCATTCCTGATTCTACTACAGGAACCAATACTGATTTGGTCGTCTACGACAATCCTTCAGTATCACCCACAGACATAGAAATGATCAATGCTTCAGCAACAGGAGAAGAGGAAGAGGAAGATCATATGGATACTGATGCTCCATATCTGTTGACTATGGAAGAAATGGAGCTCAGAGAAAGGGCTCAAAAAGAAGAATTAAAGAAAAAGCAAGAAGCTGAAGAGGCTAGGCTTGAGGAGATAGCACAAGAAAAATTAGAAGAAACAATTCGTATGGAGGAAAGCAGAAAGGTTGAAGAGGCAGCCAAGCTGGCAGAAGAAAAGTTAAGAAGAGAAGAAGAAGAAGCCAAGCTTGCAGAAGATCTGAGGCTTAAGGCAGAAGCTGCCAAATTAAAAGAAGAATTAAAGCTTAAGGCCGAAGCTGACAGACTGGCTGAAGAACAAAGGTTGCAAGAGGAAGCAGCCAAAGTAAAGAATGTTGAAAAACCCGAATCACAAAGAGGAGATGACAAAGACGTAACCACCAACATTGAATCTTCACAATCATCACCTCTAGCATCCGAATCTACCCATGATGAATCAATCAAGAAACCCGCAAGTACCAAAGCCTCTGCTGTATCCAAGTTGATAAAGAAAGCATTTAGAAGAGTTCATGACAAGAAGAAAAACAAATTGGAAGATCAGGTTGCATCACTAGCAAGCCAAGTTGCTGAACTGATGAAGCTTAATACTAATGTCCAGGAGCTGCAAGAAAAGGTTGACACCTTCTTAGCTAAGGATGTGCAAGAGAACTTGGAAGCCACATTAGCTACTCACAAAGTTTGCAGAACAAGCAGTCAAGAAAGTGATCAGATCTATCTCGTTTACTCTTCGTGCTGACAAATCAACTTTACCACAACCGGGGTTATCTATGGACGAATTAGAAGCCCAGCTCTTAGACAAATTGGCAAGTAAGTTCACATTGTCACCTAAAGAAGCTAAAGTCCTGGAAGCTTTGAAAGCCAAGATGTCAAAAGAGACCTGCAGCACTGAGGCCGATAAGCTGAAACGTCCAAGAGATGATGAAGATCAGGATCCTAACTCTCAGGCAAAGAAACAAAAGCAAGCCGAAGGACTCTCATCTCAACCAAAAGAACCGGTCATTCCTCCAACTACAACAACATCTTCACAACAACCTAAGGCATCTGGTTCCGGTCCCAAAGCACATGACCATTTTGAATATACAGGCGGAGACGAGATTCCTCATACCGATGAAGTACCAGAACCGTCATCTACAAAGAAGAAAGAAAGGAAACGAAAACATCATCAGCACAAACCGGATACCTCGTCAAAAGGCTCTGATACCACTTGTTAGGTCACCATTTTGTAAACACAAGTATAAGAAATGAGATAAGAATAAGAGATGGTTGATTATGAGAACTATGAAGATTGAAAGAACAAGAGTTTCCTTAATGTATTCAAATAACCAACAAGTGTAATGTTTACATAAGCTTGGTATTTATAAGGGAGGAGTAGGGCAACACTCCCTTCCTCCCTCTTACACCTTAAACGTGGGCTTTCAAGGCCCATGGACTAGATTACTTAAGCCTAGTAACATACACATAGTGAAATAAATAACTAAGCAACCTATTACAAAAGGTAATGACCGAGACTTGACTAAAATACAAAAGTATGTTCCCAACAATCTCCCCCTAAGGGTCGGTCATCACGGTTGCTTGACGTCTTCATCTTTGTCGTTGACTTGTGACATGTGAAACTTTAGACGTCTACAAAATTGTTGTAAAATCAATGCACTTTGCTCTATGTCTTTGTTCTTTGGTGATGTTGTAGTGATTGTGTTATGAAGTAGTCTGCCATTCGTCACTCCTGCGTCTGTGGTGGTTGTCCGCCATTCCAACATACTCATACATCTTTGGACTTTGACTTTCACGTACACGAAGTTCCTTTTCATATTCTGAGATCTTTTAGTCTTTATACTTTGTAGATTCTTCTTTATTGACGTAGAATCTTTCTTTGAATCTTTGTGGTGCTAAGATCTTTGGGGGAGCTATCATTTGCTTCAAGATGTATGTATGAGCATGTTGGAATCTACCATCATGGAAGTGAGGTACCTGCAAGTAAACAGTTAGCAATAAATAACCGGTACTTACAGATAAGGAATTAGAATTCGTCAACAGCATAGTGTGAAGACTCCTTCTAATCCTTATCAAGGCCGTTCCCATATCAGATACTCCCAAAGGAGCTTACGAGACCTACTAAGTAGCTCAATGACTGGGTGAGTCGCTGGGGATCACTCCACGACTGTAGAACGTTATGGAACCACCGCAAACACTAAGCGTAACCCTTGTGGGGTTACCGAAGTGACCTGCTGTCAGGGCTGTTTGATGTTGACCCTGGCAGGATTTTCGTTTAATCATTGAGAAAATACATTAGTAATCCTCTCATAAACGTTCTCGGCAGATTGCTAAGATCTGCGAAGGACTCGATAATTTACAGCTGGTTTCCATTGATGCAGAACACCAGTTGTAGAAATACTAAGTGTTCCTAAGAGATCTTTGATGTATCTCAAGGCTCTAGACTCTATACGTGCACACTTAGGTTTCCTATGCGGAGACTAGGGAGGGGTCTCCTGCTTCAATATCAACCATCTCTAAGAGATAGGTCGATAGGTTACACTGGTTCCCCGTGAGAATGAAACAAGTTCTTTTAAGAGAACTTGAGTGGTTAAGAAGGTTTAGTGCATTGCGTCATTGGGTCCATGATGACTTTATCTTCAATACCGGTGTCGCCTTAGCAACAACCAGTAGCATATGAGTTGAACCCGGTGTCTGCCCTAAGGTTGAACATATGGAGGGCTATTTCTTTTCACCCTTTTCTTTACTTTTCTTTTTAATTCTTCAGCCCCTTCTTTCACTTTCATTCTTTTTTTTTTTTTTTTTTTTTTTTTTTTTTTTTTTTTCGTATCATACCTAAGGACTTCTAATTCTAACTGTGGGAGATGTCCTTGGGTAGATCCTTCCGGCTCTGATGGATCATAGGATGGTTATTCCTATCTTAATCACCTTATAACTCCGACAGTAGCCAAGAAACCTTTGATTGAAAATCTCTCAAAGTGTTTGTGATAATCAAATATTTTGGTTAACACTTTGAGAGTTTTGTGTACACTTTTGAAGGGCTCCCCCTTCACATGTGCTCATAAGTATTTAATAAATTTGCACATGCGGGAGGAGCAAGCATTTTGAATTGATCCACTTTCCGTGAACAAGACCGATTCGAGACACGCTTACATCACTAGTTAAACTAGCTTGAAGTTATTACCCGGCCTGGTCAAGTCCACAGAAAGTTTCTTGAGACGGTACATTTCTACTAAGACAAATCCTTTTCGAGACACGCTTACGTGGTTAGTTAAAGAGATACATTGTTAGCTTTTAGGTGACAACTAGCTCTAGTAACTAACTTGATGTTATTACCCGTCGAGGATAAGTCTTTTCGATATTACTAACTTTTATTGTCTCGTCAATTCCTGGGTCAATTCTGAGTCTAGCTCGCACATGATACAACTTTTAGCCTTAGGACTACTTATATTTTAATCACCTTTTCATTTTCTCCCCCTCAAAAATAGCATATGACATGATGTTTTTGACAATCTTTTAGATTAAAATATGCCTTTTTGAGTCGGTAAACGTGATTAGGACGCTCAGGATCAATAAAGCCATCTGGTTGGCTTACATAAACTTCTTCACGGAGCTCTCCATTAAGAAATGCTGTTTTCACATCCATTTGGTAAACAACCATGTTCCTGTGTGCAGCATAGGCCAAAAAGATCCGAACAGCTTCATGTCTAGCCACTGGAGCAAAGGATTCTGCAAAATCAAGTCCTTCTAGTTGGGAGTATCCTTTCGCTACCAGGCGTGATTTGTTACGTATGACAGTGCCTTCTGCATCTAGCTTATTTTTCCAAATCCATTTTAACCCGATGACAAATACTCTGTCAGGTCTTTCAACTAATTCCCAGACTTCTAATCGTATGAACTGCTGAAATTCCTCTTGCATAGATTCAATCCAGTTGTCATAAGTCATTGCTTCTTTGATGTTCTTAGGTTCTTCATGACAGACTGTGAGTGCATAGATACAAGTTTCTCCATCAGTGTGAAGTCGTTGTATTGTCATTACAGGTGCATCTGGATGGCCAATAATATGAACTAGTGGATGGTCTCGAGTCCATTTGTGTATTGAAGGGTGTAGTTGATAAGTATCTCGCATGTTAGCAGGATCCAAATTGCATGTAGACGACTCAGCTATATCAGGAAAGGTAGGAGCCGGTGCAAACGGATTAAAGAACGCATCAGGATCATGCTCTGCGGGTTGTGGAACTGATAGTGGTGTAGGATCTTCAGCTGATTGTTGGGAGTTAGAAACAGTTTCTTCTGTTGTAAATGGTGATGCAATTGGAGGACCGTCTTTCTCAACAGTTGTTGTTGTTTGTTGAGGTGAGTCAGGTACTGGAATATTATCAGGTTGAGCAGCGGAATTAGGTGAGACCTCAGTAGAACGGTATTCAATTGTATCATCAAACAGTGGAGCAAACAAGGTTTCCAATTCTTTGCGGTTGAGTGGCAATGGTTCAGCCAAAGAGTCCAGAGAGTTAAGACGGTTGAATTCGGGTCCTAAGCTATGTTGCTCAGAAGCCATTTGGGTGAGTTTATCAAAATTAGTGTGAATAGTTTCTTGAATTTCTCTTGTTCGATGATTCCATATCCGAAAACCTTTAGAATTTTCACAGTAACCAACGAACACTTCGATGTTAGCCTTTGCTTTAAGTTTACCTAAATCATCACGATCATTTTTCGGATAACAAAGTGCTCCAAATACATGAAAGTAATCGATGTTCGGTTTTCTTTTGTGAACAATTTGATAAGGTGTTTTGCGATGACGTTTTGTGATCATGCAACGGTTTTGGGTATAACATGCGGTTGAAACAGCTTCTGCCCATAAGTAATCTGGTAATTGAGCATTAATCAACATAGTTCTAGCAGCTTCCACTAACGTCCTGTTGCGTCTTTCAACAACTCCATTCTGTTCTGGGCTTCTAGGAATAGATGTTTGATGTTCAATTCCCACTTTCTCAAAATATGACCGAAGTGTCTGATTCTTAAATTCAGTTCCATTGTCAGTTCTGACTATTCGTACCGTGTTGCGTAACTGAACTTGAATTTTAGTGAGAAAGGTGATGATCATTGAAGGAGCCTGATCTTTACTTCGTAAAAAATAAACCCAAATCCATCTGGAGTAATCATCCACAATTACAAGAATGTAGCGTTTACCGTTGATACTTGAACACGCATCGGTCCACACAAATCCATATGAAGCAATTGTAAAACATGATTCGTACTTTGCTCAGGTTTTGAAGGAAAATCAGCTCGAGTACTTTTTCCTTGTTCACAGGCTGAACATAAGTGATCTTTGGTAAAACGGAATCTTGGAAATCCATCTACAAGTTTGTGACGAGCAAGTTCAGTCATAGTTTTGAAATTCAAGTGCGAAAGACATTTGTGACATAACCAAGATTTAGTCGATTCTGCTTTCGAGAGAAAACATATCGGAGATGTAGCAATCATATCTGACATTGATATTGTATAAAGATTAGAACCACGTGAGCCAGACATTAGATCGTTTCCTTGTAAGTCACAAACGAAACAAGTTTTCTCACGAAATGCAACTTCTAGATCCCCATCACAAAATTGACCAACAGAGAAAAGGTTGTGTCCAAGGCCTTCCACATAATAAACATGACTGATTTCAATGTTCCCACTGACATAGTCACCATATCCCATGATTAAAGCGTAATGATCATTCCCGAATCTGACAGTACCAATGAACTTTGAGACAAAGTTGTGTAACAGTTTGAGATTGCCTGTCATATGTTGGGTGCATCCGCTATCAACAATCCAGAGAACAATCTGTACCACCTACATCACAAGAAGACGACACGATGGAACAGAAGTAAGGGTGGAACCCAAAGAAAGTGCGGGTTTCTGTTGGTTAGAAGCACATGTATTCAACAATTTAGGAATCCATTTAAAGTCTGGTTTATATTGTAACCAACGTTGCCAATTCCAACTAGTTCTTGCTTTCTTTTTGGTGAATTCACTAGTAATGGGCTTGTTCCTAGATTTGTTCTCTGCACTTATGGGGGTAACTTCAGCTTCATTAGAAATCGTAGAAGGCGGCTTTCCTAATATAGACTTAGAGGCAGTAGTGGGCCTAGAAGGAATGCTTGTCCTACATTTCTTATGACGATTAAGAAGAGAATTAGCTATACATTTTGTATGATCACCAGATGATACGCTTTTACGACAAAACACACAAGATGCATTAATATTCAAAACATTCAAAGATTCATCATTCGTTACATTTAGATTTTGATTACAATTTGCCAGATTAGAATCTAAATCTGATGCAACATGAGTTTTATTCAAAGTCCTAAGTTGGTCTTCTACTTCTTGAGCTTCTAGTTGTCCTCTTTTACTTTGCCAGAACCTATTCTTCTTGTTACTTTTTTGCTTGGGTCTGCTAACGCTACTAGTGGAGACTAGTCCTGTGGAAGTGGAGTTATCAACATTAGTGTTTTGAACAAAATTTTCTTTAGCAGTTTTGTCTAATTGATACAATCCTGGTGCTATCACCGTGGTGTCAACAAACTTTCCTTTTTGAAGTAGCTTAATTTTCTCTTTCAAATCAATGATTATGTGATTTTTATCCTGAATTTCAGACTCAAGTTTCACATTGCAATAATTAATGTCATCGCGGTTTTGTTGCCATTCGACGTTTTCAATTTTTAAATCCGCAATTTCTTTCTCGTATTTGAGACACCGAATTTTTAAAGACTCATTATTTTTGCAAAGCTGACAAGAGTTTGACTTATTTTGACTTTGAAATTTCAATTCCATATCAATACTTTGAGCTTGACACCATTCAAGCCTTTGTTTGAGAAGATAAATTTCTTTTGAAAATTGTTTTGTCACATCATCATTTGTTATTCTCAGCTTGTCATTTTCATGTTTAAGTGTCTCTATTTCCACATTCAACAAGTTATTATCCACACAAAGATCATCCACAAGCATAGAAGTACCAGATTTATAGAGATCATTCATGATAACAGAATAAATGTCAGCATGGAAAATTTGTTCCAAGATTCGATCAGCATCATTTTTTAAAATTCTATTTCTTTACTTTTGAACCAAAATCTCATTTTCAGTTGAGTTGAAAACGTTTATCATAGTTTTGACCTCGTTTTGAAGTTCCTGTTCCCATCGTGTAGCACAGAGACGGAGGTGTTTGACAATTGGCAACATTTGTTTTTAAAAAATATCTCTCTTTTCTCGCTCGTAAGCGGATTGAAAAGTTTCAACTTTTATTTCAGAATTACGTTCAATTGTTTCCTCCAAAATTTCGATGTCTTCCATAAAGGTTTTGTAATAATTTAGGACACGACAAGTTTTAGGTAAAGGTGTAACTTCACCGGATGATGGTAAAGGACCATTTATTTGTGCTACAGTTTGGACAGGGGCCGCATTAGAGGATGAAACATATGACTCAGTGACATACCATGATTTCTCAGGTAATTCCTTTTGAGGAACAAAAGATTTAGAAATATGAGGAGCTTGTGAATAATCATATGGTGTCCAATATTGAACATAACTCATTTTTGATCAACTCTCGTCTTCAAGTTCTTCCTCTTCCTCAGTATCAAAAACAACAGCACGCACAATCGTATTATCAAGCAAATGGTCCATACTGTAAATCTTAGGATTTTCTTTGAATGTTGTGTGAAGAAACATTGATTTGAAATCGCCAAGTGCAAATCCTTTATCGGGTCTCGGTTTTAAAGTAAATTTCTGAATTGTTGTGACAGAGTTCCCGTGTTTGTAAACAATATTACGAAATTCTTTGAGTTGTTTTTCAAGATCAACAATCTCACCAAGTAAGTTATCTATGTACTTCCTTTTTCGTATTTTATGTTCACAAAAATCCTTTTTGCAATTGGACAATTCTATTTCTGTTTTTGAAAGTACTGTTTGAAGACGTTCAACTTGCATTTTCAGTTCACACTTTTCACTTTCGAGTTTAGAAATCAACTTTCCGTTTGACTCAATTAAATCTTGCATTTTGTGTTGAAGATCTTGTTCTTTGTTGTAAGAATCTTGAAAAGCTTTTTCAAAACTTTTTTCATGTTTAATCTTGTCTTCCTGATTTGAAAGTTGAATTTTATAACACTCAATATCTCTTGCAAGTGACGCATTTGTTTCTTTTAAAACTTTGTTTTTCTCGTTGCATTTTATGATTTGCAATTGTTGTGCATTCAGTTGTTTAGATAACAATATGAGGTCAGGGTCTGGATCAAATGATGGTTCATGTTGTTCTATATGATCATGTTTATCATTCTCGATAGGATCATCAAATGAAACAACTGTGTCATCATCAAATATGACCACTGTGCTTATTTGTTTATCTGTTTGAGAAGATGAAGATGAGTTAGATGGAACAACTTGCGCCATATCTGATTCAGAAGCAGAAGGTGAGGCTATTTCATGTATTAGGCATGCTTTTTGGTCATGTACCTGAGACAAGCCGTTAGTGTCATACACTGGACCTGAATCATTAAACTGAAGTTCCTGCATGTTGGCCATAAGTATCACAGCTGCATTGGCTTCCAGATCTTCCATGTCATCATCATTGTTCACATTTGCCATGAAGTTGTTATCCTGTTCAGGGAAATGTCCATCTTTTTCATCTTGAAGAGCCATGAGTAATGCCTGCTTGTGAAACTTACTACCCCGAGTTCTCGGTTTGGGACATGTTGTCGCTATATGACCTTGTTCATTACAATTATAGCACCACACTGCATTCCCTGAGTTGGAGTTCCTAGTTGCAACTGGTTTAGACCTTTGCTGAGAAGATCCTGAGTTGTTCCTGAACCCTCCATTGTTATTAAACCTCTGACCATTCCCAAAATTTCCTGAAGAACTTCCTGAACCGGATCGACCATAGTTACGATTCTGAATTTCCACTCTCCCATCATTGACAACAGCTTGATTCCTTGTGTTAGAAGATGAACGTTGACGGTTGTTTGTTTTGTTGGAGAATTTGCTGAAAGCACGTGCAATAAGAGCAAGTCCCTGATTCAACGTATTAAAGTCATCATCGTCATCTTCATTGGAGTTGGAGTAATATACTACATCATTGTTGTTTAATGGAACAAGTTGAGTAGAAGTATTCTGTGGAGATGAATCATAAGGGACCATTTGGTTCGAGGTAGAAGATTGTGGATAACTGAAGTAGTTTTGCTCTTAAACATATGCATGATTAGACATAGGTGGTGAAGCATAGGGAGATTGAGCTACGAGTGCCAAAGAATTTGGTGTTGGTGATGGTGAGTATCCTCCTCGAAGAGCTCTATCTTTTTCCACTTCAGGTTCATGGTGTTTCAGAAAATCATACAACAAACCATATGGAGCATCATGAAGATTTTTGGTTTGACGAACAAATGTCACATATTTATGCCAATCCGGGCCAAGACTACCAACGAATTTGGAGTTTACTGCGATCCTTGGTACTGTGATTTTGTGACGTTCCAGATCATTCACCACATTTGTGAAACGATGATAGTAGGATTCAAGTGACTCTCCTGGTTCAATTGTGATGTCAGTGTATTCCATGTAGAGTTTTGATCCATATCATCTTTGTTCAATTGAGTGCCTTCCATAAGGAGATGAACATGTTCCCACATAGCTTTGGCTGTTTTCTGAGCGTCGACACTTCGATAAATTGGATTAGGTATACCTTGAAGTATATAAGCCATTGCATACTCATCAGCTTCACGATGTAATTTCTGTTCTTCTGTGAGTTGAGATTCTGGAAGAGGTCTATCACCAGGAGGACGTGGAGGATCAGCAGTTGGATCACCAATTTCAAATCTTGTTGGCCACTCAAATGGTCCTTCAAGTATAACTTGTTTCAGGAATTTCCCATGAGGTTTCTTTAGTTCAAGAAATTGTAAGAATCGACTTAACCATTGAACATAGTTCCCCGGTGTTAGCATTGGAGGTGTTTCAAGTGATCCTGCCTCATGTCTGGATTGTTGAGTTGTAATAACTTCACACATTCTATCAAACCAGTGAGGTTGTTTGGAGGAATACTGATTGTTTTGTTGTGACATTTGATATGGTTGTTGTTGAGGAATGATTTGATGTTGTTGCATCATGAGATATTGTGGTTGTGGATTAAACGGCTGTTGATGAAAGTGTGATTGTGAAGGTTGTTGATATGATTGTTGCTGATGGTATTGTTGTTGCTGATATTGTTGATGTTGTTGCTGAGGATTAGAGAAGTAGTAATGTGGTGGTTGAGACATCTTTGAACACTTGTGTAGTAATGGATCTTTGTAGAAGATTGAAATGCACGTTTCTTTGGTTAAGTTCAAAATCCCTGGGGTAAGTTGAAATCTTATGCGTAACAATAATCTTACGCGTAAACTTTAGGTTATGCGTAAAGAGTAGTTTATGCATAAACAATGAGTTTATGCGTAAGTTTCCTCTTTACACGTAAGCTTTGGCTTATGCGTAAGTTTAGACTTATGCGTAAGGTTAAACAACCAAACTGATCTCTCAAACTTGTCCAAGCTTGAAAGATATCCAAAGTCGAAGTATTCCACTAACTTATCCAAGCTAGGGAAGTACTAAGTCACCGTTTTACGAAGAGAAGACCTTGGTTGAAGTTTTGCGTAGAACTCTAAAACTTACGCGTAAGATTTGATCTTATGCGTAAGATCTGACTTAAGCGTAAAAACTTAGGCGTAGAGGCAACTTCTGCGTAGGAACAGTCTTTTGCATAGGATCTTTGGCGTAGGAAGTAGACTTACGCGTAGGAATGACAACTTAGGCGTAGAAACAGGGTTTTGACCAGTTTTACACGTAAGAAAGGGGTTTTGACACAAACTTATGCGTAGAAAGGACAAAAGATTCTGTAGACAGCTTTTGAATCGTACTGTTCACGGAACTTACGCGTAAGAAGGTCAGAAACTTGAAAAATCTCAAATTTTTTGAAGAAAAATGCTTAGAAATAAGGTACTTTTGATTAAATAACTTCACCAATACTTAGAAAACACTAACTATTGAAGATTTTGATTAGAAAAACCTTAAAAAATCAAAACTTTATGCAAAATCTAAGCTTCTAAACACTATATTAACCTTAAAACTTATCCAAACTTCAAGATTTGAGTGTAAGAAACAAAGAAAGAAGCAAAAAGAAGCAAATAACACCCTAAATCCCACGTAAAATCCAAGAAACACACTTCAATTTCTATTAGGCGAATGATACCACTTGTTAGGTCACCATTTTGTAAATACAAGTATAAGAAATGAGATGAGAATAAGAGATGGTTGATTATGAGAACTATGAAGATTGAAAGAACAAGAGTTTCCTTAATGTATTCAAATAACCAACAAGTGTAATGTTTACATAAGCTTGGTATTTATAAGGGAGGAGTAGGGCAACACTCCCTTCCTCCCTCTTACACCTTAAACGTGGGCTTTCAAGGCCCATGGACTAGATTACTTAAGCCTAGTAACATACACATAGTGAAATAAATAACTAAGCAACCTATTACAAAAGGTCCAGGTTTTGTCCAAGTGCAAATTCCACAGAATTGCACACAAGGTCCAGGTTTTGACCAAAGCAACACAAGAAACACAAGCAAAAAAATCCCAGTGCAGATTCCAAAAATTCCCAACAAAAGCCAACACAACAAGTACCAGATTCCACAAGTACCCTAAGATTCTCACAAGCTCAGATTCCACAAATTCCCAACAAAAGCATGTTAAATCATCACAAGCTCAACAATATCAAGCAGATTCCACAGAATCCACAACAAGCACATGTTACACAAGTGAAACAAGTTTCACGAGAGAGGTGTTAGTATATCAAAATAGGGAGGGTCAATATATCACCCACCACAGAACATAGAACCATATCACATAACACATATAAAAAGTCCAGGATTTCTCACAAGCAACATAAGTAACACAAGCAAAGAAAGCCACAAGTGTAGGTTTTTTTCACCCAAGTATCAAGGGAGGTGTTAACCGAACCCGTACCACAGGTTTACTAGTCCAGGTTTTGTCACAAGCAGCACAAGTAACACAAGCAAAGAAAGTCCAAGACAACAAATGTCAAACTCACCATTTAACACACAAGAGGTAAAGGCTCAGATTGATAAATATATTGCTCATCATGTTTGGCTGCAACATCAAAGGTTGCAAATTCATAGTTTATTTGCCTGTCCATTTGGAAATGCCATGCCAAATTCTAGTTATATATATATATATATATATATATATATATATATATATATATATATATATATATATATATATATATATATATATATATATATATATATATATATATATATAAAATCATCATTGCCTTTTCAGTTTAAAAAAAAAAAACAGTTTCATCACAAGTCTGTGGGGAATGGGGTAGGCCAGAGCAGATATTCATACCACTCTATGGTGGCAGATGAAGGTGTTAACCTACCTACATAATCACCTTAGAACCACCTTAGGGACAAGATATATTGACCCTCTCTAATATGATATACTAACCTCCCTACTTAGTATCACATATCACATATCACAAAAACTTGCACCACAGAACCACCAAAGCAGTCACATATCACATATAATCCACCACAGAACCACCAACAATATCAAACAAGTGATTTTGTTGGTGGTGAAATCACCAACATCACCAGATAATAACATAATACACCACATAACCACCAAACCAAACCCTAATTTTTAAAAATTAGGGTTTTAATTAAATAAACATAGATCTGTTAAAATTAACCACAAATATTTCAATTAACAGTCCTCACTTGAAATAAATCATTCACTTTTTCAAATACCCCCAACTTTTTTCCAAACCCTAATTTTTCAAACCCAGATAAAGTATGTCAAGCTACCACAGAATCACCATATAATCACAGAATACACCACAGAACCACCAAACCAAACCCTAATTTTTTAAAATTAGGTGTTTAATTAAATAAGCATAGATCTGTTAAAATTAACCACAAATATTTCAATTAACAGTCCTCACTTGAAATAATCATTCACTTTTTCAAAAACCCCCAACTTTTTTCCAAACCCTAATTTTTCAAACCCAGATAAAGTATGTCAAGCTACCACAGAATCACCATATAATCACAGAATACACCACAGAACCACCAAATCAAACCCTAATTTTTAAAAATTAGTCGTTTAATTAAATAAACATAGATCTATTAAAATTAACCACAAATATTTCAATTAACAAACGTTAATTGAAATAAATCATTCAATTTCTCAAAAACCCCCAAATTTTTTTCAGAACCATAACTTTTAAAAATTAGGCATTTCATTAAATTAATATAGATCCGTGTTAATTAACCACAAATATTTCAATTAACAAACATTAATTGAAATAAATCACTCACGTTTTCAAAAACCCCCAATAAACATCACCAAAACCACCCAGATAAAGTATATCAACGTACCTCAGTCACACATAATGCTCTTATCACACACACTTACAGCATAAACATCACCAAAACCATCAATTTTAGATCTAAAAACATGTTTTAGATCTAAAAACTTTAAAAGAGACAGAGTTATTAGAGAGAGAGAGAAAAGAGAGATAGAGAGTGTGTGTGAGATAAGAGCGTTATGTGTGATGAATGAGTGAGTGTGTGTGAGATAAGGCGGTGTGTGTGTGTGGGTGGGGGGGGGGGGGGGGGGGGGGTTCACGCGTAAACGCGTTTTATTTATTTATTTATTTATTTATTTTTAGTTGTAAAATGTGATAGTTTTTTTTGTATATTGTAAAAAGTATTTTGTGTAAAATGTATTTTGTAAAAGTTTTTTTTTTATTTATTTTTTTTTTGTAAAAAGTATTTGTAAAAGTTAAAAAATGTATATTGTAAAAGTTAAAAAAATGTAATTTTGTAAATGTTATTAGTAAAAAGTTAAAAATGTAATTTTGCAAAATTTATTTGTAATTGTACATTTTATTAGTAAAAACGTAATTTTTGTCATTTTTGTAAAATGTATTTGTAAAAGTTTTTTGTAGTGGTAAAAGTTATTTGTATTTGTAAAAATGTAATTTTTGTATTTGTAAAAATTTACTATCAGGCGTTCGGTTCTCACAAGCAATTAACTGAGTGGGTGCAAAGTATAGCTTGTGAGCTCGGTTTTGTCATTGTTAAAAGAAGAACCAATGCAGAAAAGGGTTATCTGTACGAAATAAATTATAGGTGTACAAAGGGTGGGAAATATGAACCTGAAGGTAGTGGAAAACGGCAAACCAGTACCTTTAAAACGGGTTGTCCATTCAAATTAATGGTGAAATATCATCTGATGGGTGGTTTTTGGATTTTGAGGGTGAAAGATGATAGCCATAATCATGATTTGGCAGATTCGTTGCATGGTTTCCCATATGCAATGCGATTAAAGGATGATGAGTTTGGTTTGGTTAAAGAATTGTCAGGTTATAACGTACGACCACGTAATATACTTTCGACAATACAGGGTCGTAATCCGGATAACGTGTCTAGCGTTAGAACTATATATAACGCACAAGGTAAGATCCGGAAAATCAGAGTAGGTGATCGAACTCCAATTCAAGTCCTTTACTCACATTTAAGGGATGCAGGGTATACATATTACGATAAGGTAAATTGTAAGATATCTATAATCATAACATATATGGTTTTGTGGTGATTCGGGTGGTCTTGTATGATGGAAGAACAATAATGACATGGTAAGAGTTAGAGAGAGAGAGAAGAGAGAGGGGATGTTTCTAGTGAGAGAAAACACCTAATGAGGTGTGTATATTATTAGAAACAACCAACCCTTCCCTTGTGTGGGAAGGGGTATATATACACTTACATTATACGCCCTCCTGCGGGCTGTGGATCAGGTGTACAGTGGGTAAAGACCCGTCCGTCCTCCATGGTGTGACTAATATCTAATCTATTACTATAATATCTAATCTAATAAATACAAAACTAAGAGCTACGCTAAGTATGTAAACACATGGGGTGACCGAACCTTTTTCTTAATCCTAACAATCTCCCCCTAAGGGAGGTCACCCCAGAAAAAAAATAAATTAAATCTTAGCATTCTATACATTGATCTTTAGCTCTAGCTTGTATCCGTTGATTCTTCAAAGTCATTACTCTTTGTGCTTCTAGCAGTGGACTTTTGATGACTTGTTTGATATCTTGGATGTTCCTTGATGGTTCTCTGAGTTTATCATCCCAATGTGTGTCTCTAAGTCATCTTTGTACAGTATCGTCTCCCTGTGATCTAGTGATAGTTGAATTGGCATGCTCACACTTTTCTTTGAATCATGTTTTCAGCATCAGAGTAGAAGAAGCTTTAGATGAAGGCCTTTGAGATCTCATGATTTCTTTGATATAGATGGTTAAGTGTGAGCACGAGGTGATGGATTGGCATCTTTTCAGCAATCATCAGAAATTCCTGTAAGAAAACAGTTAGCAATAAATCACCCGGTACTTACAGGTTTGGAACAAGAGATCGTCAACAACATAGTGTGAAGACTCCTTCTAATCCTTACCAAGACCGTTCCCAATTGGCAACTCCTGAGAGGAGTTACACGATCTACCTGAGTAAATCAACGACTGGGTGAGTCGCTGGAGTTCACTCCACGACTGTAGACCATTGGTAACCACCGCGACCACTAAGCGTAATCCACACAGAATTACCTAAGTGACCTGCTTCAGGGCTGCTTGATGTTGACCCTGGCAGGAATTTCCATTCAATCATTTGAGAATCACAAAAGTAAATTCTCTCATGAATGCTCTGGTAGATTGCTAAGATCTACGTAGGTCTCATAGTATTACACCTAGTGTCCTTAATGTTGAACAACCAGTTGTAGAAGTAGCACGTGTTCCTATTGAGATCTTTTGATGCATCTTGAGGCTCTAGACTCTATAAGTGCAAGATTTGGTTTTCCTATGCGGAGACTAGGGAGAGGTCTCCTGCTTCAATATCAACCATCTCTAAGAGATACGTTGATAGTTTACGCCGGTTCCCCGTGAGAATGAAACAAGTCCTTTTAAGAGAACTTGAGTGGCTAGAAGGTTTAGTGCAGTGCATCACTGGGTCCATGACGTCTTGTCTTCAATACCGGTGTTACCATGGTAACCACCAGTAGCATATGTATTGAACCCGGTTTCTGCCCTAAGGTTGGATAATTGGAGGGCTATTTATTTTCACCCTTTCTCATTTCATTTCTTTTTAATTCTTCAACCCCTTCTTTCTCCATTCTCACATTTCTCCTTTTTTTTTATAATCATACCTACGGACTTTCTAATACTATCTATTGGGTATTGTCCATGGGTAGATTCCTCCGGCTCTGGCGGATCATAGGACGGTTTTCCTAACTTTAGCCACCTTATAACTTCATGACTTTCCTATGTTGCCATACACCAAATCATTGAAAATTCTTCTCAACGTGTTTATGACAAGAAACACATTTTGTTAACACGTTGAGAATTTTACCATTTTCAAATGCCCCCCCCCCCTTAACATGTGCTCATATGTTTTGATTCGAAAAATTGCACATGTCGGGAAGAGTTTGCACTTTTGAATTGATCCACCATTAGTGAACATGAACGGGCATTCGAGACACGCTTACATCACTAGTTAGACTAGCTTGAAGTTATTACCCGGCCCGATCAAATCCATAAAAGGTTTCTTGAAATGGTACACTCTACTCAGACAAGTCCTTTTCGAGACACGCTTACATCACTGGTTAGACCAGCTTGAAATTATTACCCGTCCAGGACTAGTCCTTTCGATTCAAGACAATATATGTTTCGTTAATTCATTGGTTAAGCCTGAGATGCACTCACATGAGATGCCAAGCCCATTTTGTCACCACAAACCATTTGCTCCCCCTCAATATGTGCATTGATGTACAAAACTAGTTTGGCACATATGGGAGAGTGTTTTAACTCCAAAACAATTTCATTTTAATCAGGTTTCATATTTAAATCACATTTTCTCCCACGATCAAAAATTTCAAACCATTTGAGATTTGTGATCCCTAGTGATTTAAATAAGTTCCAAGATTTTTTGGGAGAAAAATGTGGTCAGATTTAAGAATGACTGATTTTGAGACGATACATTTGCTCCCCCTCAATCCTTGAGGGAGCATGTTATGTGTCAGAAATGATGAGTTTATAAATGATTTAGAGTTTAACGAGAAACTCATGAAAAATTCATATTCTCACACATAACAATTCCATTCACTGCTTTTAATGCACAAAGATCATGTTTTGATGATATAGAATTTTTGAAATCATTCTCCCCCTCAATCGATGACCCATTTTCAATTTATCACTTTTTCATCAAAAGATTAATCATTTGGCATCGATTGAGAGGCAAGTTTTATATAAAATTGCAAGTTTGATTGATTTTCAAAAATCATGGTACCACCAAGTTTAGAACAAATACTTTTCCGAAGAATCATTGAGGGAAAAGTATTCGTGATGTAAAGAAGACTTCTCTTCTTTTACAAGAAATGATGCACTGAAACGTGCTTCAAGTCGATGACACACGGATATAAAGTAATCCGTGCCCGGGTGAACATCACCCAGTGAGAGGAACAGCCGTCTTTTTGGCGACATGCTTTCCCTATTTTGAAGAGCGGGTTGCTATCTGAAGTAATAACAAGCCATTTTGAAAGAAATTTTTTTTAGAAACGACATGTTTTAGAAAACATTATTTTAAAAGATAGAAAAACTCTCGCTCAAGCATATGTATGAATCTGTGCCATTATTGAATGACATTTCCAGAAACGTACATAATATTGATTATATGAGAGACATGTCGCGAGAAGAATATTTTTTAAGTTTTTATATTTTGCAAATTTTTATGGCTTTTGTCGGTTTTATATTTTTGTATTTTCTTTTTGGTTTTAAAATATGTACCAAGGATATTATGCAGTTTAAGAAGATGTTGATCTCAATACCGAAAAGAGGATATCGGTCTGCATGTTGTAGAAGTCAGTAGTCAACATCTCTTAAACCTTATCTACCAAAGCTTTCGAGGCTCCTGAATAGTCGTCTGAACTTGAGCCTTCTCACTGTGAAGCTTTGATAGATCAGCAACGTATCATCTCACGCTTGAATAGTTCTTCTCAACTTTCTTCCTACTAAAGGCTGAAGTAATGCGTACCAAAGAGTATCCAGAGACCACTTCCCCCCAAGTAGTTGAAATGATGCAATCAGTTTCATTATATGAAGCTCAGAAACCCGAAGTACACACACAATCAATTGTGTACGTCTTTTGTCATCAGAAACTGTTTCTTACATCTCTTCCCTCACGTAGTTGAAATAGCACACCAAAAGAACGAGTTAAAACACTGATTTCCTCTGCGGTCATGACATTTGTCTTCCCGGAATGACTTCAATAAAGACGAAGTATAAAGCTCATCACGTGTACTCGTTGTGCGTTCCGATGTATGTCTCCTTCCCCCTTGTTGGTTTTGATACCTCAGAATCAGCAACACATCTTATGCCCATATACTTGAAATCTTGTGAGAAGAACACAATAAGCTCAAATATGTCCTGTGAGAATCAACATGCTGAAGAGAAATGTGAGCACATCTAATTAGGGATTTTAACACATACTTTACACTCTCCCCTAATTAGTGCTCTCCCCTAAACAGACAACCTTTCTTAATGAATGCCTTGAATATGAAGAAGTATTTCAATAATTAGTTGCATATCGTCTTTATTCTTCTAACACGTAGCCGAGAATGTAGAACAGACTGTAGACTTGACCTTCTTCAATGTTGTCCATTTGGGGAATAGGATATCAACATCTCTATCTCACTACATGCAATCCAGTTATATTACATATACCAAATCAGCCCACATGTACCAAATACAAGAAGAAACGATAACACCAAAGTAACAGGTTGAGGCACTGATCATCTCTGCGGATATCAACTCCAGAATAGCTGATTAAGCTCGATCATGTGAACCTGTTGTGCGTCCCTGATGTACACATTTCTCTCTCCCCTGATGGTTGCGATTAATCAGCCGTGATGTGCACATGAAGTGATACAACCAAAGTAACAAGTTGAACCACTGATCATCTCTGCGGTTATCAATCCCGGAATAAGTGATTAAGCCCGATCACGTGAACTTGTTGTGCATCCTTGGTGTACACATTCCTCTCCCCTGATGGTTGCGATTAATCAGAATCATCATAATGATGTGTACATGAAGCATTAACTGGAAGCCCTTTATCTATAACTGGAAGCCCTTTATCAATAATAATATTAGCCTGTGAGAAAATGTCGATAAGCCCGCATGAGTCCTGAACTGAAGATTTCAGGAGTCATGAAATGATGACTAATTGAGTTTGCTCCCCCTCAATTAGGCCATCGTATGTAAAGAGCCTCTTCGAAACTTGTGAAGTTTCAGAATCGGCTCCCCCTCAAACTGATCATTCCCTTTTATTGATTCAACACTTTAACATCATGATCACGTTGGAGGGACTTGATATTAACCATCTTCTTCTTTATCTGAATCAGTCAATCAACTGGAGTACTAAATGATAACGCCAAGTTCGAATCCCAGAAGTGACAATAGAACTCGAACAGATTAACAAACCACGGAATATTTCAGAGTGGAAGAGACCAATCTCCCCAACATGAAAAGTTAAGCTCGATCCCTTCGTGATTTATAACCCCAGCATACACATTTCTCCTCCCACGAAAGAATGGAAAGAACACACGCCTATTCTCCCCCTCAAAAGTGGCATGATAATGACATTTTTGCCATAGTCGAAAGGAAAAGGACATACGCTTGTTCTCCCCCTCAAAAATGGCATGCAATGACAGTTTTTCCATAGTTGAGATTCCGTGATGGTTGATATTTATCAGATGCAGCATAAATATGTGTGTAGCACCAAAAACTAATGCGAAGACGATGATGATTAAAACACTCTTGAAGCAGCCCCTCTTTTGTTTCCTCATCAATGGTTTAGCAAATGAAGAGTTCCATGAAGCTTGTAAAACGCCTAAACCACTTGTTGAAATGTGTTAAACCTTAGAGGGAGAAAAATATCTGCGTACAAGAGCCGAATGACCATTCTTCAAACATCATCAACATGTAGTATCTTCATCCTTTCCCTTCTCCCCCTCAAAAATTGCATGTGCCTGTTTGCAATTTTTGATTGAATAAGTGAAGCACAAAAAATATAATCCAATGTATATCGATCCACTTGATGATTGTACGAACATGGGAAAAGCATGAAGCTTGTTGATGAGAATGGTCATTAATAAGAAGATTTCTCTTCTTTCTAAGATAAGGCGCACTGACACGTACACCTTTCTTTTCATTGAGGAATGGGGTCTGAAGTGTTATCTGTAGACGCCATAATGTTGAAGAATGAGGCTTGAACCGTAGTGTCCAAACGTCATCTCACTCTTTTCTTCTTCTTTCTGCTAACTCATTACCAACCCCATTATCATTCAGTCGGCTCTTTGTCGTGACTACTGATGGAGAAAAACCCAATATGATGAACTTGTGACTGACGTAAAGTAACCCGAATTTGTTTGCACTAATGTTTGACAAAGAGCGGCGTAGAGAGTTCGTGCAACATCGAATCCCTAAGTACTCTATACTCTTCACCCAACCAACCATCAAGTATAAGACGTACATCACCTCTTGAATATCCACAACTTCGTGTGACACTGAGCACTACAACGTAACTCCTTAAAATGATAGTTATTTTGTGGTAATAGAAAGGAAGAATCCCAAAAATAACTAGATATCCAAGTCTTCGTCATTGTAAAGGTTAAAAGCTCGAACAAGGATCTCGAAGAATCTTCATCCAACCACCCCGATATCTTCAGATACTAAGTACACGCACCTATAAAATTTCACTTCAACCTCAAATAAATAATAATGAATTAATGCCGTAGTCACATCTTGTGGTTTAAATGCCCAAATCTAGCCCTTTTTGATGTTTTGAATGAACTTTGATAATGGTTTTTCTCCCGATCATGGTCAAAAGCGCATATCCCCGTAACACTTTGTTATAGCCAAAATGCCATGAAGTATATCATAAAAGTCATCCAATACATGAAGTACACACCTTATCCCTTCTTTGAAGTTGAAACCGTAACACCATAATCAATTAAGATCCGGAAATGCACTTTATTTCTCCAGGATAATTCCATCATCACGGGATTTTACAAATTATGATTTAAACTGAGAAATAGATTCTTTCGCAGGATTTTACAAAACCAAGAAGAAACCGTGAGACAATGATCGATTGAATGTGTTATGACAACCGTTGGATTTGGTGAATAACTGTTTGGGAAAACATGCAAGAGATCAGCAACATTTCTTCTCCCATATATAAAAATACTTCACAAACCATGCTAAGTCAAGTAGCATAAACTACTTCCCCTTGGAGGTTGACCTTATATCATCAAAGTACACGTTTCTCCCCCATGATGGTTTCGAACTTTCGGAAACATCATTGACGTGTACGACCATATGCACGAGACATTTTTGTCTTAAGTAACTATCTTAAAAAAATGAATGACATTGAAGGAACTTAAGAGATTTTGCTTAGACTGTGAAGTATCATTGACATTCTGTAGCGTCGACTATCCCATGAAAATTGTTGATCACATCTCAACCTTTGAACCATTTGGCTAACAACCCAACCTCGTATTCTGTCGGCTATTGCTGTGACCACTTGGTGAGGTAAACCCGATATACCCAATTTGAAAATGAAGTAGAATTCCCCAAATTTGTTACGTAAGCTTGCACTGTTGTTGAAAGAAATGTGTAGAGAATTTTTTTTCACCATGCAAATCTCTAAGTACTCAATACTATCCTAACAAAGTATGAGACTTTTATAACCTCTTACGATTATCCACAATGTCTTCTGCGTGTGACAGTGAGTACAATAATGTAACTCCTTTAAGTGATAGTTAACCAGATCTTCAACCATCCACCCCGACTGCTGGTAACTAGATAAACCAAGTCTTCAACTTAAATCTTAATCACGAGCAAGTTATCATTGAAAGTCATGCATCCAACCAACCCTGACTTCAAGATAAAATAAGTATGCGCCTTCGTGAAACCCACTTCAAGCTCAAATAAGGGATACCAAAATAAACTTCGTGGTCAACTCATGCATTTAAACACCCAAACCCTAGCCTTGAAACAATGAGAAACTGTTGGATTGGTAAATGGTTAGATGATTGTTTGATGAACGTGATGGTTGAATGATCAAATTCTTGTTGTAGTTCAACTTATATAAAGATGGGAGCTAACCGCAAACTTGAACTAACCGCAAACTTGAGCTAATCACAAACTTGAGCTAACCACAAACTTGAGCTAAACACAAACTTGAGCTAACCGCAAATTTGAACTAACCACAAACTTGAGCTAACCACAAACTTGAGCTAACCGCAAACTTGAACTAACCACAAACTTGAGATGAGATAACCGCAAACTTGAGATAACCGCAAACTTGAGATAACCACAAACTTGAGCTAACCCCAAACTTGAGCTAACCGCAAATTTGAACTAACCACAAACTTGAGATAACCGCAAACTTGAGATAACCACAAACTTGAGATAACCGCAAACTTGAGATAACCACAAACTTGAGCTAACCACAAACTTGAGCTATCCACAAAACACAAAAATACAAAAAAGTCACTATCTTGCCAGTTTGTCTTTACACAAAAATACAAGAAAGTCACTATCTTGCCAATTTGTCTTTTTCCCGTTTTTGAGTTAATCTCAACCAAGAAACAAGCTAATCTCAACCAAGAAATATGCTAATCTCAACCAAGAGCATCCAAAATAAACCCACGAATTCAATCAAAACAACAATATACCATGAGAATCAGTCAATCCAAGCACTAAACTAAGTTTATCAAATACACCGAAACATAAAAGTACAACCATCAAACATATCTAACCATTAGAACCAAAAATAATCACAAAACCAAACACAAATCCGAGAATACCAAGTCCCTAAGATAAAACCATGGCTCTTGATACCAATTGCAAGATATCTATAATCATAACATATATGGTTTTGTGGTGATTCGGGTGGTCTTGTATGATGGAAGAACAATAATGACATGGTAAGAGTTAGAGAGAGAGAGAGAAGAGAGAGGGGATGTTTCTAGTGAGAGAAAACACCTAATGAGGTGTGTGTATTATTAGAAACAACCAACCATTCCCTTGTGTGGGAAGGGGTATATATACACTTACATTATACGCCCTCCTGCGGGCTGTGGATCAGGTGTACAGTGGGTAAAGACCCGTCCGTCCTCCACGGTGTGACTAATATCTAATCTATTACTATAATATCTAATCTAATAAATACAAAACTAAGAGCTACGCTAAGTATGTAAATACATGGGGTGACCGAACCTTTTTCTTAATCCTAACATAAATGAGCAAAATCAGCTTGAGGAACTATTTTTTGTTCACCCCACGTCATATGCTCTATGGCATATACAGCAATTTAGCGTTGGTTGGGGCATGTAGAGCAGAATTTCCCGACGCTCATAAATTACTCTGTCGATCGCATATATAGCAAAATATTCTTCAGCATTGCATAAATAGATGCGTTTCATTAGAGGGCTATGAATCCATTAAATGGAGATGGGATCATATGATTAAAGCTCCGACACACAGAGATTTTGAGCATCATTACGAATGCCTACAACAGCGATTGGTCAATCATGCGGGTACTTAATTATTAATTCACTAATTTTTATTATTTAGTAAATAAAAACCCGAATGACCTTTTGTTAGTTCATTATTTTTTTCAAGTATTGCTCAGTATCTGAATAACTTGCTGCGAGATTACGGTAACATGTTTGTCTCGTGTATCATCGATCAATATCACTGCTACGGCCAGACAACAACGTGTAGAGTTGAGAGTCACCACGTGTTGTTGAAATTATATTTGGACGGCACATAGTCCAACTTAGACAGGTTGTTGAGTGTGGTTGATAAAATTCTCATTGCGCAAGAAACTGCGATAAAAGAGAGTTTTAATAGAAGCATGAACGAGAAATTCAATAAATGTAATAGACCAATATTTTCAGAATTGTGGTACAAAGTTTCAAAACATGCTTTCAACCTCATGCATAAAGAACTTAACCTGGATATCGCCGTAGAAAAATGTAGCCATAAGTTGCGGTCAGTTTATGGACTACCATGCTTCTTCGAATTTGAATTTTATCGAATTCATGGTAAGTATATTCATTTTATGACTATCAAGTTATTTTTCCCCATTAATATCAGAAACTTATATAAGTCCTAAGTCACTTTTAATCATGTAGAACGGCCCACTATTTTCTGGTCCAAACTTATCACAGGGAATTGACCCCATTGTGATTGCGCATGTGGGGGAGAACAGTGGTTCTCATTACATTTGTCTCACTCTAGACAAAGATTCTCCACTTCCGCATAACCACCCACAATGGAAGTGGTTCAAACAGTCAGTTGCAACCGAATGGCAAACAATATATAACCATCGACAAATTTTGTAAATGTTGTAAATGATTATTCATTTATTTAAACGTAAATTGTTTGAAAATGTTGTAATGATTATTGATTTATTTAAATGTTAATTGTTTGAAACTTAAAAGTCTGCTTTTTTGTAAAGTGTTAGTTCTGCACCAGTTATACGCCCTGATCCCGCACTGGCACCACCTAGTCCAGAAGAGGATCCAGAGATGGATGATGATGATGATGATGGACCCAGAGATGGATGATGATGAGATGGATGATCATGATGGTGATGATGTTGATGAGATTGCTGCTGCTGATGATGAGATGGATGATCATAATGCTGATGATGTTGATGAGATTGCTGCTGCTGCTGATGGTGTTGATGAGATTGCTGCTGCTGATGATGATGTTGATGAGATTGCTGCTACTGCTGTTGATGATGATGTTGATGATGAGGAGGTTCTTCATTTTCCACCTTCGCCAGCCATATCAGATATCACTTATGAGTCAGACACTTTAGATGCCTTAGGTCATGCACTTGCGACGGAGGTGAGATTTACTTTTGAGGTTGGCGAGTCTTCGACCACACCACGAGTTTCTCCTTCCGAACTTAGGGCAGAGTTGAGTCGTTTGAGGGAGGACATCTCTTGGTGTCGGGGTCGCTATGTGTCGATGTCGAGGAGGTTGTGTGAGCAACAATCTGATGTCAAAGGATTGAGGAGGAAGTTAAGCATGATAGGAGAGATATAGGTGATGTGTATGTTATTTTGAATGAGCATGCATCTAGGTTGAGTGATTTAGAGAAAGCGGCTGTAGAGTTTCGAGAGCAGTTAGAGTCTTTTGAGAAGAGGATGAAAGAGATAGAGAAGTTGCTGGAGCAGGTGGACAGTTATAGTAGTTAGTATCACAGTTAGTATCTTGATAGTAGTTTACCTTTGTATGTCTTTATTTTCAATATGTATGTTATTTGACAAACCTTTGAACTCAAATGTTTATTTATGTAATTCGAATGGTTTTTTTTATTATTGCAAAAAATTACTTTGTTTAAATTAGTAATAACATTATTAATTGATGTTGTAAATTATTATGCAAATTCTTTGGTCAGGTAGAACGAAGAAATCCTTTCTTGTGTCGATGTGACAGAGGACTTATTATAGAACGTAAATCAACCAGACAAAAGTCTAAAGGGCGACTGTATTATGCATGTCCTTATTCAGTGGTAAATAATCATACGTTTGCTTAGTTATGTAAATATGTAAATAATTTGTTTGTTAAAAATAATATTTCTTATAATTTTTTTAACATGTAATAGCCAGGTACAGATGACTTTGGATATGGATACTTCATGTGGAAATCCGAATTTCAAATGAGGTATTATAATCAAGCTTCTTCTTCAACGCAGTGCTCAAACTGCGTTGCTAAAGCTAGTAAGATTGACCAGCTTGAGTGTCAGAACAAGCTGTTGATGACAAGAATAAAGACGCTGGAGATGGAGTTAGAAATGGCAAGGAATCCTGAGGATCACGCTTGTCAGTCAAGTGCCCAGCTCTAGGATCTCTTAAATGAAATGAATAATATTCATATGTCGTAGATGTTGTACCTTTAAATAATGTGTTAACGATGTTGTTTAATTGAATAATAACAGTTGTTATTGTAATTATTTAATGTGGTAATGTTTACATGCTATTGTTGTTGTTGTTACTTAAATAAAATACATTAAACGTCAATTATATAAACATAATAAATAAACATTATATAAAATACATCATACACCCTAAAATATATATAAAAAAAGTACAAAAGTACAAAAAAAAATGTACAAAAGTACCTCCCTACTAAGTAGGGAGGGTTAGTATATCGGATTAAGGAGGGTCAATATATCCTATGCTTAAAAATTACTTGTAAATAATAATCTTTGGTTTTGTATATTAAATAATGGGTAGGGATATACAAACCATCTCTATTATTTATATTCTAACCCTCCCTGTTAGGGAGGGTGTACTTGTTGTATTTTATTTTATATTTGTTTTTGTCATTTTTTTAAATATATTTTGTGTAATGTTTTTGTTGTGTTTATTTGTTATGTTTATAGAATTAACGTCTAATTTATTTAATTAACAATAACAAGAATAGCACGTTAAACATTAACACATTAAACAACTACAACAACAACTTTTATTATTCAATTAAATAACAACATTAACACATTATTTAAAAACAACATCTACTACATATGAAGATTATTCATTTCATTTAAAAGATCATGGAGCATTATCCGACTGACAAGCGTGATCCTTAGAATTCCTTGCCAATTCTAACTCCATCTCTAGCGTCTTTATTCTTATCATCAACAACTTGTTTTGACATAATAACGTCTTGTTTCTTGCTTCAAGCTGGTCAATCTTATTATCTTTAGCAACGCAGTTTGAGCACTGTGTTGAATAAGAGGCTTGATTAAAGTACTTCTTTTAAAACTCAGCTTTCCACATGAAGTATCCACACCCATAGTCATCTGTACCTGGCTGTTACATGTTAAGAAAATTATAAGAAATGTATTCTTAACAAATAAATTATTTACATATTTACATAACTAAGCAAACGTATGATTCTTTACCACTGAATAAGGACATGCATAATACGGTTGCCCACCAGTAGATTCTGTACAGGATGTCCTTTCTATAATTAATCCTCTCCGACAGCGACACAAGAAAAGATTTTTTCGTTCCACCTGGCCAAAGAATTTGCATAATAATTTACAGCATCAATCAATAATGTTATTATTAATTTAAATAAATTTTTAACCATTTACTATGTTTTGTCGGTGTCATAATACAAACACTTATTTACAACATAAATCAGTAATCATTTACTATGTTTTGTCGGTATAATTATTTACAACATAAATCAGTAATCATTTACAATGTTTTGTCTGTATAATTATTTACAACATGTGTTGTCGATCGTAATATAAAGTTGCCCATTCAGATGCATCTGGGACTCTGTATCTTCCCCATTGTGGGTGAGTATTCGGAAGTGGTGAATCTTTGTCTAGCGTCAGACAAATGAAGTGAGCACATGAGTCATCCCCCACACGGCAATCACAAGGAGGCCAGTTCCTTATGATAAGTTTGGACCAGTAAAAAGCGGAAAACATGTATTCCAACCTCGTTGGGATATAAATACAACAGGTCGGTTAATCAGTGAAGCAATAACCAACCCCGTATTTGGCATAATCATCCAGCGATCTCGTTTGGTTGGTTTTATTTTACCAACGAGATGGTTTCTTGGTGGTTATGATAAAAAAGGATATTATTTCTTGGTGGTTTATGTTAAAAAATGTTGGTTCTCGTTATGATTAAAAAAATTTATTTGTGATGTTTTTAGATCTAAAAAAAATTGTGATGTTTTTGGATCGTGATTTTTTTTAGATATGTGATTTTTTTAGATATTGATTATACTTGATGGTTTCTGTGGTGGTTTATGTTAAAAAATGTTGGTTCTCGTTATGATTTCTAAAAATTATTTGTGATGGTTTATGTGATAATTTTTTAGATCTAAAAAATATGTGATGTTTTTTTAGATCTAAAAAATAGATGGGTTGTTATTGTTAGATCTGTGGTTGGTTTTTTTGATCTGTGATGGTTATGGTGATGTTGGTTCTCGTTGGTAAAGAAACCACTGATGGTTCTCGTTATTATTTTTTTCTTTTTTCTTTTTTTCTGAAATCGTATAAGTTGATGATGGTGAAAGGTGATGTTGGTGATGGTGAAAAAAATAACTTGAGTATTTTTTTTCTGAAAAAAATAAGTTTGAGTATTTTTTTACAATTTTTTTAGATTTGTTGTGATGTTGGTGATGGTGAGAGGTGATCTTGGTGGTTTATGATAAAAACCATCTGTGATGTTTATGATGGTGAAAGTTTTTATTTTAGATCCGTTGTGATAGTGAAACTGTTGTGATGTTTATGATGGTGAAACTGGTGATGTGATGAAATTGGTTGGTGAAAAACATGTTGGTGAAAAACAGTTTGTTATTCTACGCAGATTTGAAACTTGGTTTTTCTTAAAAAAAAACCGAGATACGGCGATGATGATTTAAAAAAAATACTTGATTTTGGCGTGGCATTACCGAATGGACGGTAAAAAAACTTGATTTTGCAACCTTCGATATTGCTGCCCTATATGATAGAACGATAATCTATGCCTAATGTTATCTCGATGTCTTTTTAAAAACCGATTACATTTTCTTTCGACACTTATTTGGTTCTCCTTCTACCAAACAATAACACTTTTCTTTTCTTATTATTATTTTTTTTACCTTTGGACTACTACCATATCACTTTACCTTTAGACAGACAGACAATTTTTTTTTTTTTTTACCAAAGTACACCCTCCACTAGGGAGGGTTTTTGTACCCATCCACTAGGGAGGGTTCGGTTAAGGGCTCCCATATAATAATATTGTAATAAAAGACAATTTTAATATTTGACACTTATTTAAGATTTTCATATAATTTTGTAAATAACAATTTTAATCAAGAAAAATATAATAAATGTAAGCAATTCTAACTGCTATATATGTTAGTGGATAATTAAAAGATGGAAAATAAAATTGGACAAAGAGAGTAATTTGAATTTGTATTTTATTGCTTGAAAAATTCATCTACTAGTTAAAATCATTAAAGATTGAAGGAAAAAAAAAATGTGTAGCTTACTCGATCTGACCCAACCTGACCCAAATTCACTTCAACTAACCACTCATTGTGCCACCTATTGTGCACACGCTGTTAAAAAATTCTAGAACCGCCACGGCCTAGAAATCACTCTCACTCTTCTCATCCAGAGGCGGAGGGAGGGGTAGCTAGTGGGTGCTAGCCCCCCTCAACTGATCCAATAAGCTTAGTATTTTACAAGCCCAATAGCTCACATTAACATATATAATTTGCATAGATAGCACCCCTTAGAAGGGTGGCAATGGGGGCGGCGTCACCCACCGGCAAGGGCATGCCGGCGGTGAACACCGCCGCCACCCCACCGGCATGGCTAGCGGCAAGCTTTGAGCGGCAATTTTTGCTTCCGAAGCATGCGAGTTCCTATGCAATATATTACCGTTGACAATTAATGAAGTAGACGTTGGGTGCTTTGGAGCGTGCATTTGTTGGTTTGTTGGTTTGCTTCATAAGCTGTTTCTTTTTGATGGGTCACTGGAAATTTTCTTCTTGTTGTTCTTGTTGTTGTTCTTCTTCTTCTTGTTGTGGGATTAAAAGGGTGTGATCATCTTCTTCTTGTTGTTCTTGTTGTTGTTGTTTTGGGGGTTCTTCATGGTGGTTTTCCGGTGCCGGAAAAGATAAGATGTGGATTCTTGTTCTTGTTGTTTTGTTATACAAGGAAGTGAGAGTTCGTTATAACTTATAAATATATGTACATTTTGGGTGTTAAATAATATTATTAAAAGTTTAATTTAATTTATTAAAAAAAAAAAAAAGTTGGGAGGTATGAAAAAGGCATGGTTGTCACTAAAATGGGGTTGAGAGGTATGAAAAAAATATGAATTAGGTGAAATGAGGTGGAATGATATTATTGATGGATTTCAGAGGTATGAATGTTTTCGGAATCATGACTGCCAGTGTCCTTAATAGCGTGCATTTATTATCCTTTTCTTTTACAAACTTGCATTTACGTAGCTCATAAATCCTAGTGTCACTCGCTATGAACCGCAAGTTCAATCATTACATGTTACATGTTACAGTAATACATTTTTAATGTAAAATTTTTCACTTTTTTGTTATTCATCTTCATTTTTGCTTCTTATTAATTTTGATTATCGAATAATCAAATATAAACTCTTTTAAATTCTGTTATGTGATTTGGAACTTTTATATGATTAGAAGTATAGACAAAAGTACTTTACTATTACAATCAAATACAGTATTACAATCAAAATATGTAAATCCATAAAGTACTTTGCTATTACAATCAAATACAATGTTGATTTGTGTTTGAACATGTTTATTATCGTTTACTTTAGGTGATAACCAAAACTAGTTAAAAGTTTAAAAAATCCTCAATGTTTATGGTTTTAGGTTGACTCGTGTGAAAGAAGATACTTACGAGTTTCTTTGTAAGAGATAGTGTTGTTCATTTTATTATATTGTATACTGTTACTATCCAAAAAAGTTCGGCACCCCTTAATTTCCTGGCTCCGCCCCTGTTCTCATCGGATCCCCTCTCCTACTATGCTTGTAAAACACAATTTAGTTCTGAGTAAAAATAAACACTTTAAAATAAGCAGCTTCATGTTTGCTTATCACAAAATGTGTTTTTTTTTAACCTCTAAATAAGCAGATAAAGCATAAGCATTTTGGACAACAAAGGATTTCTTCTGCTTATTTTTAAGCAGTTAAGTAGAAAAAATAGGCAATTACAAACACCCCTTAAGTATTGGCACATTATGTTTTATGTGTTTTTGATTTTTTATAAAGTAAAAAAATAAGTCATGCTCCAATACTTGCATTGCAGATCCTCTTACGCTCTTAACTGTTAAAAATACGAATACAACAGTTAACAGCAGAGACTAGCATTTAAAACAAGTCATCATTAATTGTTGACTGGTTCACACGCCCTAACGCGAGTAATATATGTGGAACGAAGCTTATGCTCCGACCAAACTCACTCATAAGTTTTCTGAGGAGAGTGTGCGCTCACATCAGAGAACATAACTATTTTTTTGTGTGCAAAGTTCTCTTTCTGTTAACCAAGTTAGTTGCAAAGTACATGTCTTACTCAAATGTGAGTCATGTAGTCGCACAATTAAAATTCTTTGCTGGTCTAAAATCAAATTGTTGTTTCCTTTGTAACAATGACAATTCGCAAACAAGTAACCATGGTTAACGAAAAACATACTGATGCTATCTTCAGTAGATATCCAAATATTGCTCTCGATTAGATTGATTTTAAGTTTTTAACTATATTTAAATAACTGGATAATGGTTTTAGACATGCGCGTAGAGACTAGTCATTGATAAGATATGTGTGTACTACTGCTTTAATTGTTAACAAAATCCTCTAGGTATAAATAGACATGAGTGACACTGAACTATGCAGTTTGAAGAGAAATCCTAAAATTACTACGAGTAGTTTTTTTGGGTTTGCTAAGCATCAATAAAGTCTGAGTAGTTGTGAGTGCTTGAAAGAGCTAAATGACCCACAAAGAGTAGAGATTGACACAGCTCAAATTGTTGATTTCCTGTGTTAGTACAGATGGGAATATGCTTGAGGAGATAGGCGCTGCCATCAATTAGTCTTGTTTATTTTGTGCTTGAATCACTTATCGATTAAATAAGAACTACAAGGATGCTAAACTTCAAATCTTTCTCATGTATTGGACACAAACTTCATATTTGCTCATGCTTATTATTCCCATAGATGTTAACATTAATTTTGTATGATTAGGGTGCTAAGTGGTTGTTCTTAGTGGCCTGATGGTAGTGGCCCACGATGCTTAAATTGCATGGTTTATCAAGGTAATCAACAAAGAAGACATTCATAGAGGCATATACACATATTCCCAGTTAAGGTTCACGGATTTAAATTTATTTAACTGTAGATCATATGTTTTAGACTGAAATTTTGGTGACAACCAAATAGTGATTGTTAGTTGTAGTAAGAGCCATGGTTTTTTAACACAAATTTAAACGCGGCAAGCTTTGCTTTCTTGTCCTCATACTCGACCATTTCAGCATATGGGTTCTCATCAAGCCACTCGATTGTCTCCTCGATATGACGATTTATGTCTTCCAACCCTTTAACAGTAAGTCCCATCTTTCTAAGCTTCAACCTGACTTTGTATTCCTTCATTTTGTCTCTTAGTTTGCAAGCATATGTTTCTAAAGCATTACGAGCCTTAGTCTTTTTCATGTGTGCTTCATCGTCCTGTTTGTACCGTTTAGCATCTTCAATCATCTTCTCGATCTCCACTTTTGACAGACTACTTGTGTTTGTGATCTTGATCGCATTGTTCCTGCCGGTAGTTAATTCTCTTGCTGAGACGTGCAAGATCCCATTGACATCTATCTCATAGCATACAGTTATGTTAACAACTTCCTGCGGAGCTGATGGAAGGCCAGACAGTTGAAGGTCTCCTAATAAATAGTTTTCCTTGCTTTTGGATCTCTCACCTTGATACACTTGAACATTCACAGCAGTTTGACCATCATAAGCTGTACAAAATGTATCTTCTTTCTTGGTTGGTATGGGTGAATTTCTCGGAATCAACACTGCCATAACATCTCCCTTACACTCTAAACCAAGAGACAAAGGAGTGACATCAATTAACTCTAAACTTCTTACAGCTTCATCACCCTGACCACTTAAGTTTGCAGCTAAAATCCCAGCACCAGTGGCAACAGCTTCATCAGGATTTAACCGTTGGCAAAGTAATTTTCCATTAAACAACTCCTGCAAAAATTCTTGCACTTTAGGAATCCTAGTTGATCCACCAACAAGAACCACTTCATCAATGCTATCCTTACTGATATTTGCATCCCTTAAACAAGTATCCACAGCCTCCATGCATTTGTTGAACAAGTCAATGTTCAGCTCCTCAAACTTTGCCCTAGTAAACTTCGCAGAAAAGTCAATTCCCTGAAACAAACTATCAATGTCAACTGTTGTTTCAAAAGATGTTGAAATAATCCTCTTTGCTCTCTCACAAACCACCCGCAACCTACCCAAAGATTTTAAGTTCTTACTAATGTCTTCTTTGTGCTCTCTTAAACTCTCGGACAAAATGCTTCACCATTCTATTATCAAAATCTTCACCTCCCAAATGTGTGTCACCACCAGTAGCTTTAACCTCGATGACTCCCCTTTCATCGATGGTGAGAAGAGAGACATCAAAAGTACCACCACCCAAGTCAAAAACTAAAACATTCATTTTGCCATCTACACTAGCTCTCTTATCTAGAGCATATCACTGACGGAGCCAGGGTTTTTCATCCGGGTGGGCCGAAAAAAATAGAATCAGGACTTAAAAAAAGATATATGTACTACGGAGTATAATCTAACAAAAAATATTTGCAATATCTTTTTCAATATTAATTACTCGTACTAAATTACTAACCGAAGATGATCAGATCAACCATTTTAAATTTCAATACTCACAACTCAAGTCACAACCAACTGAAAGTAGAGAAAATAATAAATGCTCTAGTTATTTTGTTTAGTCATTGGCATTTGGCAATATAATATCTTGCACTGCTAATTGTTTATTTGATGGGTCAGCTCTTGGGTGGGCCAAAAAAAGTTATGTTTAGCATACTATATAATACATCAATATCTCCATGTTATTGTCATCTAAAAAATTGTTAATTAGGATGGGCCATGGCATACCCCAAGTTATAAGTAGCTCCGTCCCTGGAGCATATGCAATTGCAGCCGCAGTAGGTTCATGAATCATGCGCAGAACCTCTAGTCCAGCAACCGCTGCAGCATCCTTTGTTGATTGCCGTTGCGAATCATTAAAATAAGCAGGAACAGTTATCACAGCCTTTTCAACAGTTGATCCAAGAAATGTCTCAGCGATACCTTTCATCTTAGCTAAAACCATGGACGATATTTCTTCAGCAGCAAATTCCTTCTTTTCACCTTTATACGTGACTAAAATTTTTGGCTTGTCGTCGCTCCCAGTCACGACTTTAAAAGGCCACAACTTCATGTCTTCCTTAACAGTTTTATCACTTGCTCTTCTTCCAATCAACCGCTTAACATCTGTTTTATAAAACGCTTTTTAAAACTAAATAAATGATAAAAGCTAACATTTAAAAAACAATAGAAGGTTACTAACCAAAGATGGTGTTAGTGGGATTATACGCAGCCTGATTCTTTGCAGCATCACCAACCAAACGTTCAGCGGCATTGAACGCAACCGATGAAGGGGTGGTCCGATTGCCTTGATCATTTGCTATGATCTCAACATGGTTATGCTGCCAAACAGCTGCACAAGAATAAGTGGTTCCGAGATCAATACCAATCGCTGGAACTTTACCTCTTGTCGACATTCTGTAAGGATACAAGATATTCTTGTCAAGATTATGCATAACCATATGTGATACTGTCACAATTTATATACATAAATTTTACTTAAAATGCAAACCAAGAGTCACAGCTGTTGTTATCTGGTAACTCCTTTGGTGACTTATTAGTTATCAACTTCAATACATTTAGTAAATGTACATTGACTCTTAAGATTCACGTGACCAAATTATCTATCTTTACATAAGTTACTTTTAAGTAAACTGTAACTTATGCAAAATTAAAGGGCAATAACAAATTGAAATGGCATGCATATCAAAACTGAGGAAAGGTTTCGGTAGTTCTATCTGGTCCATGCCAGAAACAGGTAGCTAGGTATCATCGATTCTGCCCATCGTGTGCACTATTAAATATTAATCCGTGAATCAAAATGCCAACTTCAGTTCCCTGAACCCCTGTGATTTTATATTCGCTGAACTCATTGACCCCTAAATGAAAATTAGGAACTACATAAAAATTTAACCAAATGAAGCGATGAAAAAAACATTATTAGTTCTGGATTCCAAATTCATGACCAACTATGGTTATGTAACAATAATATCGTAACATGGCTCCCATTGGCCCTCTTTTTTTCTCACCTAAAAAAACTGGAGCTAATGATGAATTTTATTTGTAGAATAAGGTATCTGCAAATTCTAATTTGTTTCCAATGCCAAACTCCCAAATATGTTAAGCACGATCTTCTCCTATATAAACCTTTTAAGATATCTGAGTCAAAGATTAACTCGGTGTGCACTGTGCAGTTATTGTAAAACCAACGGGGCAACGAGATAGCCTCTATAGTCTATTCATATACATTAAGTTCAAAAGCATCTCATTAGATATAAGCTGGTTTATTTTTCTAAACCAGATTACTTTGTACTTTGTAGCAGTTTGTACAAGTATATGAGTGTGTGGCAAAGTTACAATAGTTAGGATTGATCATTTTGTGTAGTTCAGGCCTATCTGGTTTCCTTATCTAGTCCAAGTATTGTATATAAGTTGAGGTACCTCACAATATCATATTGCTTTTACAAATTTGATTTGCTTTTAATGGTAAAAATACAAAATTAATATATTTCTATCTGGAGTATATGTTGTTACATCAATGAATTTTAACAAGATATTGCTTCGAAATGAATACCATGTCTGCAGATATAGTCTATTTTGTGATTCTGCTTTTTAAAACAATGTGTGATGACGATGTGTTTACTCTGTGCTTATTGTGAGCTTCTAAGAATTTGTCTATCATTCATTGTGTCGTTGCTGTTGATAAGATCATTGGTATATGATTTTGCAAATATGAACAGAGAGTTGCAATCATTTCCTTTATTTGTATTTGGACTAATGATATTATGGCCTTTTGGTTAGTACGAATAGGAAGAATTTCAATGAGTCAGGTGCTGACATTAACATCATCTTTGTTCGCTTCTCCCAATTATCAGTTTGTTAAGAACCATAAGGATGCTAAAGTTAAAGTCTTTCTTATGCTGTCAAGTAGCAATACAAACCACATTGAGCTATGTCTTATCAACAATGCAGTCAAGGTTATTCTCGCTACTTTGTTTTCATTCCCTTTTGACTTTTGATAGACTCGGTGACCAGAGTTGTGGAGACTGTTATTTGTAAGCTCACTACTAGCAGGTTATTCAGTGATAACATGACTTTTCTCTCAAAGCGTGTAGGATTATGGGTAAAACCGTATGTCTCATTAATGATGAAACGTGGTATATAAATACCAATACAAGATTGTTCTAGACTCGGGCATTAGCCCATACTAATATTACATGGACTTAAACTCTTAATAGATAAACATATGACTAACACTCCCCCGCAGTTGGAGCGGGAGGACACCGGACACTCAAACTGGTCCTAAACTCTTGAAACAAAGCATATGGTAAACCTTTGGTAAAAATATCTGCATACTGATAACGTGATGGCACATGAAGCACTCTAACCTGACCAGCAGCAACCAAATCCCTTACAAAATGAATATCAATCTCTATATGCTTCGTACGTTGATGCTGAACCGGATTAGAAGATAAATAAACAGCACTAACATTATCACAGTAGACTAGCGTAGCAGAAGACAAAGGTGTGTGCAACTCACGTAAAAGATTCCGCAACCAACAAGTCTCAGCAACAGCATTGACAACCCCACGATATTCTGCCTCAGCACTGGAACGAGAAAGCGTCGGTTGGCGCTTAGAGGACCAGGAGAGGAGATTGTTACCCAGAAAAACACAATAGCCTGAAGTTGATCTCCGAGTAGTAGGACAGCCAGCCCAATCAGCATCAGAATAAGCAACCAATGAAGAAGTTGAGGAGGAAAACAACTGCAAACCATAGTCCAAGGTACCCCTAATATACCTCAATATCCGCTTAAGAGCCGAGAGATGAGGCTCCCGAGGATCATGCATGAAAAGACAAACTTGCTGCACGGCATAAGAAATATCAGGTCTAGTAAAAGTAAGATACTGTAGAGAACCAGCAAGACTCCGATATAACTTAGAATCAGAAACCGGGTCACCATCATCACCCAATTTAGACTCCGTGTCAACAGGAGTCCGAGAAGGGTTACAACCAACCATATGTGCACGCTCCAATATCTCCATAGCATACTTTCGCTGTGACAAAAACATACTAGAAGAATCACGCGTAACTGAAACACCCAAGAAATAATTAAGAGCACCCAAATCTTTCATAGCAAACTCCTTATGTAAAGAAGCAATGATCTGATGTAATAAACCATCAGATGAAGCAGTGAGCACAATATCATCCACATAGAGTAACAAAAATGCAGTATCATCACCCTGTTTATAAATAAATAACGAGGAGTCACAACGACTAGGAGAAAAACCAACAGTAGTGATGTAATTTGCAAAGCGCTGAAACCAGGCCCGAGGAGCCTGCTTAAGACCATACAGTGAACGCTTCAATAAACAAACATAATCAGGATGAACAGGATCACGAAACCCAGGTGGCTGATACATATAAACTGTTTCTGCCAAATCCCCATGTAAAAAAGCATTCTTGACATCCAGTTGATGTACTGGCCAATGTCGAGAAATAGCTAAACTAAGAACCGTCCGAATAGTACCAGGTTTAACAACTGGGCTAAAAGTCTCATCTACATCCACACCCTCTATCTGATTACTACCATTGGCCACAAGACGAGCCTTGTATCGACTAAGAGTGCCATCTGCTAAAAACTTGTGACGAAATAGCCACATACTACAGATAACATTCGCATATGGGGGTTTTGGTACAAGAATCCAAGTTTTGTTTTTAATAAGTGCATCATGTTCATCACACATAGCATTTTGCCAGTTAGGGTTACGAAACGCATCACTAGGAGACCGAGGTAAAGGAGAAATCGTAGACACATGACCAGCATAACGAGGATTGGGACGAGTAATCCCGACACGAGCACGTGTAACCATGGGGTGAATCGAACCAATGGGTTGTGGAATTGGTGGATCAGGTGTCTGTGGCGTTTGTGGGGTTTGTGGCATTGGTGTAGGTGCAGGTGATGGACTAAGAGGCTCAACAGGTGCATTAGGTGTAGGTAGAATGGGTGTATTGGTGGGAGATAATCTTAGAATATTAGAAATGACATTAGATGAGTCATCCAAAAATTCATAAGAAGAATTGACAGTGGGAGTAGTGGTATGGGAAGTCTTTGTGGCAAAGGGGAAAACAATTTCATCAAAAGTAACATGTCGTGAAAGAATAATTTTATTGGTGTTCAAATCTAAGCAACGATAACCACGATGATTGGTGGCATGACCTAAGAAAAGAGAAGGTGTGGCTCGAGCACCAAGTTTGTTATTAGTATCAATATGAGGATAACAAAGACACCCAAAGGTACGCAAAAGACTATAGTCAGGTGTTAACCCAAAAAGACGAGTAAATGGGACTTCATTGTCAATGGCACGTGATGGTAATATATTTAAAAGATAAACAACCATATTAAGAGCCTCGGTCCAATAATTAGGAGGAAGATGTGCTTGAAATAACAAAGTACGAATAAGGTTATTGATAGTTCTAATCATCCTCTCGGATTTGCCATTTTGTTGAGAGGTACGAGGACAAGAAAACCTAAATTGAATCCCATTATCTGAAAAGAGCTTATGAAAAGCTTGGTTATCAAATTCCCCACCATGGTCACACTGAAAAGACTTAATGTCACACTTAAATTGATTGCGAACAAAGTTACGAAACAAATTAAATTTAGACAAAACATCAGATTTATTAACTAAAGGATAAACCCAAACAAACTGAGAATAATGATCCAAAAATAAGACATAATATTTGAAACCAGAAAGACTCGGAATTGGGGAAGTCCACAAGTCCGAGTGTACAATATCATAAGACGACTTAACCAAACTACTAGAACTGACAAACGGAAGTTTCACGTGTTTGCCAAGCTGACAAGCATGACAAAGAACGGGAGACTTCTCTTTATTACAAGAAATAGAACTACTTGAAAGGACACGACGTAGCACTTCACTTCCTGGATGTCCAAGACGCTGATGCCACGTATACTGACTCGCTAGAAAAGCATGCGGAATGGTGGAAGGCAGAGTGACTGGGTAAAGATCGCCATTGCTATCACAGCGGAGCAGCACTCGACGCGTTTGAAATTCCTTAACAGAAAAACCAAAAGGGTCAAACTCAACTGTACAATAATTATCACGGACGAATTGACGAACATATATCAAATTTTTGACAATATTGGGAGTGATTAAAACATTATATAAATGAAGGGGACGCGTAGGAGTTGACAAAATGCTATGGCCAGAGTTGATGACAGGAATAGAATGCCCATCACCAACCGCAACAGATGGATAAATGCACAAATTAAAAACATCATTTAGACAATTGACATCATCATTAATGTGAGAGGACGCACCTGTATCCATATTCCAATTGCCGTCGACAGGAGCATGAAGTGTTTCGGTAGTAAAAGCTTGAGGTAAAGTGGTTTCATGACCTGGCAAAGAAGCTCCTTGGGTAGAACCCCCTAGCGGCAATGAACTGCCAAACAAAGAAAAGGGAACCTGCTGACCCCCTTGATATTGCGAACCCCCTGATGGAAGACCCTGCTGTTGTGAACCCCCTGGAATAGGGAATGAACCACCTTGACAATGCGAACCCCCTGATGGAAGACCCTGCTGTGGCGACCCCCCTATAATAGGGAATGAACCCCCTTGATATTGCAAACCCCCTGATGGAAAACCCACTCCATTGTGATGAACCTGATTGAAAGACATGTGTTGGGCTGAAGCTAAAGGGCCGAAGCCTGGTGGGGTACTTGTAAAACAGGCCATAGGTTGGGTCGAAGTTGAAGATGCATAACCTGATGATGAGACAGAGGGATGAAGAGGGTGTTGAGTAGCATTCAAAACTGTACTAGGAGTCCCATTTATATTTCCTTGAATACCAAGCTTGGCCAAAAGTGATTGAAGGGTCACCAATTCAGTGGAAGATAAAGAAGTACCCGTAGGAAGCGTAGCATGGGATGGGCGTTTCGAAGGATTGTTATGTATACCATCATGAAGATATTTACAATGCACACCAAACCGACAAAAACCTTGAGCAAATAGGAAACATGGTTTGTTTACCTTTTCATTGGAGTTATTATTGCGCCGCATAGTTGAATTCGAGTTAGCCAACAAAACCATCGGTGAAGAAGAGCTAGAATCAACAAGAGCATCTAGTCCACGAGTCTTTAAACGCATCTCCTCCGTTGTAAGCATGGACCGCACCGTTTTAAGATCTGGAAAAATTTCACGATGAGCAATTATAGTTGAAACACTATCATACTTCGCGGGCAACTCTTCCAAGGCAAAAGTAACAATGTCATCATTGCTAATAGGAGAACCCAAACTTGATAATATAGTGGCCATGTTTTCAATCTTCCGAAAATAAACATCAATACTTAGATCACCAAGTTTTAGAGCACGGAGTTCGGCCTTCAATGCAATAGAGCGAGAACGCTTATTGTCATTAAAGATGGAAGCAAGCATGTCCCATGCCTCCTTGGCCATTTGAGGATCATCATTAACTAGACGTTGTTGAAGTGTTGGAGACAAAGTGATGAAAATCCAAGAGAGAACAATAGTGTCAATCTTTAACCATTCAGCATCGGGAGGTGAGGGTAGAGCACTAGAGGTTGCATCATCCGAAGACTTGCCCAATAGATGATCTAAGATAGAGTATCCTTTGCAAAGGTGCTTAAGAAAATAAATCCAGGAGGAGTAATTCATCTCTTCAACACTTAACTTGACCGGAACAAGAGTGGGAATATTATTGATGGTCATGAGCTTGTCGGACAAAAGAAGAACCGGTGGTGGGGGATTGCTACCTGTCATTGTGATGTTAGATAAGTGAGTTTAGAATAAAAGAATAATGAATGGAACAGTAGGGTGGACTAGGGTGAGGTTTTAATAGAACAGTAACTTGTGAAATTAGGGTTTGGGTTAATAGAAAAGTGATAATAATTATGGCAGTAGCACCAAACGAATCAAACAAAGACAGGCCGACTGGTGATCAAACACAAACACCAACGATCGACAAGTAGAGAGAACCAACAGCAGTCGACTGGTTATCAAACCAAAAACCAATGATCGACTGTTAAATCAAACGGAAAAAAAAATTAGGGTATGTAAAGGATCGGTGATTATTTAGGCTGTGATACCATGTAGGATTATGGGTAAAACCGTATGTCTCATTAATGATGAAACGTGGTATATAAATACCAATACAAGATTGTTCTAGACTCGGGCCTTAGCCCATACTAATATTACATGGACTTAAACTCTTAATAGATAAACATATGACTAATGTAGGATTATGGGTAAAACCGTATGTCTCATTAATGATGAAACGTGGTATATAAATACCAATACAAGATTGTTCTAGACTCGGGCCTTAGCCCATACTAATATTACATGGACTTAAACTCTTAATAGATAAACATATGACTAACAGTGTGCTCGTAAACTGTTATTTGTCAAGGCGAAGGTTCAATCTTGACAAGGTCATGGTATAGCAGCTATAGTTAGTGATCAAGCTCATCTTCTATTTCCACCAGTTTCAAGATGTTTGATTCATCGACCTTGGGGATGTTGATGAATAGTGAGACGCATATGTGATCTCGAGACATGCATAGATAACTTTTCTGGTTCACCCCAACATTCCTCACTTGAGTTGAATAGCAATCACTTTGCTTTACTAGTTTAGATCTCTGAATTTAGCCAATTTCCCAAAGTATATTTCAAGCAAAAAATATACTATCTTCAACTTTTGTAATTCCACTCACTTTTAGAACTTAAGTAGGCTCACACTTGGGAATTGAAGTGTTGTTAAGATCACACAATTTTGCTGAGCAAAACGGTCTACATACTGGTATCCATGCAGACATGTATTCCCAATGAACATAGGCTCGTAAGATCTCACGTCGACCTCATTTGCATGGTTTTTAGTTTTATTGCATATTTTACCATGCTTTTCGAACTATTTGACCGACTATAATGTGCCAACTTTGTTAAGAAAAAGAAGGAACCAAAAAACATATGAAAGACCTGCTCCTCAAGTACTCAACTCATACCAGTAAATTTCAACTCATACCAGTAAATTTCTTAAAGTGATTGACTTCAAGTGTTCAATGTAGTTCTATAGACATGCTAATGTGAAATCATCTATTTTGTTAAACTTTATAACCAGTGTCGGATTATGCTTTTTGTCTAATTTTCGCCACATGTGTACTCCTAAACCAATTATCAAAACATCTTTTCGTTTGCTATGTTTCATTATAACAAATATAATTAACTCCTTTAGATGTGATACTTCTCATTTTACTTCTAAAATGTCATAGCAATATATCGCAAATTCGTGTTACAAGCATTTATTTTAAATGTAAACTTTTCACTCGCAACTTGTATTGCTTCTTGTTAATTTGTGTCCATATATGATTGTCGTTTACAAAACCAAGAGTGAATATCTACACTAAAATCTGGCAACAACTATCGGAATAATACTTCAAGAGTTCAAGTCATATATAAGCACATTGTTTGTATGCATCAAAATATATGATTCTATATGAATTGTATATATGTCCATTTGTTCTCTATTCGGCCCATGGGCATCTATGGATACTTATAAACTTAAGTAATTTTTGTGTAGAAACAAAAAACCAGTGTTCATTAAGCAATATTGATAAAGCGAAGTACATGCTTGTATGGATTTGTAAATCTTTAAACTTGTTTATATGCTTTTGTTGATGATTTTGGCTTTAGATAGTTGTGAACGTATTGACAGTAGACACACATATGAAGAAAAAAGTTATTTTCTCTGAAAAAATGTTATTTTATCCTATTTATTATGTATTGTTTGCTCAAACGAGATTGAGTTTTGTTGTTGTCGTATGATGTATTATTTTGTTATCCCAACCAGTGTCGTAGTTCAAAGCTTATGCGATAACTGAAAGTAGCGATCAAAGATATATTCTAACATCTACCCTTAACTTTTATTATAAAATCGTCGTCGCTCTTACCCATTTGAAATAGAGTTTAACATATGTAAAACATAATATCATATATCGTTAAAATTTTGAAACCCTAAATATATATACAACTAGGTATATATTTCAACGCCTTTCAAACTTTCAAGTCATGTGCGATTGTACATCATGCACACTGCTCTGATTCTAACCACGTGATGTAACACATAAGGAGAGAAAAACATTATATGTATCTCATACTTTGAACATCAACATGTCAATGTTTGTAAAATGGTTATCCGATTTCGTTTTAAATGTAAATGTTATTTCAAAGATGACACAATTATTACTACTAATATTATTAGGGTTTTGCTAATTACAAACTTATTATCATGGGTAAGTATTTCATAGTTAATTAACACTTAGTGAATTCATATATTTTATAATTATAAAAAACTCTATAAATACGTTATATACCGTATATAATAACTCTATGCTTAACTTAAAAAGTATATTTTCATTTAACTTAACATTGTTTATGGTCAACTAGTTATTATGTATAACTTCTCGTATAAAACAACTGAAATGCCTTGGTCTTCTTCACTAGCCATTGCCACCACTTCTACCCACCAACACCACCACCAATTTTGGCCACCAACACCACCACCACCACTTTTACTTAGCCGCCATCGTCGCCACCACCACCACTTCTAGCCAACCCCACCACCACTCCCTAACACCACCGTCGCCACCGCTTCTAGCCAACACCACCACTGCCACTCCCTAAAACTACCACCACCACACCACCACCACCACTGCCACCACTTCTAGCAAACACCACTACCACCTCCAATCAACTATCACCATTACTTATAGCAGCCACTACCACCACCATTTCCAGCCAACACCACCACCACTTTTAGCCACCACCATTTCCACCCACCACCACCATCACTTTTAGAAACAAACTTAGAAATGTATGTTGGTTTTTTATATAAAAATACAAAAATCTGAAAAAAAACAAATGAAGAAGACGAAGTTGTGTAGAATGACCAAATTACCCTAAACATATAATTCCATTATGTAGCATGACAATATTTCACGTCTGTTAAGCATAATGAGTTAAAACAAATTGTAAATAGTGTATTTATAGAGTTTACCTTATGATTATATATACTAACATTTTAAAAATGAAATGTGATACACGAAACAAGAAAGGCTTGATGTTCAATAACTATCAATTTTACACTTATAAAATATTTGTGTATAACCAACATAACAATGGTTAGCAAAACAAATATTATTATTTGTTAGACGATCACGACAATAAACCCGAAGTTCGTGGAACGCTAGATCGCGGGTTGTATCAATTAGAAGTATCAAACACGAAAGACTACGAAGAACCAAACGATTAATGTTTATTAATAACAACTCGGTTACAAGGAAATAATAAGAAGCATACGTGTGTTCGACATCTCCCCCTCACCTCTTTTTATAGAGGTGAGGGGGTCGACATTCCTAAATCTAATCGACCCAGTATATGGCTTGAAACCCAAGCCGACTCAAACACTTCCTGATACAAAGCTAACATGTAACTTGCCTTGCAAGACAAGTATACATACATAAGGAAACAAGTTTAATCCTAGACACATTTAGCTACCTAATCTACTCTAAACACTAACTAGAATTAACTACCAATATTAACAATTTCCACCTTTATGGTAAGACTAGTTAGCCGACCTCAAGAATCTCCATGCAATATTTGAACTTCGGACCTAGAACCACCTTTGTGAATGCGTAAGCTGCATTATCTTCTATGCCTATCTTTGTCACTTCAATCTCTTTAGACTCCACGATCTCCCTGATGAAGTGGCACCTCACGTTGATATGCTTTGTCCTATCGTGAAACATTGCATTTATTGAGGGATGAATGCACCATGATTATCACAATTCACAGCTACTGACCTTACGTTTAATCCCAAGTCGATTATTAGACCCTTAAGCCATATGCTTTCCTTAACATCTTATGTAAGCGCCATAGACTCCGCCTCTGTAGTAGATAAAGCAACAACATGCTAGAAAGTTTCTTTCCAACTCACCACACAACCATGTATTATAAACACGTATCCAATTATCAACCTACCCTTATCAGGGTCTTTAGCATAATTTGCATCTACAAAACCATCAACATCTACGTGTTTTCCTTGATCTCTACCATACACTAGAGCCACATCAGCAGTTCCCTTCACGTACTTCAAAATCCACTTTGCTTCCTCTTAGTGGTTCTTGCCTGAATTCGCCAAATACATACTTATAATGCTAATAGCGTACGCAATATCCGGTCTAGTGCAAACCATCAAGTACATAAACTACCAACAACATTTGCATATGATACAACTTGTTAGAAGATTACGACAACAAACCCGAGCATCAATCAGGGAGCGCTATATCACAGGTTGTATCGAGCACAAGTAGCAAACACAAGAGACGACAAAGAACCGAATGATTAATGTTTACTTATAAGAATTCAGTTATAAGGAAAGAAAAAGAAGCACATGTGTGTTCGACCTCTCCCCCTCACCAACTTTTATAGAGGTGTGGGGGTCGACGTTCCTAAGTCTAACTGACCTAGGACATGGCTTAAAACCTAATCCGACTCAAACACTTCCTAATACAAAGCTAACATGTAACTTGCTTTGCAAGGTAAGTATACGTAATATGGAAACTGGTTTAATCCTAGACACATTCGTCTTCACAATCGACTCCAATACTAACTAAAATTAACCACTAATACTAACATTGTTATCTTCCTTAATACTACATCCGTCTCAAAATAACTGTTCAGTTTGACTTTTCAGAGTCAAACTGGTTCAATTTTGACCTTATCTATTTTTGTAGGTGTTATATAACAATTGATGCAAAATATATGAATGGATAGAGTTTTAAATGTATTTTTCATTGGTATAATTTTTTATTAAGTATTAATATATATATATATATATATATATATATATATATATATATATATATATATATATATATATATATATATATATATATATATGGGGAAAACATAGCTACAACACAATGTAGCCAATTGGCTACATTTTCTTTGAAAAAAAAGGTGGGGACAAGGGGAAAATATGTGTCAGGGTCTAACCGCAGGGACTGAACTGTACATTATTAAAAGTTTTTTCAAAGGAATTGTAGCCAACTAGCTACAATTAATTGTAGCTAACATTTTCCATATATATATATATATATATATATATATATATATATATAGGGAAGGAGATCAGGTGCGGATTTCATTTTTTCATGTGGACGTACGGATGAATCTAAACCGTCAAATCTAGATCTGATCTTGACTTTTTATAAAAAAAAGTCAATATCTGATCTTAATATCACCGTAAGTTTTAACCATCAAAACGATTTTTTTTTTTTTTTTTTTTTCAGCACGATGTAGAGGTGAAGTAAACTATGGAAAAACGAACATATACAGCTAAAAGAAACAGACACAATTTCTTCTATGTAAAAGATAAAATATAAAATTCCTACACGATGTAGATGAGGATTTTACCCCGATGCTTTTAAACCTTGTTATAATTCAATTATTTAATGAATGTAATAATTTAATCTTACACCTTTATGTTTGGATAGAGGTGTCTATTAGTTATTTAATCAAACTATTACCAAATTTTAATAATTAAAAAATAGATTCAATTACTTAAAGAATGGAAGACTCATTTGGAGTTTAAAGAGGTTTGGCTTTGACTCCACGGTTTCTTCCATTGATCTTCTTTGTGTTTACCTTTTTCTCCTTTGTTTCTTCGTTTTGTTTTATATTGTATAGAAGCTTATACATCATATTCTACTCCACTATCATATTTATATATGTCAGTTAGTTTATGAAAATTTGCAAGTTTATTCTATTCTTTGTTAATGCTAGAGACTACACACTTACACGTTTCCTTTTGGCAACCAAAAGTCAATTAACTTGATAGTAGGTATCGATTTTTTTTTTTTTTTTTTTTTTTTAGTTAATTAATTTATTTATTTTTATTTTTAACACTATAGTAGTTATAGAATTGGCTAGTATTTTTAATAATATGATTATGACACCTATCTTGATCTAAATTTTAACAAGAGCTGTAAAGTTAATTGTAAGTTCACTAGAATTCACTATCTTTGTAATAATATGATTACTTCACTTAACAATATATATCATATTCATCCCAAAAAAAATATAGCATTGTCTTCTCGTTGTAAGTTACACTTTACCGAAATAAACACTTTATCAAAATTTTATTTGTTTTATATCAACGACTGAGAAACAAAAAGATTTAGTTAAAACTCAAAAATCATGTCACCTTTTAATCCCAAATATTTGTATATTGCCAACCAGAGAGTTAGCATTCTGAAAATTGTTCAAGAACTTTTTTTCTCATATCATTATTATTCTTTCACCACAAATCCTTATTATTTATTTATTTATTTGGGTTTCTGACTCGACATCGCGAGCCGTTTAATCCTAGAGCGATTACCCTTTTGGATAGCCCGGAGTCGGCACATGTGAACTTCCGTGGCCACAAAAAGATTAATTTTCTCCCCGTTTGATTCGAACCCCTTGACCTCAATGGCCTCAAATCCCATTTTATTTGATCTTGTCAAACAAATCATTATTTGATATCTTTACCAGTCATTTCAAATATGTTGCCAAATGTAAAATTGCTTTTGTGTGAATTTACGGGGTTCACGGGCCAATTTTTGCAATCTTGTTTCTAGTTAGTTCTTTCCGAGTCAATCATAGAGAATCATGATTCTATACTTCCAACAATACACTAGACAATTTTGTTGGCTACCATTTTGTCTTTCCGAATACATACCACTGTACCATCACTATTACAAGATGTATGTGGTTCGTGAATTCATTTTCGCAAATGGTTTGAACCAAGTACGTACTTTGGTCTCTTGATGATTCACATGTTCTAAACCTTGAATGTGTCACGAACGGTGTTTGTTGGTCCAACGAGAACTTTGTTCCTTTGAATTATTATCTTCTTCTTCTCGTTACACATCAACAGACCGATTTCTTCAAAAAAAACATACTTACAAATGGAATACGTTATAAACCTCACACTTGCCCCGCACTCACATACAAGATATATATACATTTGACTTGTCACTTAAGCGGAAAGCCATCACGACTACTTAATATATAACATGGTGATTATAAGTTTAGGGGCGGTGCTGAGAATGTCAAAAAAAAATTAAGCCCGACATGAAAAAAATTAAAAAGTGCCCCTATATTATAATATCCATAGACCGCCCATGGTTCCGATTGAATTTTTCCTTTATGTTGCGCCTAGTACATATAATGAGTATAAAAAATTTTAGTGTCTCTTAGTGGGTTGGGCCCGGCTTGGTTGCTGATGGTGCGCCGGCCCAAAACCGCCCATGCATAAGTTCGAGACATCCTTAAACTTATGTTTTTATTTACATAATGATATTTCATTTAAATTTAATATATAACAATAATATTGTGAATTCAGTGGATGTTGGTGCATTACTTCATTGGGTCAAAATCCAAGAACTCTAGACAAGTATATCTAAAGTGAAAACTACTTGACCATGATCTCTTAGGTCTGTTTTGCTTTGGTTGGATCTTCAACTACATTATTCTCGCGTATGAGCTCATGACACATCCATCTCATATATATATTTAAGTACACATGACATATATATGTACTGCTAACATGCATGCATGTATTTAATCAATCACTTGTCTTTACATACTTATCTATCTACATGCATATCTAAACCAAAAAAATCCAAGGCATCTAACGTACACTGTTGAATAGAACAAAAATCTTTAGTATCGTATCAGTTTTAAAATGCATAAGAATTTAACTGTATTTTTGAATAAAAATAATAAAATATGTAACATACTTAAACAATCATTTTTTATACTACATCCTTTCATCTACATTTATGCTTTTCTTTCATGTTCCTTATACTAAGTATAAAAATATAACCAGCTTTTGACATCTTTTTATATTTTGTATCTTTCAAAAATTTACTAAACACTTTTACTATATATATCATGTAACCTTTATGTTTGAAAGTAGGAAACTCTTAATCATGTTTGAATTATTTTTAACCAAATAAGTTTCTATATTTCTTTCATTGACTTAGCGTGGAATCTAATTGAACCAAACTCAAACTAAATTGAATATGAAACGAGAAAATATGAGTAGGCATCACGTTATATGTATTCAGGGATAGACTCACTTGAAAGCCAGGCGTGTCACGGGTCACACCCCATTTTGGATCATGAAGTATGAATACTTTCAAAAAATGTCATTTCTTGATACATGCAACCCCTAATAATATTTTTGTATTACTTAGTTTAGCTGGTAAATTCTTTATACTTCAAAATTTAGTACTTTTGATCGAAGAATTTTGTGCAAGTTTTTTATAAAAAATTTCTGCAATAGCTTCACGAAAATTCTAGGTATGTCTCCGTTAATGTATTTGAATAGTATTCAAAAGCACACAATGAACTGATAAACTAATGAAACTATCATATTATTGAATTAATAGGACACTCTCTATGTTTTGGCAAAATTTAAGACCGCAGCGAAGCACGGCATAGTTTCACCTCATTTCTGAGACATATATAGACTTATTTTCAGTGATGGCATGCGTAGTCAATTGCAATCAATGGATAGCTAGTGAAGATCAATAAATCATTGCATACAACACACATTATTGGATATGCTTACAGATAACAATCGTCATACTATAGATGATCCAAACATTAGTAACTCATGAAAAGATATATGCATTGTACGTTTAAACAAAGTCTGATACTTGTTGAGAATAATGAGAGAAAAAACGATTTTTTTTTTATTCATCATGTCTTATCATATCAAAGAAAAGGAAATCTTTCATTGTATTTTCTCAAAAGACATCATTGAGAAAAAGAGAACAAATTCAATTTGGATGCATAAATGAATATTATTAGGAACATTTGCAAAATTGTGATCAAAGATGACATTTATTTACAAGTTAACACAACATTGTGGCATATGGCCGGATAAAACTGAGATTTTTTTTTTTTTTTTTTTTTTTTTTTTTTTTGGTTAAATAACAAGATTGTCATCACTTTAAATGCGAATTATCATTTGTATTATTTATGCTGCAGAAACACTATTTCATATAACACAACAATCGTCTTTTGATCTGATGTATACGTAAAATTATGAAGTTTTTCATCAAACAAAATTATACCAATAAACGTATGTTTTGATCTTTTTTAATTTGATGTCTATTTTGTTAATTTTTGTTAAAGTTTGTTTTACAATTTTTAGCAAAATATTGTAATACATTCGTAATGGAAGACTTTGCATTTTATAACTTAAAAAATAAGACAAAAAAAAATGACATATTGTGAATAAATTGGGAAGTATTATGAAATTCTATTAAATTAGTTACAAAATTTTCTCTTTCTTAACAAATCATTTTTTGAAATTCATTAACGATTTAAAAATCTTTCAGAAAACACATACACACTTTATAAAATATGTACAAGGTATTAACGAAAATTATTTAACAGTTTATGTCAAAAGTCTTAAAATTTAATCTTCTTTAACTGAGATCAATTTTACTACATATATAAATTTTTAAAAAATTTCGATTTTTACATTCTAAAGTTTATAAAAATAATTTCGTAGTAAATTTCAGTTGCGATGCGTACAAAATCAAAAGCATCAAACTGGGAAATAAAGGAGTAGACAATGGTGTAAGAGTGTTAGGAGGGTAATCTTAGAATATAAAAACAAAAATGGTCCTAATTTTAAGTTTTTAACAATATGATACAAAAATGAGTTAAGTCAGAAACAAGTATCATCTTAGGTCACAGTTTTGCAAATTCTCTTAATAGTTTTAGTATCTTATTTCACAACTATGTACCATCCTCTTGAGTGTATCGTTGAGTATGTTCTTCTGCATGTTGTTGTCATGATAGGCCATGTAGATTGGCCCTCAACGTTGCCAATTATTAATGCTTAGAGGATTTGATACGCTTTAGTTAGGGGTGTAAACGAGTCGAATTGAATACGAGCTCAACAAAGCTTGAGCTTAATTGGCTCGTTTAGCATTAGTGAAGCTCAAGCTCGACTCGTTTTGAGCCTTGTATTTGAAGCTGAACTGGGCTAGTTTATGAGAATATATATATTTTTTTTTAGTTTTTAGTTTTGAAAGCCAAAATATGAAGATTGTGTTTTCAGATTTTAATTTATATATTTTTTAAAGAGGATAACATTGTGAATAACAGCTATTCACCGTACTTATATGAGTTATATATGTAAAAACTTTGTTTAGGCTCACGAACTTACTCGAGCTAAATATTTGAAGTTTGGGTTCGAGCTCGTTTATTAAACGAGCTTTATGCTAAGCTTGAGTTCAGGCTCGAGCTCGTTAAGGCACAGCTCGTCTTGAGCTTTTACCAAACCGATCTCGAGTAGCCCGGCTCGTTTACCCCTAAGTTTGAGATTACAAGTACACCGCAAATTTTTAAATAGCAGACTAATGTAACCAATCATGTATTATTTTAGTCAAACACAATTGAATTAACTAATATCAAACTATACTAATGTGTTAAAATATACATCGTGGTAGATTGGACCACACCCATAGGATTCTAAAAGGAATAGAGTCAGAAGTGAAGACAAATTTTTTACAAATTGTCAAACAACAACATGATTTAAATTTCAACTCAATACAAATTACACACACTCACACAGTATTATTGGTTGAGACCAGTGTAGTATCCAAGGTAATATTGTTGTTTTTTCCCTCGTGGGTTTTTCATTAAGTCAACGGATCTACTTATTTTGACTTTTGGTTTGATACCATAAACATTGTTCAAATCAATACCAAAGATAATGAAAGCGTATTTAATTTCTTCTTAATAATGTGTGTAAACAAGAAGTTAACTTATGGGATATACCCAAATTAACATCTCTTTTTTCAATAGATTTTTCCTCTTTGGTAATGTTTAATATATTTATTAAGATGCTAACAATCAATAAACAACAAACTTTCTTTGCCTAATATCACTTTTCATGTTTAACATGATTGGATGTGCATAGTTATGAAATGGGTCTTACTGGTTATCCTCTTTACATCTATTACCTCTTCTAATACTCACTTTATTGAAATGACAAGATAGGTTTTTTATGTTTTTTTGTTTTATATCTTTTGACTTTTATTATTTTTAACTTGTCAAACTTTATAATTTCTGTTCCATACTTTTTTTTTTTTGCAGTTTTACACATTTTATTAACAGGATAATATCATAGCCACAACAACAACAATATCTAATTTTATCAGAGCAAAGATGAAAAAATTATGGTGCAGACAGTCACATTTTTAACCAACAGTAAATGGACATATACTCTTCTTAAGTATCCAAGACAAGAGCCTCAACTTACTTGCAATCATACACCATTGAGTAAGTACCTCAATGTGGAGTTTTTCGGAAGAATGGATATCTTTTCAAACGGAAAATACTCTCACAAATTTGCTTTTTTTTTTTACGGCGGAATTATATAAAATTCGTAAAAGCTAGAAAATGAAACAATTATAATACGGAAGTATCATCAATGGAATTTCCTAACCAACATATCCAACTTAACCTAAACTTAGGATTTCTAGATGAAATCCACAAAAACGATTGATTTACAATAGAATCATAAATATTTGCCTTCTTAGATTTAGACACCGAAAAGATCAAATCCATACAAACCACATCATCGTAGCTGCAACCCCTTCAAGAATAAGCCTAGCTTTCTTCATCACTTGCCTAGCATCTAACCATGACAACCACTCCGCAATATTAGAAACCTCCAGAATATCCAATTTACACCATCTAGCCGATAAGGCCCAAAGATCCCGAGACATCCCACACGTGAAGAAAAGATGATCAACACTCTTCACATGCTCACTCTCCACATGCCCTTGTTGAAACTTTATGTTCGAACTTTTACTTTGCGAAGCACATTTGAAACTACTAGAAAAAAAGTCATGTTGGCAAAAAACATACTGTATTACACGTTCATAACAATGGATCATATAAATCACTATCCTGATTTCTTTTCCAAAACCAAAAATAAAAAATCACCATGTGATATACTGATATGACAGTATCTACTCTATAGAAGCTTATAGCATCCCCTTCAGCGTTTTATTCAACGCCTACATTCAATTCATGGACCACGGCTCTGTGTGTAATAACGGTCCAAATTAACTTGTGACATCCCTGTCAAAAGCTATCAATTTCAATTTTCGACCAACTTTAAACAACCACAATACAATGTACAAATGAACTATTACCCATTTTGTGTTCCTTTAAATGTAGCAAACATTTTCACGCCATGTAATCCGAACTATAAATCTCATTCGTGTTGACATATATATTACCTAAAACTCTCTATAGGGTTTCAAGCCAAATGATGGGAACATGCATGAAAAAGTGGATGCCATTACTTGAAATTATGTTTTCGTGTCCTTTCAATCATTTTTTTTTATTATTATTTTTTTTAACGGCTTGTTAGTTTTTAGTTTCAGGTCCAGCAGTGACATCTAATTGAGCAGTATGCTGACTCTGAGACCCGCCTGTTACTCTTTTATCGCCTGAAGGGGTAAAAGTCCTGAGTGAGACTCGAGCTTGAGACCCTGTCTAGCCAAACATCTCATTTCAATCATAATTTTATGAGATTTATCTCGCTTATATTTACAATTAAAACAGTAAGTTTATTCATTAGGGCTTGTGCTATGCCATCCTTGTTACCAATTAAGTAAGTTAGTCTAAGTGACACCTATACATTGTATTTCCTTTTACAAAATTGCATGAAAAATAAATAAATAAATAAATAAATAAAAACTTGTAAGATGCATGCTTGAATTTGCTAAGAGATAGGTTTTGTAAAATATTGTCAATATTCAACATAATAGGCTGATTAATCAGCGCTTTAAATATTGTCAATATTTAATATAATAGGTCAATTAATCACCGCTTAAGCGCTAATCAGCCACCATCATTAAAAAATTAGTCAACTGTGGTCAATAGTGGCAATGGTTGTCAAACTTGCCTGAAACATGCAAATCTCACTAGAAATACCATGAACGCACCGAAAACTTGTTTTAATCACTTTTATACATCGCTTATATCCAGTACATTTTTTTTTTTTTTTTTTTTTTTTTTTTGCAAATCTTGTTGGAAATACTCAAAAATGACAATCCGGTTAATCACTGATTAATCCCGCTTAAACCGAATACGAGCTACATAGAGGTCGACTGATCGAATACATGACTCGCAATTTTTCAACCTTAGTCATCAATGTACACTACTAAGTGATAGAGTGCCACATATTTTACTTGACCTATATTTTTTCACCTACACGAAAAAACACGCCACAAAAAGGTTTGGCAATAATAATTTTCTTACTCATGAGAGTAACGGATCAAAACCAAGTATTGAATCCTGTAACACACAAAAACAAATAAAAACCCAACAACAAACCAACATTTTCACTTTACCCCAAAAAAACAAAAATATTGACCTTTTCTTCCTTATTTCATTACCATTTTATAAATTTCATTAAAATATTACCACCCCAAAACATTGGTTTCTGTTATTTCACACCCTCTTGGAATTATGTCACTTGTTATTTTCCTCTTATACGTCGATACCCTAATATTAATTCATCCTACATAAACCCCAATATCCATCATTTCACTCCTCAAACATACTCACATTTCACATCATTTGTTACACATTTTCTTAGCTTATACAAATGTTACAATCTTGCAAAAATGAAAACGATCTATCTGATCAGTCTAACGAGACTGATCAAACATTTAGTATCAATGATAACAACGATATACTAATCGAGGTTTTGAAACGTCTAGACGGGCGATCACTAAGCACGGCTGCTTGCGTATGCAAACAATGGTGTTCCATAGTACGTAACGACGCATTATGGGAACATTTATGTTTTCGCAACGTGTCACCACCACCCATTGGTGTTCGACCCGTTGTTTCGGCTCTAGGTGGTTACAAAAGGTTGTACATGGTGTGTGTACGACCCGTACTGAGTCGACTCAAGAGAAGACGAGTTGGAAATGAGTCTGAGGTTGTTCGACGTGTTTGGAACCAGCATGAAGTTGAACTATCTTTGTCTTTGTTTTGTGTTGAGTACTATGAAAGGTTGTTGGTTGGTGGTGGTGGTGGTGGTGCTCCGGCGGCCATGCCGTCGTCGTTGAAGTTTCTATGCATGCCGGTGAATGTTTAATGAAACGGGTCATTTTGGGTTTCTGGAAAAAGGGTAACTGAGTATTAGTATTGGATGAGAGTATGAGACTGATAATATTGGTGATATTCTTTATTTTTCTTACTGTTTTTGTTATGAATTACTATTATTTTTTGTGAGTTTATTTTATCAATTAATAAAGAAATAGTTATGGGCTTAATGTCTCTCTTTATTTATCAACGGCCTCTTGGCGTAACATTACGTGAGTAGCCTAACAACTAGAAGTTGTGGGTTAAAGTCTCGTTAGAGACATGTGAGATATAATTGACGAGATAGATGGTGTAGGTTGTTACCAAAAGAATGTTACTTCTGATAATTTACTTATTTGTGTTATGTTTAGATAAATAAAGTGTATTCTTGAACTAACAATGTGTTTATTAAACTAAATGCAGTTACTACTGTATAAATTATATGAACACCCACAATGTTAGTATATCATGGATGTTAAGTTTAGAGTTTTAGACTCAATATTTTATTTTATTATTTATTTTTCTTTAGTTACAAATAAGGTTAATTATATATATTTTTAATCAAAATGAATTGTTTAAACTATTAAGGATTTGGTTTGAACAATTTATGTGTATTTGGTTTTATGTTGATGGGGGCTTCCAGATGGACATGTAGCATTTACCAATTTTCTTACAACAGTTGGGTTACATTTAAATAGAGACAAAAAGAAAGGTATTCCTAGAGTCCTAGTCACATGAATATGAGTATTAAAACAAAAAACAAAAAATGAAATTGTTTATTAAAATAACATGTTACCGTATTTTTATTTTATTTATTTTTTTCTTTTTTCTTTTGTTTCTTTTATCAATTACAGTTTGATAACAAGCTTAACATATAGCCATTTAATCTCATAACTTATAGTATAAATAGTTTGAACCTCGTGTTATACCATTTTTTTAGTATGAAAACGTAGGTTTTTTTTTTTTTTTTTTTTTTTTTTTTTTTTTTTTTTTTTTTTTTTAGTCTAAACCCTTATAGTATGAAAACGTAGCGCGTTTTCTTTCTTTCTTTCTTTCTTTTTTCATAGCAAAGATGTTGTTGAAGAATAAAATATAGCTGGAACTTTTTATCCTTAAAAATTGTGATAAAAAAATTGTGCAATATTGATGCGTAATTGTGTATAAATTTAGAAACAATAAATCATCAAAAAAAATCCTCAAAACTTAAAAAAAAAAAAAAAAAAAAAAAAAAAAAAAAACTACATGTGGCATTAAACACTAAAATAGCAAGATTGCAAATTTTCAAGAACTCATTTTACGTGGAAACATTCAACCGACTATGGTTGAAGATATTTGGAAAAGAGATAAAAAAAAATCCCTTTAAATAAGGAATTGAAATAGGCAAAATCACTTCTCTAACTATATCAAAAAAACATACTTCAAAATCACTTCTCTCAGCTATATCAAAAATCAACCAGATTCGTAATTCTTCTAAGGTGATTACGTTTGTTTCAAGTGAAAGAATTATGTTAGTCGATCACTTTTTTAATGTATAATGAATTAGGGATTAGTTTTGTATGCAATTATGGATTTTGATTTTTTATTTTAGTTCTGAAATCAACCTTATTCGTTAGTGACTACATATTATTCTTTTATTGATTTGGTTCAATTTTATATTTGTGATTACTGCGCAAGAAAATAACTATTATGAGTGTTGAATGTTTGTAAGTAATCTTGAATTGAGTGTTTTGAGTTTGTTATGGATTGAATGTAAGAAAGTTATTGTGTTTTAAAAATAGTTATTGTGTTTGCACACAATGTGTTCGATGAAATGCTTTCATTAACTGTAAAAATGATAATCAAAACACTAACACAATCAATTACACTCAGCCAACTACCAATTGTGTATTTTATTAACAAAAGATTCAAGAAGGTAAATCCCCAACTGGGTGCTTACCAACAGGCCCGGATTTGGGCATGTGCGGGATGTGCAACCGCACAGGGCCCTTTTTCCAGAGGGGCCTCAGAATTGTAAAACTTTAGTGTAAGTACAAAATCATTCTTGAAAGATTTAATCTCGTTAAAAATGATCTGAGATGAAGAATAAGATTTTTTATAGAAGGAAGAAAAAAAGCTTGCCATTGTACTTTGATAGAGGAGGATGAGACGATGGGAAAGATGACCCCAAAATTGTAAGAAAGTTATATGTGGGGCTCCTAAATTTTTATTTGTATAATATAGTAAGTAATAACTCACTTGTCTTTTTAAAGTTTAAATTCAACCCTTGCCTTTTATAAATTATCATTTAGACCTTTGTCCCTACTTCAAATTTATGGTTCAAAATCTTAAACTCAAAGCTCATGTCTCATAAAAATAAATAAATAAAACCTTTTAGCTTGCACTTGTAGTATTTCACATATATAAATTTTCTATAAAAATATATGGGCGCTTCATGTTGAAGGCTCAATCGTCACACATAGAAAAAAAGTGTAATTGTTGTAATACGTAGAAAAAAAGGTATGGAGTATGTTGTAAATCAAAATACAATAAACATTTTAATGTACTCATTTTAATTTTTCTTCTTATTTAATCATATCTCATATAAAATGTTAAAAAGCAATGCATAATGAAATCATCGTTTGCAAATTTTGCTTTAATTTTCCTATTGTTAAAGGCCTATTTCAGAATTATCGCACAGGGCCTCTAAATTTCACGGGATGGCCCTGCTTACCAATATAGAATACAAAGACAAGATGTGATCTCTTCTAGGAAGACACCACAAGAACCTCACTACAAAAGTCACTCAATCACTCAGAAATACAAGATCAACAGATTGATCTTGAAGAAGACTAAAAGATGATATCAAAGTGATATCAAAGAGAATATAACAACTGTGTGTGAACTGTGAGAAACTAGAAAACGGATAATGGCAATTCATACCAAACCCTAAAGATATGAGAAGATTATATAGCATCAGCTTTTACACTTTAGTCCCTGAACTTCTCTACAACTTCAATATGAGTCAACACTTGTTTCCAGCTTAAAGAAACTTTGAATAATGGCAAGACTAGTCCTCCAACTTAATATGTCAGCTTGCATACTCTTTAACACCCCTCCTCAAGCTGAACATCTTTATCAACTGCACTTTCATCTCCTGTCTTTACTCTAACTCCAGAACTCAATTCACCTGCAAATATATCTAACAAATCAAGTTTTTTGCAAAGAACCTTATGTTGAATTTAACCAAGACATTTGGTAAAAATGTCAGCCACCTGCAAGTTAGTATGTATTTTAACAGTTTTGATAACACCTGCAGACACTTTTTCTTTCACCAAATGCACATCCAACTCAAAATGTTTAGTTTTCTCATGAAACACAGGGTTTGCAGCAATCTGAATAGCTGCACTATTATCACAATAAACATCCACATGCAACAAGCCTTCAATACCAAGACTATTCAACAAGTTACTTAACCAAATAACTTCACAAGTGGTAGAAGCAAGGCTTCTGTATTCAACTTCAGCTGAACTTCTAGAAAAAGTGGCCTGTTTTTTACTTTTCCAAGATATGAGAGAATCTCCTAAAAAAACACAGAACTCATTAACAGATTTTCTAGTAACAGGACATTTTGCCCAATCAGCATCAACATAAGCTCTAAGCTTAAGATCAGAAGAACAATTAAATTGCAAACCAAAACCAGGAGAACCTTTTAAGTACTTTAACACCCTTAAAGCAGCCTTAAGATGTGACTGAAGAGGCTTATGCATATGTTGGCTTAAACAATAAACAACATAACTAATATCAGGTCTAGTATTAGTCAAATAGATCAGCTTACCAACAAGCATCTGATAATTAGTAATGTTATTCAAAAACTTGTCATTATCAGACTCTGCACAACTCAAAACAGAATTCTCATGCAAAGGTGTATCAACATGTTTAGCTGCTAGCAAACCATACTCATGTAATAACTCCAAACAATATTTCCTTTGTGTCATACACACACCTTTATCATTTTTCAACACTTCAATACCAAGAAAATATTTCAATCCTCCCAGGTCTTAGATCATAAACTTGGTACTCAAAAAATGTTTAAACATTTTAATCTCAGACTCATTGTTACCAGTTATGACAATATCATCAACATATACAAGCAAAGCAACAAATATATCACCTTTCTGTTTGACATATAGAGAATAGTCAAACTTACTTTGAACAAAGCCATGCTCAATCAAGGCAGTGGTAAGTTTGGCATTCCACATTCTTGGAGCTTGCTTAAGCCCATAAAGAGACTTATTAAGTTTTCACACTTTAGAATTATCACCACCATTAAAACCTTTAGGTAGAACCATATACACATCTTCATCCAAATCACTATCCAAAAAAGCATTATTCACATCTAACTGATACAAAGGCCAGTTCAAATTAATAGCAATGCTTAACAAGCATATGACAGTAACCATTTTAACCACTGGACTAATGGTTTCATCATAATCAAAGCCTTCTCTTTGATTGAAACCTTTAGCAACCAATCTAGCCTTGTATCTATCAATTTCACCAGTGGATTTATATTTAATTTTCCATATCCATTTATACCATATGGCTTTTCTACCAATAGGTAAAACACATTCAGTCCAAGTATTATTCCTATTTAAAGCCTCAATCTCATTATTCATGGCTTCAGACCAATTAGGATTTTGAACAGCCTCTTCACAACTCTTAGGTTCAACAGACTTATTTAAAGTAGAAGCAAAGCACATATTATTTCTACTAAGAGCACCATACTTCTCAATACCATATCTAACTTTAGAATGCATCACATAATCATTGAATCTAACAGGAGTTTTAGTCTCCCTATTAGACCTTCTTATAACAGGTGTCTACACATCTTCATTACCAACACTAGACTGAGTTGTTATATTACCAGAATTTTGAATATTGGGACTGCCCTCAGACCAGTTTTGGTCACCAAAGTGGGTTGCAGAATGCCCGCCTTCTTGATGCAAATGAATAGTATCTGTATCATTATCTATAGCATCATTTGAAGGTGGCAAACTACCATCCTCAACTGGTGAATCTTTCCCTTCATCATTGGGAATTTGAGACCTTAGACTATGATGAGGCGAAAAATGAACCACTTTTAGGGGGTCATTTAAGCCCGGAATTGAATTTATTTGATCAAATATTGTCCTAAATCGTTCCTTTTGTGATTTTAGGTACTTTGGGAGTGAATTCTGGAAAAAAAAAAAAAGCAATTCGGACGTTTTTTGAGCATAAAAGTCAAGAAAACGGCAAAGACTTAATTTTTCATGCTGAGAACAGTACCTGACGGCGTCAAGAGGAAGATCATGACGGCGTCAAGAGTAAAAACCATGATGACCCAGTGAAAACCTGAAGGCGTCAAGACTAATTTTGGTGACGGCCTGCATAAGGAGTATACATGACGGCGTCAGACCCAGATCTAGGCAGTCCGAGAAACTATTTGGCGGCGAGATGACGGCGTCAGAACTTTGTTCTTGACGCCGTCACCTATCAAAATCTATATATATTTTTCTATTTTTCATTCATTAAGAGAGGAACTTGTGTGGAGAAAACTAGGGCCGAACTTTGTAAACCCTAGGTCGTATTTTACAGTATTTTCAAGGGTTTTCACCCCTTGAATCCTTTCATGTTCAATTGAGATAAGTCTTCTTTCAATTCAATCAATATGTCTATGTGTTTTTTGAATATATCTTATGCTTGTCTTGATTTCAACATGCTAGGCTAGATCTATCTTGTGTTTGCTTAGATGTAATGAAACCTAGATGTTAATTATATGTTGATTACTTGTTTATGGTTGTAATGGATGAATGATTTCAATGTTAGGCTTAAGAAAACTAGCAGATCTCTATTGTGTAACATGCTTGAACGTCTTAGGAAACATGAACCGTTGTGTACTAGGTTTTATTGGTTGTATTTAATGCATGAGCAAATTCTAGTGATCCCATGTTAGGATCTTCTTAGCCGGCTCGACATAGGAGTGAAGTAGGCGCTCATAGGATTGGGGAAGTAAGTACGCCACCCCATGAATGGTATTAAGGAATACAATCCGTCATCCACGCAACTATAACAAGTAATTAACGTGTAAAAGATATCTAGGGAGTAGTGAAATCTAAGTAAACACAATTCTCCCATATATTGCTCACAACTCTAGTATAAATTAGTTTATTTTCATTTTTAGCATTTTATTTTGATTGCATCTTAGTATTGGGTTAGTTGACTAGCAACTAATTCCGCCCAACTCCTTCAAACCCAAGATTTTTACTTGCTTTTATAAAAATATAAAAATACAAAAAGAATCATCCCTCATCTCTAGACCTAGTCTTTAGGTTTTCTAATCCTAGCAACACTATTCCTAGCTGAACGACCAATCCCCCGGTACTTGTCATTATACTATACTACATCGATCAGGTACACTGCCTGGTGGGGGTTGTAAGCTTCTCGAGAGCTAAAGCCTGGTGCAATCCCTACGCATCAAGTTTTTGGCGCCGCAGCCCGGGGAATAGTTATTGTCTAGGTTAGAATCTCTTTTTATTAGGTCTACTTGCTAGATTCCTTTCTAGTAAGATTTTATTTTTTATTCTTACGTTCTCTTTAGTCTATCTTATTTCTTCGTGTTTTTGTTCGTAACTCTTCGCCATCCGACATCATGGACGATGGTAACATCTTTGAACCCGTTATCCCACCACAACAAAACCCACCACTAGATAACCAACCTCTTAGGCCCCGAACCCTAGGAGAGTATTCCCGACCTAGCCACCAAGGCTATCGAAACACCACTGAGCTCATCCAAGGAGCCAATGTGATCCCCTTGCGATCTGACACCATCCGGTTGGTGCAAAGCGGATGTGCATTCCATGGACTTCGTTCCGAAGATCCAAACCAATTGTATCACCATCTACAGCAGAACAAACTGGTTCTAACTCCCGCTATCCAGCTGAAGATCCAACACCACAATCAGTTCCATAACCCGCAGAACATGATCCTGATGCGTTCTTTAATCCGTTTGCACCAGCTCCTACAGTTCCTGATATAGCTGAGTCGTCAACACGCAATTTGGATCCTGCTAATATGCGCAATACTTATCAACTACACCCTTCAACACACAAATGGACTCGAGACCATCCACTAGTTCATATTATTGGCCATCCAGATGCACCTGTCATGACAAGACAACGACTTCACACTGATGGAGAAACTTGTATATATGCACTCACAGTTTGTCACGAAGAACCTAAGAACATTAAAGAAGCAATGACTTATGACAACTGGATTGAATCTATGCAAGAGGAATTTCAGCAATTCATAAGATTAGAAGTCTGGGAATTAGTTGAAAGACCTGACGGAGTCTTTGTCATTGGGTTAAAATGGATCTGGAAGAATAAGCTTGATGCAGAAGGGACTGTCATACGTAACAAATCACGTCTGGTAGCGAAAGGATACTCCCAATTAGAAGGACTTGATTTTGCTGAATCCTTTGCTCCAGTGGCTAGACATGAAGCTGTTCAGATCTTTTTGGCCTATGCTGCACACAGGAACATGGTGGTTTACCAAATGGATGTGAAAACAACATTTCTTAATGGAGAACTCCGTGAAGAAGTTTATGTTAGCCAACCTGAAGGCTTCGTTGATCCTGAGAATCCTAATCACGTTTACCGACTCAAAAAGGCACTCTACGGACTTAAGCAAGCCCCACGGGCGTGGTATGACAAACTGTCCACTTTCTTGCTGGCCAATAAATTTTCTAAAGGATCGGTGGATCCAACACTATTTACAAAAACCTACGGGGAGGACTTACTTGTTGTTCAAATATATGTCGATGACATTATTTTTGCCTCAACAAAAAGAAGTTACTCTAATGATTTTGCAAAATTAATGAAAGATAATTTTGAAATGTCCATGATGGGTGAACTTTCGTTCTTTCTAGGACTACAAGTTCATCAATCACCCCGTGGAATTTTTATAAATCAGTCCAAATATGCTCTTGAAATTTTAAAGAAACATGGAATGATGTCTTGTGATACTTTTAATACACCAATGGACTATACCACAAAACTAGATGCTGATTTACATGGGATTCCAGTTGACCCTACCAAATACCGAAGTATGATTGGGTCCCTCATGTATCTCACAGCTGGTAGACCTGATATAGTATTTGCTGTCTACATGTGCTCTCGCTATCAGTCCAAACCAACTGAAAAACACCTCAGTGAGGTCAAAAGAATCCTTCGATACATAAAGGGAACCATTAACTTGGGAATCTGGTATCCGAAGGATTCTGGTTTTGAACTAATTGCTTTTTCAGATGCTGACGATGCAGGATGTTTAGACACACGCAAAAGTACATCTGGTGGATTACAATTTCTCGGAGACAAACTTGTGTCATGGCAATCAAAGAAGCAGGACTGCACATCACTGTCGTCAACAGAATCTGAATATGTAGCCATGTCTGCTTGTTGTGCTCAAGTCATCTGGATGAGATCACAACTTAAGGATTATGGCTACCTATTCAACAAGATTTCAATCTACTGTGATTCCAAGAGTGCAATTGCTATCTCCTGCAACACAGTACATCATTGCAAATCCAAACACATCGATCTCAGATATCACTTCATCAAAGAGCATGTGGAAAAGGGTATTGTTGAACTTTATTTTGTTGGGACTGAGTACCAATTGGCGGACTTACTCACCAAATCCTTAGCACCATCAAGGTTTGCTAGTCTAGTTCACCAAATTGGTATGCGATGTTTGACTCCAGAGGATCTGGAAAAGTTTTTAAAACACAACTGATCATCAAACATCAAAACTATCTTTGTAAAATATTTTCTCATATAAAAACCAATCAAAACACAAAAAGATTTTTCAATTTTTCTTATTTAAAAAAAAATGCAAGTATATCACTTCTATTCAACATCTTGTCATTGTTTTTTCTATATTTTTACAAATGTTGAGGGGGAGATAAGCTCAAAATGCTTAACATTTTTTTTCCTCAAATTGATATACTTGCATATTTACTATAAATGCGGTACTTCGGATACTGTGGACGTTTTGTACACATTCCTTTGTCTCATCTCGATTATGGTTTCATAAACTATACCGGTTAGGAGTTTATCTTTGTTTCTTATTATCTTTTGGACTTAGAATGCACTATTGATAGTTAAGGGGTCAAAAGTGACAAAAGTTCAAAAGTTTATTAATAACACAAAATACATACTTCCATTTTTTTCGAAAAATCTGAATATCAAACAAACCCACCCATTTGAAACCTACGGTCCCAATTCAAACGAGTAATCCGTGCTTGTGATCTCCAATTTGTAAGTTCCTTAGTGATCTCTAGGGTATTTCAAACATAGGTTTTCGTTTAATTGTAAATCCAACGGCTTGATTTCATAGAATATCGATTTTCGATAACTAGGGTTTAGCGTATTTCAAAAATACTATAATCCTGCTTAGGAGTTTGTTTTTTTGATAGGGTTTTGTTACATTACATGTTCCTAAACTAACTGTATCATCTTATCTTTCTTCCGTTCACGTTTGCACAATTTTTGAAATCTAGGGTTTTTGTTCGATTTGGGTTCTTTTGATTCTGTGGTTGTTTGCTTCGTATTATTGGTGGGATATGTTTCCATAGTGATAAGCTTCAATGTTATGTCGATCTTGTTGATTTATATCTAAATGATGCTTGATTCTTGATAACTTGTATGCCTCGTTCATGGTGAATTTCTATCTATCTGAGTCTAAATGTGTGGTATGCTGTCATAATGTGCTTTTAACATGTGTTTGTGATATGCTAGAACCATTGATACTCATTAGACTCAAATTTGTAATGTTATCGAGAACTTGTTCTTGATACTTATCGAGATCTTAGATAACGAGCATATTGGTTATGTCTAATTGGTGTTTAGCAATCTTTATGACAGGCCTGAATCATTGGATACTATTATCGCAAGAGAAACGTACGTTAGACTTCAAATTCGAAAGATTCTTGTATAAGAATTTTTTTTTAGAACTCAATCTTTCGCAATCTTGGTGAAATTTTTTCAAAATTATTCTCTGACTCATGATTTCAATAATTTTCTGTTCAAAACACAGTATTTTTCGAAAATATTGTTTTTCGAAAATACTCTTTGAACATAGATTTCGAAAACACTAGGTCATAATATGATTGCGAAAATTTCTTTTATCAAGTATTGATTTTTTCGAAAACGTAAAATCTTTCGCAATCATATATTAGAAAAGATCTCGAAAATCTTACAAATAAGCATGTTCTCGATAACTTATTTATCGAGAACATACTTAGTAACATTTTCGAAATTCTTTCTTAATACATGTTTGCGATAAGAGTGTTACTTATTTTTTTTTTTTCTTTCTTTCTTTCGAAATCTCAATATGTTTGCGATAAATTGATACAATGTACATTTTTCGAGATAATGGCCTTGTCATTTTGAATACGTGTGACTTTGTTGTGATTCTTAATTGTTGTATAATGTGATGTAACAATGAATAGTGTATATCAATTGTGCTTAGATGTGAGACCTTGCATTGTGTGATTGATTTCGTGATTCTAAATGATCAATGTCATATAAATGTTCATCATTCATCTCGTCACATATAACAATTAAACCATGTTGTGCCTTACTAATAATAAGTATTTATCTACAAATCAAACACAAATCATTGCTAACAAGTAACAAATTTGGATGTTTGGTTTATGATGATGCTTTTCAGATTAACATGGCTGAACACAACGAGAACGTCACTGAACAAAGTCAACCATTACTCACCATGGATGACATCACTCCCGAAAACTACAATGTCACGATTGGCAACAACAATCCACGAGTTGATTTCGACAAATTGAGAATTACAGAGAACTCGTGCATGATTGTCAAAGATATTCTACTTGCACATCCATGCAAACATCTGCTCATCTGTTCTATTTCAGTTCCTCTGTTCTACCTTCATCAGTTCTGGATAACGGCTAAGGCAAATTTGGATGACGAGTCTTTTACTGTTACGCTAGATCGCCAAGTCTACAATGTTAATCACGACGTTCTTCGTACAGTCCTTCACCTGCCTCAAGCTGACAACGAATTCGCTCCAATACTGCCTGAACTGGACCTTCTTGACTTCTTTGTTGAATTAGGATATGATGTTGATGACAACGTACCTCTAGTCAAACATTCCCGATTCAATGCCAAGAATATCCCTCAGCCTTGGAGAATATTCTGTCTGTTGGTTGTAAGATCGATATCAGGAAGAAAGAGTGGTCATGAACATCCTAGGCTTGAACACTTGCAAACATTCTGGGGAATGGTGACTTTGACACCCATTGACTTTGCAGTACCAATCATGAATGATATAGTCTACAACATTCAAATCGATCGTGTGAAGACTATGATACCATTCACAAGATTCACCAAGCTTCTCATAGAACATTTCTGCAAAGACACTCCAGAATTCATCAAGAGGATGGTTGATCCTAATAAGCCGAAGCACCTCTTCGAGGACGACTTCACCACCTCATTCATCAAGACGACCACTTCCTCAACCAAGATCAAAGGAATGAGGCTTCCCGAATACCTTCTTGATGACAAAATCAAGAAAAGTCTGAACTACAAGCTGTATGATAATGCTTACAAAGGGGTACAGGAAGAAGCCATTATACAGACTCGAAGCAAAGGAGGTGTGAAGTCTGGGAGCACTACAAGCACCACTGGCTCACTTCAGACTAAGTTTAAGGCTGCTCCCAAGACAAAACCAAAGACTTCCACCAAACCTAAACCTACATCAAAACCCAAACCTGCTACCAAGCCGAAGCAAAAGGTAACTCCAAAGTACACTCTTCGTGATGAACCTACACCTCCACCTTCTGACACCGAATCCGAGTTCGACACGGAATCTGAAGAAGAAGAACCAGATTATGAACTAAGAGTAAGAGCACCTGAAGAAAGATTCCCTGCAACTGAGATCGCCATACAACAAAGTCTTGAAACTTATGAAGAGGAGACAAGGAAAAGAAAAGGGATCTCTATTAATGAGCCTAATGATGATGAAGACGAATCAATCGTTGAACCGTTGGTCGATAAACGCAAACTTAAAAGTATAGTTGTCGACACACGAGCTGAAGAAAAGCGACTTCGCAAAGAACAAAGGAAAGCAATTCTCGAAAGCCGACTTATGTCTCAACCTCCAACACCACCACCTATCGATCAGTCGGAACATGAAGGAGCTACAAACAGCATGATTCCTCCCGTTGTGTCCACAACGTTAGAATCAGCTCCACAGCCTGATGACACCGTTAAAGATACAGACAAAACAGGAGATGTCAATATGACAGAGACTGCTAATATAGAGGAGAATGTTGGCAGACAAGAGAACATTGCTACGGATCAGGAACATGAATACCTCATTACTCCAGAGTTTCTTGCACGAGAAGCAGAGGAAGCAGAGGAACGTCGTAGAAAAGAAAACGAAGAAAAGAACGCGTTCGACACCAACATATTTCTTAAGTCATCTTCTCAGCAGACTTCCTCAGCAAAACCTCCACCTCCTCAAGACTCTCCACCAAAGGATCCGACTCCTCCTGCTTCTTCTTCAAACTCTCACAACGAGTCGACGTCCGAATCATCACCTGAGCATTCATCTCCCACACCTTCAGAAACCGCATCAAAACAGCATTCAATCAATGAACCGAAACAACCAGTTGATCTTCAGGAGCAAGTCAACAAACTCACCAACATGGTTACAAGTCTTACCAAACAAGTTGAGGATTTCCAGGAGTCAAAGCAGCTGATCGATAAGTTCTTGAACTCTGATTATACAGGATTTATCAGGACTGCAACACATGATTTTCTCACTGAAAATCTAGTTGATATGATCACTCCTGAAGTAGCAAACCTTCTTGAACCAATCAAGGACAACTTGGATCACAGAATCAGAAGTGTTACGAGAAAAATGTTGTCAACTACACCATTCACACTTCACACTGCAAAACCTTCTACTGTTGCTCCAACCGTCCCTGAATTATCCTTCAATGACATGCTTGCCAAACTCTTCGACAACATTGCCTCCAAAACCACACAGACTGCTGAAGAAAAAGCACTTTATGATGCTATGGTGGCTTACATATCCAAAGAGTCATGCAAAGATGCAGCTGGAACCTTGAAAAGGACAAGAAAAGATGACGATCCTGACCCAAACTCTAAAGGCAAGAAACCTAAGTCTGGAACAGGTCCTTCATCCTCTCTACAACCACAAAAGGACTCCACTCCTCCTGGAAATCAACAACACCCCTCAGCTACTGGTCAAGGTCAAACTGAAGAGGAAGAAACTTTCATGGAACACACTGATGACTTCCAGGGTCAACCTGACACCGATTACCGTGCTTCACCTATTCCTAATTCTCATGCTGGACCATCGTCACCATCCAAAGCTAAAGACAAAGATGTTACATCTAAGTCTAAGAAATCTAAGAAGAAAAGACGTCATTCATGGCTCGACAATGATGATACTCCTCAAAATGACTGGTTGACAGAAATGGTTCAAGCTCAACCTCCTCTCGAAGATGAAGAACCCCTTCCCGGTAACACTCTACAGTTCACCCAAGTCATAATGAAGGATCTTCAGATCAACAAACTTACAAAGACGGAGCTCAGAAGAATCAATAGGGATGCACAAGAATTCCTCAAGAAAAGATCTGGAAACAAAGTGGAATACGAATTTCATTTGCAGAATATAGCCAGTGCAATGTCTGCCGAGTTTGACTGGCTAAATCCTGAAATGAATATTGACCTCAGTTCCAAGAACCATGAAAAGCCTTACTTCACTGACTGGACAAAACCATTACCATTGACAGGGTTTCCAGATAAACCCAAGTTACCCTACAGCTACTTCTTCAACAAAGATCTTCATAATATCAAACTCACCCAAGAGAAACCCAAGAAGAAATATGCTTCCTCACTCACAATCTCAGTACCTGCCGCCAGATACGAAATTCCTGCCATTGAAGAAACTACTCGTGTTTTCAGCAACTCCATCGTAGCTTACGACAGAGATGCTCTACACGGCATTCAACACTGGCCAGAACGTCGTCGTCTTGGTTATACTAGCAGATTAGAAGAGAAATCATTGGAAAATGTGAAGCAAAAATCTAAGATCATCGCCATCTTGGAGATTCAAGAGTCACAACGGTTTAACTACATATTCATGCGTGAGATTGTTGTTAAACGACAAGATGAAAAGAAGTACAAGTTCTCCGAAGCAGACTTTCCAGACCTTAATCTCAATGACATCGAAGATATGTATCTCGAAAAGGTTCAAGGAAGAATGCGTGGATTCGATAGAGATGTACAGTACAACTTCATGGCATCGCTACTTCTTTACATCCGACGATTGATAGTTCAAGAAAGAGTGGAAGATCTTCAGCTTGGAGTGGAAAGTTACCAACAGAAGATCAATTTGACAAAGCCGCAATTCACGTTTGATGGAATCTATCAAACGTCACAGTTTACTCTCAACCAAGATCCTTTTGGTTTCACCTACATCAACAGCAAAAGGCTACAAAGTTTCATGAGGTTCGATGAGGTACACAAATTCTGTGATGTTACACTCAAATCTGTTCGTGATGAGCTTGTCAAAAGGTTGAATGATGATCGATGAAAGATAGCTAAGGGGGAACAACCTAGATGGAAATCCAGCACAAGAAGACAAGTTCGTAACTTTGTCTTAAAGATTGAAGAAAGGTTATTTCGACGGGAACAGATCAGACGACTGGAAAGCTATATCGGTGCCAGACCATCGTTTCCTGTCAGACTCTTCGAAAGACCAGAACCCAGGTTCACTGACTTTGATGCTCCACTTCCTGACGAAGATTAACTTGGTACATTTGATTATTCTTTTCAATATCAATTGTTTCATTTGATTGAATTTCACAATGGCTTGTGCACGCATTACAGTGCACAACCCGAACTTGTAAAGAAAGGACCCTGAGGTACGCATCAGTGCCTCAATCCTAAATATAAGGAGCGAAGGCTTCTTACTTTTGAGTAGAGTTAATCAAACATTTATGATTTTCATAATTCTGCTCAAAAGGACAAGTATTTCACCTCAATAAGACCTAATCACTTGTTGAGGGGGAGCACTTGTCAAAACAAAATACTTTGCTCTAAATCAAAAGTTCTTGGTGAATCTCCCCGTAAGACTCAAAAGGCATATTTTAATCTAAAAGTTTGTCAAAAACATCATTTTTATATGCTATTTTTGAGGGGGAGAAAATGAAAAAAGTGATTAAAATATACGAAGTCAAAGCTTTAAAGTTGTATCATGTGCGAGCTAGACTCAGTATTGACCCAGGAATTGACGAGACAATAAAAGTTAGTAATATCGAAAGGACTTATCCTCGACGGGTAATAACATCAAGTTAGTTACTAGAGCTAGTTGTCACCTAAAAGCTGACAATGCATCTCTTTAACTAACCACGTAAGCGTGTCTCGAAAAGGATATGTCTTAGTAGAAATGTACCGTCTCGAGAAACTTTCTGTGAACTTGATCAGGCCGGGTAATAACTTCAAGCTAGTTTAACTAGTGATGTAAGCGTGTCTCGAATCGGTCTCATTCACGGAAAGTGGATCAATTCAAATGATTGCTCCTCCCGCATGTGCAAATTTATTAAAACACTTATGAGCACATGTGCAGGGGAAGCCCTTCAAAAGTGTACACAAAACTCTCAAAGTGTTAAACAAAATATTTGATTAACACAAACACTTTGAGAGATTTTCAATCAAAGGTTTCTTGGCTACTGTCGGAGTTATAAGGTGATTAAGATAGGAATATCCGTCCTATGATCCGCCAGAGCTGGAGGGATCTACCCAAGGACATCTCCCATAGTTAGAATTAGAAGTCCTTAGGTATGATACGAAAAAAAGGAGAAAAGAATGAAAGGGAAAGAAGGAGTTGAAGAATTAAAAAGAAAAGTAAAGAAAAGGGTGAAAAGAAATAGCCCTCCATATGTTCAACCTTAGGGCAGACACCGGGTTCAATACGTATGCTACTGGTTGTTGCAAAAGACAACACTGGTATTGAAGACAAAGTCGTCATTGACCCAGTGATGCAATGCACTAAACCTTCTTAACCACTCAAGTTCTCTTAAAAGGACTTGTTTCATTCTCACGGGGAACCAGCATAACCTATCGACCTATTTCTTAGAGACGGTTGATATTGAAGCAGGAGACCCCTCCCTAGTCTCCGCATAGGAAACCTAGGTGTGCACTTATAGAGTCTAGAGCCTTGAGATACATCAAAGATCTCTTAGGAACACTTAGTATTTCTACAACTGATGTTCTACATCAATGGGCTAAACTATCGAGTCCTTCGCAGATCTTAGCAATCTGCCGAGAACGTTTATGAGAGGATTACGTAAGTATTTCTCAATGATTGAACGAAAATCCTGCCAGGGTCAACATCATACAGCCCTGACAACAGGTCACTTCGGTAACCTCACAAGGGTTACGCTTAGTGTTTGCGGTGGTTCCACTTCGGTCTACAGTCGTGGAGTGATCCCCAGCGACCCACCCAGTCATTGAGCTACTTAGTAGGTCTCGTAAGCTCCTTCGGGAGTATCTGATATGGGAACGGCCTGGATAAGGATTAGAAGGAGTCTTCACAATATGCTGTTGATGAGCTCTAATTCCTTATCTGTAAGTACCGGTTATTTATTGCTAACTGTTTACTTGCAGGTACCTCACTTCCATGATGGTAGATTCCAACATGCTCATACATACATCTTGAAGTCAAAGAAAGCTCCCCCAAAGATCTTATCAACACAAAGTTCTAAGAAAGATTCTACGCCAATAAGAAGAATCTACAAAGAATAAAGACAAAGATCTCAATGTATGAAAAGGAACTTCTTGTACGTGAAAGTCTAAGTCCAAAGATGTGTGAGTATGTTGGAATGGCGGACAACCACCACAGACGCAGGAGTGACGAACGGAAGATTACTTCATAACACTATCAGTACATCATCACCAAAGAACAAAGACATAGAGCAAAGTACATTCATTATCATTCAAACCATTTTTGAAGACGTCTAGAGTTTAACATGTCACAAGTCAACGACAAAGATGAAGACGTCAAGCAACCGTGATGACCGACCCATAGGGGGAGATTGTTGGGATCATAGTTTTCACTATTTTATCAAGTCTCGGTCATTTGTAATAATGTTAGGTTGCTTAACTATTATTTACTTTCATTTACTTAATGTATTAAGTTTACTAGGCTTAAGGTATGTAACCCATGGGCCTCAAAGCCCACGAAAATGATGAAAGGAAGGAGAGGGAGTGTTGCCCTAGCTCCTTCCCTATATATAGAAGCCTTAGGTCATTTGTAAACTTGGTTGGTTATTTGATTTCTTAAGGAAACTCTTGCACTTATATTTCTCTTATTCATATAATCACCCAAATCTCATTTCTCATCTCATTTCTATTGTTATTATACTTGTGTTTACTAAATGGTGACCTAACATATCTTTTCGTTTCTAACTTTAAGCATTGTACTTAAAGGAAGAATTTGTTACACCCCACTTAAATGTACACCCAAGTCGCCTTAGCCTCCCATGTATGCACTCATCTTTAGTGCATTATTTTTATGTGTTAAACCCTAAGTTAATTATCTAACTGATTACATGGTTGCTAAGTCGAGTCATATCCTTGTACATATCGTTTTGAGACGATTGGGACTCATGGGTAAAGTACTTATTTTATGGAGTAATGGGAAAGAACATCATATTATTACCCCCATATGTGCATTAATCTTAAAAGTAATCCAAGTGTTTTGATTATCTTAATTCGAGTCATTATATTAGTTTATTGTAAAGTATATAAAACTCAAGTGTAAGGGGAATATTCATTCCCTATGATGTATTATTTTAGATGGTAGGGTAAGAGTGTATGCAAAAATAAATAAATAAATAAAATAAAAAATAAAAGAAAGTAGAAAAAGAAAAAGAGAAAAACATACGGACTACCATCCTTTTTCATTCTATGTTTATTTTATGTTTTTGTTAATTTTCATTTATTAGTTTAAGTCGAGTCTAGTCTTGGCTTAGCAACGCCATACTGTACATGTAATTAACCAAGATTGTTAACTCGCCACCAGTAAAGACTGCCTATTACCAACAAAACCGTGTATTCCATATCCATACACCTAACGTTACAACCCTTTAAAAGACCTCTTTGATAGTTTATCCTAGGTGCTTACGCCATGTGGTGGAGGTTTGATCCTTTCCCAAGCCTATGGTAATCTATTTTGCTATGACAGGTAGTGAGAGATCTTTTCCATTTCCATATTGTGATATTACTTTATTGCACCCGAGAGATGTGAGTATCTAAACACTATTTGTGAGGTGCTAGTGTATAACCTCCGTGCTTGTCTTTGGTCTTTAGTGGAACAATTATTTGTTGTAATTACTTTTATATTAGTGTTAAATGACCCCTAACTTGTATCTTGATTAGAATAAAAGCGCATTTGCTTGAGGACAAGCAAATCTCAAGTGTAAGGGTATATGATGAGGCGAAAAATGAACCACTTTTAGGGGGTCATTTAAGCCCGAAATTGAATTTATTTGATCAAATATTGCCCTAAATCGTTCCTTTTGTGATTTTAGGTACTTTGGGAGTGAATTCTAGAAAAGGAAGCAATTCGGACGTTTTTGGAGCATAAAAGTGAAGAAAACGGCAAAGACTTAATTTTCCATGCTGAGAACAGTGTGTGACTGCATCAAGAGGAAGATCATGACGGCGTCAAAAGTAAAAACTAAAAACCATGACGACCTAGTGAAAACCTCAAGGCGTCACAACAAGGGCGTCAAGACTAATTTTGGTGACGACCTGCATATGGAGTATACATGACGACGTCAGACCCAGATCTAGGCAGTCCGAGAAACTATTTGGCGGCGAGATGACGGCGTCAGAACTTTGTTCTTGACGCCGTCACCTATCAAAATCTATATATAGTTTTCTATTTTTCATTCATTAAGAGAGGAACTTGTGTGGAGAAAACTAGGACCGAACTTTGTAAACCCTAGGTCGTATTTTACAGTATTTTCAAGGGTTTTCACCCCTTGAATCCTTTCATGTTCAATTGAGATAAGTCTTCTTTCAATTCAATCAATATGTCTATGTGTTGTTTGAATATATCTTATGCTTGTCTTGATTTCAACATGCTATGCTAGATTTATCTTGTGTTTGCTTAGATGTAATGAAACCTAGATGTTTATTATATGTTGATTACTTGTTTATGGTTGTAATGGATGAATGATTTCAATGTTAGGCTTAAGAAAACTGGCAGATCTCCATTGTGTAACATGCTTGAACGTCTTAGGAAACATGAACCGATGTGTACTAGGTTTTATTGGTTGTATTTAATGCATGAGCAAATTCTAGTGATCCCATGTTAGGAGCTTTTTAGCCGGCTAGACATAGGAGTGAAGTAGGCGCTCATAGGATTGGGGAAGTAAGTACGCCACCCCATGAATGGTATTAAGGAATACAATCCGTCATCCATGCAATTATAACAAGTAATTAATGTGTAAAAGATATCTAGGGAGTAGTGAAATCTAAGTAAACACAATTCTCCCATATATTGCTCACAACTCTAGTATAAATTAGTTTATTTTCATTTTTAGCATTTTATTTTGATTGCATCTTAGTATTGGGTTAGTTGACTAGCAACTTATTCCGCCCAACTCTTTCAAACCCGAGATTTTTACTTGCTTTTATAAAAAAAATAAAAATAAAAAAGAATCATCCCTCATCTCTAGACCTAGTCTTTAGGTTTTCTAATCCTAGCGACACTATTCCTAGCTGAACGATCAATCCCCCGGTACTTGTCATTATGCTATACTACATCGTTCAGGTACACTGCCTAGTGGGGGTTGTAAGCTTCTCGAGATCCCTCGAGAGGTAAAGCCTGGTGCAATCCCTACACATCAGACTATCAAAAAATTTCAAATGATCTACCTCACTTGCATTATCTGCATCAGTAACATCACAAGTTTTCATTTTAAAAGGAAATATATTTTCATAAAACTTAACATCTCTTGTTAAAAAACACATTTATAGCATCCAAACTTAAAAGCTTATATGCTTTCTTGGTAGTAGAAAAACCTAACAGAATACACTTTTTAGACCTATAAGACATTTTATCATGATTATTTAAAATAGTTGCAAAACACATACAGCTAAAGGGCCTCAAATGAGAAAGATTGGGTTTGATTTTATATAACAACTCATAGGGACATTTACCTTTTAAGACATAAGATGGCAGCCTGTTTATAAGATATACAGCAGTTAAAATACAATCAGACCATAATCTTAGAGGAATCCCCCCTTGAAACATAAGACTCCTTGCAACATTAAGCAAGTGTCTATTTTTCCTTTCAGCAATGCCATTTTGCTGAGGAGTATGGGCACATAAAGTTTGGTGAATAATACCAAGATCAGAAAACATATCATGCATTCTTTTATTAACAAACTCAATTCCATTATCAGATCTTACAACTTTATTTTTTAGATTAAACTGATTTGAAATTAAATGAATGAAAGAACAAAAAACACCAAAAACTTCATCCTTAGTTTTGACCAAGTAAACCCATACAGCTCTAGAAAAATCATCAACTATAGTCAAAAAATACTTGTAACCTTCTCCGCTAGTAACCCTGTAAGGACCCCATAAGTCAAGATGAACAAGGTCACCAAGATATTGAGTCTTATGATCAGACAAGGGAAAAGGTTCCCTAGTCTGTTTGGCCTTATGACATGTTTCACAAACAGAAATGATAGAATTCTTGGAAACACCAAGATCCTTTTGAAGAACAGACAGAACTGGGTCAACAGGGTGACCCAATCTGTTATGCCAAGTAATCTTAGACACATTATAACACACAACCACATTGCACTTACCAAAGTATTACTAGGCTGAACATTAAACAGGTAAAGTCCATCAGATTGACTACCAGTCCCCAGAACAATCACCTTTTTCAAGTCCTGAATATAACACTTATCTTCATCAAAACCAACAAACAATTTACTATCTCTAATAAGTTTATTCACAGATATCAGGCTCACACAATATCCAGGAACAACTAAAACATCATAAAGAGTAATATTATTAGTCAATTTACGATTTCCAACATGACTGATAGTAGCCAGAGTCCCATTGGGATGGCCAACAATGATTCTAAGACTAGTAATGTCCACAACATTGGTCATACCAATAGTAGACACAGTAAGATGCTGATTGGCACCAGAATCTATGATCCACCCCAAAGTTATAGTACTAACAGCAAGACTAGAATTGGCATAGAAATATTTAGAAAAATTGACATTGAACCAAACATTGCCATTAAAGAAAGAAGCTCTACCTGCCATATTAGCATGTATACTTCCAGAAGGAGTTTCAATTATCAAGGACAACAACTTCTTCATCTGTTCAGAAGTAAAACCAGAAAAAGTGCTAGCAGATGAAGTATTAGATTTATTCTCAGAATGTTTAAGATCAACATTAGCATTATAGTTTTGTTTAAATCCATTCTGTTTATTAACAGGATTATTATTATTAACAAAACCAGGAGGAAATCCAATTAATTCATAACATCTCTCAATAGTGTGTCCATTTTTTCCACAATTTTTGCAATTAATATTAGGATTAGGACCTCTATTAGCAGTATTAAAGAAAGAACTAGTACATCTAATGTTATTATTATTGTTATTATATGATCTTCTATTGTTGTTAAAAGTTTTAGCAGCAAAAGAAGAAGCATTGAGTTTAGATTCAGAAACACTAGAGGACTCAGGAATCCCTCTGTGGGATTCCTCTCTAGAAACAACAGTATAAGCTTCCTTGACCTCAGGGAGAGAGTCCCTGGTCAATAATGCAGTTCTCACTGGTTGATAACAATCATCCAGACCCATGAGAAATTGCATCAGCTTCATCAACTGTTGATCCAAGACTAATTCTTTACTAGCATCACAAGAACATTTATGCTCACAAGCACACTTAGGTAACTTAGTTAAAGCATCAACCTCTCTCCACAAAGAATTAAGTCTATGATAATAATCAGCAACAGAACTACCACCTAGTTTCACACAATTAATTTATTGTAGCAAATTATATATCACAGAACCATAAACTTTATCATAAGTTTCTTTTAACTCATTCCACACAGAAGCAACATTTTCATAATACACTAACCCCATATAAACATCTTGAGATACAGAGTTCATAATCCAAGTTAAGACAATGGCATTACATCTATCCCATTGACCAAAAAAAACATCACTGGTAACAAATGATTCTTTAACACAAGTAGCATCAACAAAACTGTATTTGTTCCTAGCTTGTAAAGCCAATTTCATAGCACCATACAAGGCCCTATAATTTTCAGTTCCAAGAAGTTTAAATGGAATTAAAGCAGTACGTACCACTATTATCATTAGTCTGAATATGCAAAGGATTGCCAGCATCAAGAATACTAATCAAAATAGGTAGGTCAACACTTCCACCATCACCAGACATGATAACAGAAAACTAATAACAATTAACAAACAGATAACAACTAACAGAGACAATAACCAAACAACAAATAAGACAACTACAACCAATCTCAACCTCAGCCAACTTCCAATAATCCCAAAACCTATCCTACTGCGACTTAGACTCAAACAACCTATAACTAATAACAAAAAAGAAAAGAAATATAAACTCACACCCAAGAATAACCAAATACCAGCCAAGAAGACTGAGAGTGGCCAGAGCATGTTTCCGTACCACTCACAGTGGCAGATCAAGGTGTTAACCACTCTGTTTGCACCTTCTTGACTAAGTAGATATTATCTTAAGATAAGAAACACTACTTACAGTGAGATATTAGCGGAATAGATCACAACCACACTAGATTCACTTAGTCTAGTGATGATTGTAATCAAGAACGGGCCCAACAACACCAAGAAACCACTAGAGATACAAATCCCCAAATTTCCAAACTAAGGTTTATGAAACCCTAATCAAGAAACCCAAAAATTCACCAAATCAAGTCCTGAACAGATCAAGTCAACCACGGCCGTTAAGAAAACATCCTCAATTAACCAACACAACCTTCAATTGCAAAAACCCCCAAAAAACTTCGAAACCTTAGAAACCCTAGAATCTCAATACCACCAAATCAGAACCTTATAGCTCTGATACCATGTAAAAATGATAATCAGAACACTAACACAATCAATTACACCCAGCCAACCACCCCTTTGGTGTATTTTATTAAGAAAATATTCAAGAAGGTAAATCCCCAACTGGGTGCTTACCAATACAGAATACAAAGACAAGATGTGATCTCTTCTAGGAAGACACCACAAGAACCTCACTACAAAAGTCACTCAATCACTCAGAAATACAAGATAATTAGACTGATCTTGAAGAAGACTAAAACAAGAGTAAAAGATGATATCAAAGTGATATCAAAGAGAATATAACAATTGTGTGTGAACTGTGAGAAACTAGAAAACGGATAATGGCAACTCATACCAAACCCTAAATATATGAGAAGATTATATAGCATTAGCTTTTACACTTTAGTCCCTGGACTTCTCTACAGCTTCAATATGAGTCAACACTTGTTTCCAGCTTAAAGAAACTCTGAATAATGGCAAGACTAGTCCTCCAACTTAATATGTCAGCTTGCATACTCTTTAACATTAACAGACTGTGAAATGCTTTCATTAACAAACTGGCATATGCCTTCTTTGTTTATTTTTACTTAGGTGCGCATACGCACAACCCATGTATGTGTATTCATGTGTCGTAAGTGATGTTTGCCCGTGATATCACCTTAATCGTACTGATGAGGCGAAAAATAAACCGTTTTTAGGGGGTCATTTAAGCCCGTAATTGAACTTATTTGATCAAATATTGCCCTAAATCGTTACTTTTGTGATTTTTGGTACTTTGGGAGTGAATTATGGAAAAGGAAGCATTTTGGACGTTTTTGGAGCACAAAAGTGAAGAAAACGGCGAAGTCTTAATTTTCCTTGCTGGGAACAGTACCTGACGGCGTCAAGAGGCTTTTTATGACGGCGTCAAGAGTAAAAGTGGTGACGGCCCAGAAGAAACGTGAAGGCGTCACCCAAGGCCGTCACGTGTTAACTTGTCAAAACTTGCGCGCGGAGTAGCTGATATTGTTTTGGTCATAACTTTTGCATACGAACTCAGATTTAGGTCATTCATAAGCCCACGCGATGAGGACGAAGAGATCTACAATTTGGTGAAAAAATGGTCGTGACGGCATCAAGAGAACGAGCTGACGCCGTCAAGATGGGCCGACAGAAAACATGCCTATAAATATAACATCATAACTTCACTTTTTGTAAGCCCTAAACCCTAAGGTCGATTCCTGGGTTTAGGTAGGTGTTTTTCCAGCAACTTAGAGGGTTTCAATCACTCCATAAACATCATGTATTGGTTTGTTGATTCTATCTTAATTATGTTTTCCATTATCATTGTTGTTTGCTCTTCTTTGGTAATGATTTGCTAATTCACCTTGTGTCTACTTATGATTATGTGAAACTTGTATATAATTAATTAGATCTCATTGATTTCTTGTTGATGTTTGTGTCTATCTCCATCAATGAGGGCTTGTTGATATGTGTGTCTATCTCCATCAATTAAGGCGTGACAACTTCAATAGATCTAGTTGGTTTAGTTTATAATTCTTGTTTCCTATTGATTCTTGTTTTGATTGAATGTCTCATCAATGTTAGTCTTAAGAAAACTGGCAGACTTCCATAGGGTAACATGCTTGAACATCTTAAGAAATATGAACTGATGTGTACTAGGTTTTAATGGTTGTATTTAATGCGTGAGTAAATTCTAATGATCTCATGTTAGGAGCTTCTTAGCCGGCTCGACATAGGAGTGAAGTAGGCACTCATAGGATTGGGGAAGTAAGTACGCCACCCCATGAATGGTATTAAGGAATACAACCTGTCAATTAAAGCAAGGTGTGACAATTCAATAAATAGAATTGGATAGCTAGCATGGAGTAACATATCATAGGTAGACATGCTTCACTTATCTTGTTGAACCTTAGTTTATTTTCTTGTTTATTAGATTAATTAGTAGCTTTTGGGTTAGTTGATTAGCAACTAATTCCGCCCACTCTCCCAATACCCGAGATTTTTACTTGCTTTTCATAAAATATAAAAACATAAAAAGAATCATCCTTCACCTTTAGACCTAGTTAGATTAATTTCAATCCTAACGACACTATTCCTAGCTGAACGATCAATTCCCCGGTACTTGTCACTATACTATACTACAACGATCAGATACACTGCCTGGTGGGGGTTGTAAGCTTCTCGAGATCCCTCGAGAGGTAAAGCCTGGTGCAATCCCTACGCATCAAGTTTTTGGCGCCGCAGCCCGGGGAAATAGTTATTGTTTAGGTTGAAATTTATTTTGATTAGGTCTACTCATTAGGTTCCTTTTTAGTGAGATTTTTATTTTTTTTATTAGCTTTCTTGTAGTCTATCTTTTTCTTTGTGCCCGTTGTTTGTAAAACCATTTTCACTTGTCACTATGGCAGATGAAATTCCATTTAGATCACTGACAATATAGGAACAACTATATTTCACTAATAGATTTGATTCCTATCATTCCAATGATTTTTTGTGTGATCTTTATGACATCCAAGAGGAGTTGGGGGTAAAGTTAGATGGGTTTGATGAATTTTATGGATGTGTGATTTCAATTAGGCGATCATTATCAGGATCAATTCCTTTTAGTGAGACCCTTTGGAAGAATTTCGAGGAAAGTTTCCTAACCGTGAACCATAAGTTGAATGAATTGATGAGTTTGTATCTGTCAGACTTTGAGGAAACAAATGATGTGATGGAAGAGATAGTAGAAAACCCAAGCCCACTAAGTACCCCACAAGTCCTAGCATCATTTGAGGCATACACACCGCCCGTGACTTACCTGGAAGAAGTAGAAGAGACTATAGGAACCCCAATAGAAGTAGAACCCTTGGATCAGGCACCATTAGAGGATATAGGTTTGAATACTTGTAGTGATAACCTTACTCCTAGTTATAGGGAATTTCCTAATGTTGATGAACCGGAACCTCAACCTTTACACAACTTTCCATCCTTAGATACATTTCTAGGAGACAAAAGAGGAACCGACCCACCCATCAACCAATATTATCCGGGTAGTTTTAGGATGAAGGAAGCCATTCACTCACCCCCTTTAACTCGCGTGGCATATTTCCACCCTAAGGGTGTGTATCGCTACTTCCACCCGCACTTAATTCAAAGTGTAGGAAAAACCTCCCCTATTTCCATTAAATAAGGGTAGAGTCAGGCTCGTGACTCAAACAAAAACAAGCGCTTATTGGGAGGCAACCCAAGCTTTATTTATTTATTTGTTTGTTTGTTTGTTTGTTTGATTTTATTTGTTTCCGTATGCATGTTTTATTTTTGTTGTTTGTGGCTCATGTTTCAAGGTAAATTGTGAAAATGCTTTATTTTGTTTTTAACTTCGTCTTAATTACATATAAAGGTATTTTGCAAAAGATAAGTGTAAGGGAGATCCAAATTTGTTTATAAGAACGAAATTGAGCATGAACCACAACAATATTAAATGAACATGTATATTAGTAATTGTTAGAGTCAAATGCTTGTATCGAGTCATAATGATGTTTTGCAGGATTTTCCAGGAAGTAGGACATAAGTTTTTTTCAGAAATTTTCTGGAAACTTAACGTAAAGATTTCTGCAGGTCGCTTCGGACGGCGTCATGAGTTTACTCTTGACGGCGTCATGTGTAAAATTTTCGAAATTTTGCTAGTTTAGTTTTTACCGAAGTCTTAAAGTTTTTGTTAATTCTTTAGTTTTATAAACTCTAGGAAATCTGCAAACATTCATTCCACAAGCATTATATCTTTAATTGTTTTGTTTCTATTCCTAAGTCTGGAATTACATCTAGTTGTGAGTTTTCTTTGTTCGGATTGATGCTTTGGGTTTTTGTGTTTGTTTTCTCAAGTTTAACAGGTTATGTATGACAAGAAGATGATTTATACTCTGGAAGGGAAGCTTTGATTGTTCATTTTCCTGGAGGAAGATCTAACCTGGCCACCTTATTATCCATACCGAGCAAATCAGGGGAGTATTTGATTTCATTCGTTTTACTAATTTCACTTTTACATTCTTTACTTGAACATTGGGGACAATGTTCATCCTAAGTGTAAGGGGAGGGTAAAATGATGATACCTTACAGATACACTTTCGCTTGAGTTTGTTTGTTTGATAGTAGATGTGTAATAAAACTATGAGAAATACTTGTTAGTGTAATTTTAGCGCCAAATTTAAAATCTTTTACAACATTTAGGAGTGAAACTTTAGCCTTAGCAAGCGTCTCATGGATAGGAGTTGTATGACTAGCACAAAACCGTACCATTCAGAAAAATTTTCCACCCAAATATGTGAGGTTCGCCTTTAGATTTGATAGAAAAATCATTTACTATTAGTGCTTATGAGTGTACCGGTAGCATTTAGATTCTAGAACTTGCGTTAGTGATGCATCCCGAGACCGCTAGTGAGACTATATTCGTGTAGTAGGATTTACTACATGATAAGAGGCATTAGGATCACCCTTGTATTAAACCCGTATCATAATTACTTGACCATTTAAGTCATATTACTTGGCTAGTTAAGTCAATTAATTTTTCCCACACCATTAGTGTTGTACTCATTTTTAGTACACGAAACCCCTAGTTCACCCCTCCGAGCATATCTTTTCGTTTCTAACTTTAAGCATTTTACTTAAAGGAAGAATTTGTTACACCCCACTTAAATGTACACCCAAATCGCCTTAACCTTCCGTGTATGCACTTATTTTTAGTGCATTATTGTTATTTGTTAAATCCTAAGTTAATTATCTAATTGATTACATGGTTGCTAAGTCGAGTCATATCCTTGTACATATTGTTTTGGGACGATTGGGACTCAAGGGTAAAGTACTTATTTTATGGAGTAATGGGGAAGAACATCATATATTACCCCCGTATGTGCGTTAATCTTAAAAGTACTCCAAGTGTTTTGATTTTCTTAATTCGAGTCATTAGATTAGTTTATTGTAAAGTATGTAAAAATTCAAGTGTAAGGGGAATTTTCATTCTCTATGATGTATTATTTTGGATGGTAGGGTAACAGTGTATGCAAAAAAAAAATCAAAAAAAAATCAAAAAAATCAAGAAAAAGAAAAAAATATAGAAAAAGAAAAAGAGAAAAACATACGGACTACCATCCTTTTTCATTTTATGTTCTTATTATTTTTCATTTATTAGCCTAAGTCGAGTCTTGTCTTGGCTTAGCAACGCCATATTGTACATGTAATTAACCAAGATTGTTAACTCGCCACCAGTAAATACTGCCTATATCCAACAAAACCGTGTATTTCATATCCCTACACCTAACGTTACAACCCTTTAAAAGACCTCTTTGATTGTTTATCCTAGGTGCTTACGCAATGTGGTGGAGGTTTGATCCTTTCCCAAGCCTATGGTAATCTATTTTGCTATGACAGGTAGTGAGAGATGTTTTCCATTTACATAATGTGATATATACTTTATTACAACCGAGAGATGTGAGTATCTAAACACTATTTGTAAGGTGCTAGTATATGACCTCCGTGCTTGTCTTTGGTCTTTAGTGGAACAATTATTTGTTGTAATTACTTTTATATTAGTGTTAAATGACCCCTAACTTGTATTTTGATTAGAATAAAAGCGCATTTGCTTGAGGACAAGCAGATCTCAAGTGTAAGGGTATATGATGAGGCGAAAAATGAACCATTTTTAGGGGGTCATTTAAGCCCGAAATTGAATTTATTTGATCAAATATTGCCCTAAATCATTTCTTTTGTGATTTTAGGTACTTTGGGATTGAATTATGGAGAAGGAAGCATTTTGGACGTTTTTGGAGCATAAAAGTGAAGAAAACGGCAAAGTCTTAATTTTCCTTGCTGGGAACAGTACCTGACGGCGTCAAGAGGCTTTTTATGACGGCGTCAAGAGTAAAAGTGGTGACGGCCCAGAAGAAACGTGAAGGCGTCACCCAAGGCCGTCACGTGTTAACTTGTCAAAACTTGCGCGCGGAGTAGCTGATATTGTTTTGGTCATAACTTTTGCATACGAACTCGGATTTAGGTGATTCAAAAGCCCACGCGAAGAGGACAAAGAGATCTACAATTTGGTGAAAAAATGGTCATGACGGCGTCAAGAGAACGAGCTAACGCCATTAAGATAGGCCGACAGAAAACATGCCTATAAATATAACATCATAACTTCACTTTTTGTAAGCCCTAAACCCTAAGGTCGATTCCTGGGTTTAGTTAGGTGTTTTTCCAGAAACTTAGAGGGGTTCAATCACTCCATAAACATCATGTATTGGTTTGTTGATTCTATCTTAATTATGTTTTCCATTATCATTGTTGTTTGCTCTTCTTTGGGGATGATCTGCTAATTCATCTTGTGTCTATCTCCATCAATGAGGGCTTGTTGATGTGTGTGTCTATCTCCATCAATTAAGGCGTGACAACTTCAATAGATCTAGTTGGTTTAGTTTATAATTCTTGTTTCCTATTGATTCTTGTTTTGATTGAATGTCTCATCAATGTTAGGCTTAAGAAAACTGGCAGACTTCCATATGGTAACATGCTTGAACGTCTTAAGAAACATGAACCGATGTGTACTAGGTTTTTATGGTTGTATTTAATGCATGAGTAAATTCTAATGATCCCATGTTAGGAGCTTCTTAGCCGGCTCGACATAGGAGTGAAGTAGGCACTCATAGGATTGGGGAAGTAAGTACGCCACTCCATGAATTGTATTAAGGAATACAACCCGTCAATTAAAGCAAGGTGTGACAATTCAATAGGTAGAATTGGATAGCTAGCAAGGAGTAACATATCATAGGTAGACATGCTTCACTTATCTTGTTGAACCTTAGTTTATTTTCTTGTTTATTAGATTAATTAGTATCTTTTGGGTTAGTTGATTAGCAACTAATTCCGCCCACTCTCCCAATACCCGAGATTTTTACTTGCTTTTCATAAAATATAAAAACATAAAAAGAATCATCTTTCACCTTTAGACCTAGTTAGATTAATTTCAATCCTAACGACACTATTCCTAGCTGAACGATCAATCCCCCGGTACTTGTCATTATACTATACTACAACGATCAGGTACACTGCCTGGTGGGGGTTGTAAGCTTCTCGAGATCCCTCGAGAGGTAAAGCCTGGTGCAATCCCTACGCATCACGTACATCGTCTATGAATTTGAAATCTTCTAATTTAATAATAGGATTTGTGTTTCACAATGTGTAGGTGTGTGATTTATGATAATATTTAAGTAAGCAACTGTTAGTCAACTATGATGTTTGGTCAACTGTGAACTTAAGTGACTCATATCATCTAATTGAACTCCGGAACTCACATTCTCTGTTTTGCTGAATGTTTCGAGTATTGAAAATAAGTACATTTGAGAATGTCACTTTAAAAACGAACATATGCGACGTGTTTGCTATGTTCTTTACTTGAAGTACTCCAAATGGTAATGTTATGTATACATGCTTTCAACTTTTAAGATCAAGGCGTCAAGCCATTTGTACTTATATTGAGTTAAAAACTTTTTTTATTTAAAAACCACTTATCAAAATTGATCATAAACACTTGATGCTCTACTTTATAATCCTACATTCATTTAGGGCACATCCTTGACTGATGAAATTTTAAGTGTAGACAACCTAGAAACTTTAGACCAACAACATGCTCAACGGTTCTACATTACATGCGGAGAATCCCACTTTGATGTATACTAAGCATGCTCAGTTGCTTACTCTTTACTTAAGGTGTCACCTAATGTATATAGCGCAATTTAATTTTTTTAAGCACTTGAAAACTAGCATTAGATACTTTCGACCCGTTTGACCCTATTTCCATCTCTTTTATTTTAAGGTGCGATTATTGATTCATAACAAGCATGTGTTGTTTGTCAGTGAACTTCAGTGTTAATGCATGCCATACTATCAATCCATAGTTTTTAGTTTCATGTAATGTATCTTAGTTAAATGTTTATAGCTTTTTTTAAAGGATATTTATACCCTTTATTTCTGATATTTATAGCCTTTATTTTATGATAGAGGTGATGTATGTAATTTAGCAAGGGGTCTCAAGACAAGTTGCAACGCGAATCAAGAGTTTTTTTTTTTTTTTTTTTTTTTTTTTTTTTTTTTTTTTTAACATGTTTAAGGAGTTATGCTATATATTTAAAAATGGAGCTCTTAGTGTTCTGTTTATGAATATCTAAATTGTGATGTTAATTGGGGATAACTGTTTTGGGGATACTAGTAAGGGTGTGTTTGGTTTGGGTAAATTGAAGAGCATTGGAGTAATTTGAAATTAGAATTCCACCTCATGCATGTTTGGATGACAACTTGGCAGAATTTAAAATGATTAAATAGCTTTATATGAAGGATATTTAAATGCTCAAGTTGAGTGGGGAATTTTAATTGACAGAGTACGGAAGCATTAAAGAAATATTTTGGACAGTATTGCCATTTCTTTTATTTTGTTGTAAGTAAATAAGTGAAGGACAATTAAGTAATTTACAAGCTTATGACTTTGAATTCTTTGACATATAGTACTAGTTAACCAAACGGACAACGAGATTTTTAATTCAATAGAATTTAAATTTTTTGGAAATAAAAATTTCTTAATTTCAATTTACTTGAACCAAACACCCTCTAAGGGGGCGTTTGGTTCACAGAATGTTTGTAAAGGAATTATAATCTTTGGAATGAATTGTAATTTGATGTAATTGTAATTCAAATAGTTGGAATGTGTTGTAATTGTAATTGATGAAATCTGTCGATGTGTTTGGTTGATGCGCAACTGATTAGGTGAAAAATGAACCGTTTTTAGGGGGTCATTTAAGCCCGGAATTGAATTTATTTGATCAAATATTGCCCTAAATCGTTCCTTTTGTGATTTTAGGTACTCTGGGAGTGAATTCTGGAAAAGGAAGCATTTTGGACGTTTTTGGAGCATAAAAGTGAAGAAAACGGCAAAGACTTAATTTTCCATGCTGAGAACAGTACATGACGGCGTCAAGAAGGGAATTGTGACAGCGTCAGGAGTAAAATCCGTGACGACCCAGAGAAAACCTGAAGGCGTCAAGAGAAGGGCATCAAGAGTTATTTTGGTGACGGCCTGAAGATGGATTACACGTGACGGCGTCAAACCCAGATCTAGGCAGTCCGAGAACTTTATTGGCGGCGAGATGACGGCGTCAGACATTTATTCTGGACGTCGTCACCTCACAAAATCTATATATACTTTTCTATTTTTTATTCATTAGAGAAGGAACTTGTGTGGAGAATACTAGGGTCGAACCTAATAAACCCTATGTCGTTTGTAACAGTATTTTCAAGGGTTTTCACCCCTTGAAACCTTTCATGTTCAATTAAGATAAGTCCTCTTTCAATTCATTCAATATGTCTATGTGTTGTTTGAATATATCTTATGCTTGTCTTGATTATAACATGCTAGGCTAGATCTTTCATGTGTTTGCTTAGATGTAATGAAACCTAGATGTTAATTATAGGTTGATTGCTTGTTTATAGTTGTAATGGATGCATGATTTCAATGTTAGGCTTAAGAAAACTGGCAGATCTCCATTGTGTACCTTGCTTGAACGTCTTAAGAAACATGAACTGATGTGTACTAGGTTTTTATGATTGTATTTAATGCATGAGCGAATTCTAGTGATCCCATGTTAAGAGCTTCTTAGCCGGCTCGACATAGGAGTGAAGTAGGAGCTTATAGGATTGGGGAAGTAAGTACGCCACCCCATGAATGGTATTAAGGAATATAATCCGTCATCCACGCAACTGTAACAAGTAATTAACCTGTAAAAGATATCTAGGAAGTAGTGAAATCTAAGTAAACACAATTCTCCCATATATTGCTCACACCACTAGTTAATTTAGTTTATTTTCATTTTTGTTATTTTATTTTGATTGCATCTTAGTAATTGGGTTAGTTGACTAGCAACTAATTCCGCCCACTCCTCTAAAAACCGAGATTTTACTTGCTTTTATAAAAACATAAAAATACAAAAAGAATTATCCCTCATCTCTAGACCTAGTCTTTAGGTTTTCTAGTCCTAGCGACACTATTCCTAAGTTGTACGATCAATCCCCCGGTACTTGTCACTATACTATACTACAACGATCAGGTACACTGTCTGGTGAGGGTTGTAAGCTTCTCGAGATCCCTCGAGAGGTAAGGCTGGTGCAATTCCCACGCATCAGCAACGTAATGTAATTCAATTATTTTTATATGAAACATAAAAATGTAATATAAGAATAATAAAAATAATATAATAATAAATAATAACAACAATAAAATAATAATAATAATAATAATAATAATAATAATAATAATAAGAAGAAGAATAAGAATAATAATTTTAATAAATAATAATAATAATAATAGTAAATTATTATTATTATTTAATACTTATAATAATAATAATAATAATAATAAATTATTATTATTTAATATTTATATTATATAATAATAATAATAACAATAATTATTATTATTATTATTATTATTATTATTATTATTATTATTATTATTATTATTATTATAACAATAATAATAATTTAAATAATTAATAATAATATAAAAATAATAAAAAAATTATTATTATTTAATATTTAAATTATATCATAATTATAGTAATAATAATTATAATAATTAATAATAATATAAAAATTATTAAAAATTATTATTATTATTTAATATTTATATTATATAATAATAATAATAATAATAATAATAATAATAATAATAATAATAATAATAATAGATGCTGATGTTTTAAAATATAACAAATTTCTGAATTACAATGTAATTCAGAACTTTCCAACCAACTTCCTATGTAATCTAGATTCCATCATTTGGTGTAATTGTAATGGGTGAATTATAATTACAACGCCAACCAAACAGTCACCGTAATGTAATCTGAATTACAACTCCTTCCCTCTGCCAACCAAACACGATTGGAATGTAATTCAGATTACAATTACAACAGATTACAATGAATTACAGCGAACCAAACGCCCCCTAAGAGTTTAGAGGAGTATTTGGGGTAACAAAAATTTGAGTATTTTGAGCATTGGATTTGTTTTAATATAAATATGAAGAAATGACATCTATTATAAAAATTTCCACCCGCATTCTGCAACAGCTCAATTATATACAAATAGGTCTTGGTGTTTGGTTCAAATCTTTTACTTCATAGGTAGCTATCATTTCCGCTTCAATTAATGACTGAGTTTAACGTGTTCTACGTAATAATGATTTTATTGTCTTTAACTAACATATTTGGTGTTTCCTTTGCCCTTTAGGTTTAGAATTTGAAATCAAACGAGAAGCAAAGAACATATGCCATCACTCTTATTTGTTGTTACTTATTTATTAATATATGACATATATTTGGTTTTGGGGTATATACAGTGTTACATAATGTGTAGTGTGTGTCAAGTTATTGTTATAAATAGTCAGATATATCCATCTTATATGTTTACGAGGCAGGCACAACCCGTGCTACACACAGGCTGAGAATCTAATTGTTAATCGTGTATTTTTTCTGTATTGGCGAGTGTATACTTAAGTATTATTTAGTATGTTGTATGAAATGTTTTAACTTTGTTGTATAAAAATTTAAAAATGCTTGATGTTGTTTTGGTTTTGTGGTGTTGTATTTTATATATGGGCTTTTGGTTATTAAGTTGTGATGGCTTTGTTTCTTTTTGCCTATTACTTATTTGCATGATAAAAAAAATGGCTTTGTTTCTTTTGATCTATTACTTAGCTATACAATACTTGTCCATTAGATGGTTTTTGCATGGTGATATGAAGCACACGGGGTCTATCTAATTGGTCATAGTTTAATGTGCGTTAAATATTTTATTTGTTAAGTTTGTAAGTTAAAGTTTGTGTAATAATGTATGTATAATAATGCTACACAAACTGTACAAAAATCGTTACAACCCTTTTTAGCTTCATCTCATTTTATTGTACAACTAATTTTATTGAAAACTAACATTGAAGTCTAACTATATTAATAAATTTTATCAATAAACTCAATTCTAAATAGCTAACCAAATAAATATTAATTAACACACTATTAATAATTCCTAAAACCTTTGGACTCCACTATTATGTCTTAAACTTAATTTTTTTAATTTACAAATAGGTTCGAGCAAAAATTATGTACTTTTTCTTTTATATTCATTATTCAAATTGCATGCTTACATAAACTAATCACGCTAAAAAGTATAATTTAACCATTTAAATGTTGCTTTACATAAATGCTCGTGCACATTTTCTTGAATCAATTCGCACATGTGAGCTACATCGATAGAAAACACACATAAATTACTTGTATATGAATATGCGTTAACATAATACATGTATCTATATATCTTGCATTATGTTAAATCATCAATTATTCTTGCAAAATTTTCAACTCTATCTCAATCCATAACCGACTTTTAATTCTATACTAATTACTAAATATCATGTGATCAATTCCGGCAAGCCTTGCACTTCCATCTCGATGTTGTATATACTTCACATTAAATGCACCGGTTTTGTTATTCGATAAAAGTTTGAACTTTTGCTTATGTTTAAAACTCAACTTTTTTATTTGATAATATAATTTACAAACGATTTTAAGTCAAAATTATGTATTTTTTCTTTCTATTCATAACTCAATGTGATATTTTTAATATGTCGTATTTTGCTATTATGGCAAACTCATTTAATGAGTGTAAATATTGGTTTCTCACTAATGATTCTACATATAAAAAAAGAAAATACTTTGAGATGCGCGGACCTTCTTCTTTTCAATAATAATTCAATTGCACACGATAAATTCATTCTAATATTTCTCAAAGAGCATTCGAAAGCAACTACTTACATAAATTAATCACTATAAAAAGTATCATTTAACCATTTAAATGTTGTTTTACATACATGTTCGTGCACATTTTCTTGAATCAATTCACACATGTGAGCTACATCAATAGAAAACGCATATAAATTACTTGTATATGAAAATGCATTAACATAATACGTATATATATATATATATATATATATATATATATATATATATATATATATATATATATATATATATATATATATATATATATATATATTCATGCTTGTATAGTTATTATGAGGCTGCATTGAATTCCGAGCATTAGCTAGCTTGTATCCTATGCAATCTTGACGCCTCCACATTAAATTTAAGGACTGAATCTTATAGTATTATAGATGTATAACGTTTCATTTTATAGTTTTAGTGTCACTCCATTAATGAGGAACAATAATTGTGCTATTGCTACAGATACGCAAACTTTATTTCATCACAATCTTTAAAGTTCTACGATTATCTTTAAAGGTACACCGGCTCACAACTTTTTTCTAATCACTAAACCAAAAGAGCTTGTTGGCTTGGTGCATATGTAACTAAACATAAGATGGTTGTCTGAGTTATATGTAGTTGTTTCGAGAGTTAAAAGTAAGCGAGGTTTTAAAGTACTCTGTTGTGATAGAGATGACAACTATACTGATGAAACGCCCAACGTTGTCTACAAAAGAAGTGTTGCATCGTCCTTAAACATATTACTTTTTTCTTTTATCTGTATTTAGACTTTTTTTATTTAGTCGTATTTTAGTCTGCATTTTTTTAACTGACTGCGTATTCATATAGTATTTTAATGTTTTATTTTATTAATATACTATTAATTGAGAAAAACTGATAAAGCTAGCCCACCCATCGGTCGGTTCTTGAAGCTAGTATTTTGTATAAGGAATAAGTTTGCATAAAAAAAATAGGGAACAAAGCTAATATTTCAGAAAAATAAAAAATAAAATAAATAAACAAATAAGCAATTATTTGTTTTCTAACTCTTCTTGTTGTTGAATCTTTTACACAGATTGTATTTTTATTTATTTTTATTTTTTTATTTTTATTTTCTTTCAAATACCTTTTATCTTTCATAAGATGGAAAGCCTTTCTTTTTGAGTTTTCCAACCTTTTATTATATAAAATAAATTATTTATGATATCAACAATAAAAACACTAAGATCAATTAACAGGAGTGATCGATGTAGTAATAGGTGCTCAAAAAATTGATATGATATTAATGGTTTTTTGTTAAAAGGTATGGATTGATCAGCTAAGGGATTTTGACTTGAAGTCTTTGTTGGAGAAATATGTAAGATATGAATTGTGAGATGAGTGATGTAAGTTATAAAACTTTTTTATTCATAAAACAAAAAATTAAATAATTATTTTCATTTAACTTGATACATTTCCAATCTTTATACTAACTAATAAAGTATTTTGCCCCTCATGAAGTCATTCACAATTACGTTTCATGTTACATTCTTCTTCTTTTTCACTTGAAGTAACATAAAAAGTCTATCATAATTCACAATGTAAACTCAATAAAATAAAGATCATTTTAAGTTGTTGGTATTCAATACCTAAATTTAGTTCTCAGAAGACAAGCTTTATGTACGTACCTTAAATCGATTTACACACATATATACTCATCATAACTACCTATAAAGCATGCATAAAATCCTTTAATCTCTTAAAAATTCTTAGATTTTGAATAATGTTCTTTTCATATTATACCCCTTATACAAATGGCAAGTTAGTACAAACTTAATGTTCTCGGTCCTCTTGTTTCAAAACACACGCATGGACCTTAACACAAACAGCTAACACACAGTTTCAAAATCTATTAGAATACTTTCTAAAGTTTCAAAACACACGCATAGGCCTTAACACAAATCAGTGAGTGAAAACCCTTTTTATAATTAATAATAATTTTTAAAAAATCATATTACTCTCTAAGCTGTATACTACTTATAATGCACGGCATGATTTTTTTTTTTCTAAACTTAAAAGTTATTAAATTTAAGTATTGTTTAATCCTCAAATTTTTTTCTTCATTTTTCGTTTATAACAAATAAACTATTTTCTCGCAATAACTACAAATGAACTCGTAAGTGTTGTATCAAGAGTCATATTAGAACCATAAGTTCACAAGTATAATTATTTGTCGTTATATATTGTTGTTTTACGTTGATATTCAAAAATCTCCTTGCTATTAAAGATAAATTTACACTGCACGAATAAATAGAACTGACAAAGACTTTTGGCAGTGGCCTTTTCGTCGCCATTGCTAAATGAAAAAAGTTTAGTTCTGTGTCTTTCACTTTAACCGACACCTTAGCGATGGTATATTTCATAGCTTAAGGTAATTTCACTTTCTTTTCTTGACGACACCCTTAGCAGCTGCCCATTTATTATCTTTGACCGTCAATTAAGTTGCCCCTATTTGGTCGTCGTGAAAAGCCATTGACTATCATCGTTAAAACTTAGTGACGGGCCTTTGGCGACGACGCTATAATGACGACAAGTCGCTGCTATCTGCTAATAACCTTTGTCGACGAGTATCTGGTTTTTGCGACAGCTTTCGTTGTCGCCAAACCCCTGATTCTTGTAATGAGATGTTACTCATTTTTAAGTCGTACGTTATGTGTAAGTTAAATTGTGGATTTTGTTCTATGTTGGTTAGTTTGCTTCACCTTGTCAAGTCGTTACTTTTGTACGTTAAATTGTACTAGAAGGCAACCCGCGCAATGCGGCTGCGGGTATCTGACGATTATTTTTGTAGCGAGTAAATGTTTTATATTTTAAACCTTTCTTATTTAGCATGTTTCAAATACTTTATAATGTAGTATATATATGTTTTTCAAAAGTAAAACGTCTAAATTATTAATAGTGTAAATTGTTAACACTTTTATTTTTCAAATTTTAGCATTAAATTGGTGGTTATAAGTTTAGTGAGCTTTTGTTATAAATAATTTCAGCATTACTATATAGTTTAAATGAGAGTTAAAATTTTAAATTTTACATTATTTTTTATTTTTTATTTTTTTTTTTTTTAATAATAATGTTTTTTGTCTTAAAATTTTAAAATTTTATTTTATAAGAAGTCCAAAATACCTTATAATGTAGTATAAGACTAAAGATCAAATGAGAAGAATCCTTAAAATAAAAAGGATGTGAAATAACTATAATTATATAATAGAGATCATTAGTTTGAATTAGATGCATCCCTAATCTTTTAGATGCATCATAATATATTTTCTAGCTAAAAATTAAATGCATATATACATATATTAGATGCATTTTATCAAGTTAGACGAATCATATGTATTTTTCGTCCTCTGCGGGTCAAATTTGTTGCTAGTACTACTTTGCATCATTTTCACTTCAAAATCACCTTTGAAAATAATTGTGATGCAACTAAATGAATAGAGATGCATCTAATTCAAGTCGATGAATCTCAAATAGGCGGTTATAGTTATTTCTCATTCTTCTTATTTTAAGTTTTCTTCTCACTGGATCTTTACCATGTAGTATGATAGATATTTTGGTTTCTCATTTGTTAATATTTTATTTGGAATTGAAGGAAGAATTATGATGCTAGAAGGCAAGAGCGTGGTAAGGTCATTTTCACTTTCCATCGTGGTGCCCATGAAAACGAGGAAAGCTTTTATTTTCGTTTCTATATCGGTGGTGCCAGGAGTAGTAACAAACGGATGTAATTCGCAATTATTCCATTTGGTTCATGCATATGTTTCCAGTTGTTAAGACACTTCACAAAATGCCAGTACCATGCATCTGCTTCAAAACCAATGTGATACTCGTTGGTCAGTTGACCAAGATATTGGCGAATACCACATATGATCGAGAAAAAGAGTACCTATAATCACATGAAAACCATGAAAGCCGGTTGCTAAATAAATACTATCCAAAATTGTGGATGGTGCTTGATAATATTTCTTTCCTTGAAAGGCGGTGAATACTAGAGCCAGTGAAACGGTAACTACTAAAGCGTAAATTGCTTGTTTTTTCTCACATTGTCTAAAGAGATAACGTAACAAGAGGACACTTATGTGTTGCTTGTTTCTTTTAAAGTTTTACTGTTAAGAGATGTTTAACAAGTCTGAATTTGAATTATGATAAAATGTGTGAATAGAGACAAATTTTACAATTTAAATATAAAAAATGTTGCACTTGTTTTTAAAAAACTCACTAAATGTTTCACAATATCAATTGTATATTATGCCAAATCGATGAATATGTGTAAATGTACATGTATGTGTGTTAAAAGTCACAATTTGTAAAGCATTTTTCGTTATTTGTTGTAAAATGAGAAAGAAAAAATAACAAAAAAAAATCTATTTACACATATAATTAAGAAAAATAGAAAAATATAAATCTTTTATATAATAAAAGAATTACATCATTTCGGAGTGTTTTTGCAAATCCTTTCTTATTGAAAAAAAATTAGACCAATAGGAGAGCTCAATTTTGCCACGTAAGTGAAATTGATCAATATGATTGGTTAATAAAAAGTCAAAATTATATTGATTTTGGTCAAACTTAATTAATTTGGTGGAGAAATTTAGTTAAGAAAAAAAATGCATAAAAATATAGGTGTCAAATTTATGAAAACAAAAACTTAAAAAAAGAGGAAATAATTAATAAAACTTTGGTGTTTGAATTTTAAATAAAGTGTATAGACCTAAGTGTAAAATTACAAGTTTCCATGTTTTTTAATAATTTAAAAAAAAAACAAATAACCCCTTACACTTCATACCCCATATACTTTATAGTATTAACTTTGTTTAAAATTACATGATTATTACTATTAGTTTTTAGACTTTCATCATTAAAATTACAAAATTTGGTAAATATACGTTGTATTACAAGTTAAATATTTTTTAAACTAATGTTAGTTCTAGACTTTTCTAGAATATTTTTATAAATAAGGACTCATATTATTTTATTTAAAAGTTTAATTTATGCGTACACGGGTTTTAATATTAAATACGGTTAAATTATTAGTTACGGGAATATAAATATCAAATGGTAAGCACGAGTTAGTGTGATATGAAAATAAATATACGCGATTCAACTTATAACAACGACTCATGAAATTGTTATTTGAAATTAATATATGGATATCCATAAAAACAATTTAAAAACTTTATGGAGCATAATTTAACTTTATCAACACTCATTATGTGCTACTAAACTCGCACATTTTGTACAACATAATATTAATAGTTAAAGTTAAACAACAACATCAACATCAACCTCAACCTCAATATGTCTATCAGTTAAAAACGTTATATAAAGCTAATTATTAAAAAAAAAAAAAAAAAAAAAAAAAAAAAAAAAAAAAAAAAAACATGGGTTAGATAGTCATTGTTTAATGAAGGTGTTCTCCTTAAATTATAAAAAATAAAATAAAAATAAAAAAATGCACGCATCACAATCCTTATTTGATAACAATCACTTCCTAAATCAAAAAAAGAAAAACTACATGGGTGATAACCTAACTTTATTCTTTGACGTGATGTTAAAAAAAAAAAAAAAAAAAAAAAAAAAAAAAAAAAAAAAACGTAATAGTTGGCTGTTGTAAATGAATTAAAAGTATGTATATGAGAACTATTAAGCAAGTATATATAGTTTTTTAATCAGGTTATTGCATTACTATACTGCGATAATGTTATTGAGTTGGTAATCACGGATGTGAGATACAACCTTTCTTCTATACTTATGATTTATGTGTTAACATCTTTTTGCTTCTGAATAGAATCTAAAAGAGACCTCAACAGAACTTTGACTTATGTCTTATCTAGCTGATAGTTTTTAGTAACCTTTTTTATGGTTTAACTTTTTTTATACACACCAACTTTTAGTAGCTTTTTTTTAATGTTTTATTGAAAACTTCTACACCTAATATTTGTGTTTTTACTATAAATATACTAAGCTATGATAGAATTAGTTATGAGTTCAAGGGTTTTTTTTTTTTTTTATTAAGCTTCTCAAAAAAGCTTAAAGCTTTATCATAAACTTATTGTGTTATAGTAATTAAATAAGCGAATAAGTACCTTCAATAAGCATAACCAAACACCTCTTTAGTTCTAATATAAAGTTTTATTATTTGATGTTAGGACTAACTTTGTTGTTATCCTCACTATAATGCAACATGTTAGTGGTGTTTGCAGTTTTATGATCTTATCGCACATATTAAATTGCAAAGCAATTTGTAGTGTGCGCTTTTTAGAGGAGGATTAATTATCAACACATGATTGTCTTGGAAAGATTATCTACGCCTGGTCAAGGTATGAATGTATAATTAAGTTGAGTTGCTAATTTAGATAATACATGAATGTATTTTAATGTACCAAAGATGTGTTTTAGTGCCTATATGAAGAATTTTATGGTAAAAATTCCTAGCAGGTGTCTTTGAATGAGTTAATGAAACTTAGCAGGTGTTTGTTGTTATTGATAACACTATGGGTGTCAACTAACGGTCTAAAATATGGGTGTCTTTTACCTTGATGATTTAGGCTGATTGTGAAGAAAGTTGCATTAAAGTGAAAGGTCGGTAAGGATTCAAACAATCCTAAAAGACTTACGAATGTACTCTTTGCTGTTTTTTCCATGCATTTATAATTTACTTATGCAAGTAATAATAATTTCCTTATATAGTTCGGTCTCACATAAAAATTATTCTTATACCTTATACATAAACATATTCTACCATTACATCTTTTTTTTTTGTTTCTCTTTATGTAACAAAGAAGTTATAGTATAAGCATCTATGTTAATTTGGTGATTTAATGATTAAACATGAGAAGTAAATAGCACAAACTTATGAAAATACAATTTTTCAAACAAAAAGGCACATTGGTAAACATGGTATGATGGTTATTCAGAATCAAGGAAATGAATCAATCTTCAAAGTATCCCAATATGCTACATATTTTAACAAAAATATAAGTAAAAGATATACTACAATTACAAAACACATCGTAAATTGATATCACAGGTTAGCAAAACTAAAAACATATATCACTAACATCATATGCAAGTCAAGTATTTTCATGTGATTTTGCTTGAATAATAAAATATTATTTTTAATCCAAAAGAATTCTGCTAAAATAATAAGTAGATTATAACATATATATACATGTGGTTTTTTATTTTTAGTCTTCAAAGTAAACCATTTGAAACATGTTAAGTGGTTCATTTTTTAATCAATAATAATATATAATCAAAAACAAATTTTAAAAACCCTGTGCGTGCACAGGTATTATAACTAGTATAATTAACAAAAAAATAAAATTAAAAAACATAAATAGAAACGAAAAGATAAGTCATTAATAGTCAATAATATACTTTTTTCACCTCTTAATGAGTAAGACCCATTACATCTTACCGCCTCATACTAAAAATGAAAAAACAAACACCTAACTTCTTAGCTCCTCTTACCGAATAAGAGGTAAAAGGCAATTAGACGATATTTTCTAAAAAACAAACACCCTTTTAAAAACATTAGTTTTTATTTATTTATTATATAGGCCATCAATGTATTGAAAAGACTTTACACGTTGTCTAACTGTGTATTGTATTTCGTTTACATCAATTTTAATGCTAAACAAGGAGGGGGAACCCGCCGCGTTGCGGCGGGGGCCTCTATACCTGTACGACAAACCTGTTTATATAGTTGGTATGTTTGCAAGCAGTGTGCGACACAGAAAACTGGATAGATGTATTGCCAGGATGTTGATTACAAAACAGTGCAAGTGTTTTTCCTACCTGTTTTACACTTACAATTTTAGAAGCCGATATGTTGATACAGCGTCGTGTATTCACATAGTTGCACATCTATCCTACATACATGCGGTCATACACTACGTTCATTTACTGTACATTCTAAGACTTTCACTTAAGGTTTTTTTACACACCATGCGCGGACATTTGTTGTGTTCCGCTAGTCATACTTGGCTTTCTTGGTGGCTTGAGTAGCTGTTTTGTTTTCTTCGTCGATAGGTGGTTGTTGTGGAACTGCTGGCAAGGTTACTTCATCGTTTGCCTCGGTTGTCTCTGCCTGTTGCAACCAACTAAAGTATTGAACTAAACAAACTAAACAATTTATAAGATATAATTCAACATGAAACATAGTAAGAAACCTTGATGATCAGGGCGTTGTAAGTGTAAAATCGGTAATGGCCAATGGTAGTTCTTTAATTGCAGTTTTAGAGTTTTTATACAGGTCAACTGCATATAATCCTTGGTACAAAATTTGAATGTCTTTAAATTCAATATTAAGTGATGAACTTCAGTGACCAAGGAAGTTGTACATATTGGTAATGAAATAATTCCACATGTTCCAAGTATATAATTTCAGCAACTTACCAAACTCTGCACCCTTGATCCAGTTTCCTTACTTGCACATCAAACTGCAACTTGTCCTTTACGTCATTCTCCTGCATTTGTTTCAACAATACCAGCCAAGTACAACTCAGTAAAATATAGCGAGCTGCGCTTTTGAATGTTTATTCGGTGTATATACTGCCCACATTTGAACAAACAAACGACATACTTGAGCAAGCTTGTTACGACAGGAACCGTGTTGCGTTTTAAATATACCTATAGAGCCTGCATTATAAAGTCCATGTTAGTTTATCAGGACGACAAACTATGGTATACACGAATGAAACGAAATGTAGAAGTTTCTTATAGTGGTCTCTCGTTAGGACTCAGGCGTAAAAGGGGTGTAATTTTGTTTGAATGCGGTAGTGATCAGTAACCTTGAAAAGTGGGCGATCTCTCCTGGCATTTCCACCGTCAAACGTGCGCACTTGAGTTTTCTTATTTTCCTCCAGCTGCTAAACACAAAACCACAAACTAATAAAGGCATTGTTCATTTAAACGGCATGTACAATAATAAGTAGCTTGTACCGAAGCACAATGACAATGGAACAACTAAACATTGTTTGAATTGACTTGGGAATGGATATTTGCCCAGGTATCAAACTCTTTATTTTTAAAGTCCTACTAAAAAAAGATACATATCGATACGTATAAGGGAGTAAGAATAGGAATTTTATCACCCGTGATTCAGAATTTGCAATGATTTCTAAATGTCAAAGACCACACCCAACCATATACATGTGCCTTTAAATAGCGACCGAAGCACCTAATTAATAACAAACGTTAAGCAAATTATTAGCAATATTATGACGTATGATTGGTGCTAAACCGTCAGATAATTATTGGTCAACCACTTGTGAATGGTCAACTATAATAGTCAAACAGCTTAAACCAATGCTCCGTGGAATATAAGGTTTCCCCGGGTCGTTATGTCCCGACGAGGTGTGAATTGTTATCAAAACGGTTTGTGATCGGGTGAATTTGGATGAAAAGGGGTTTGTGAGTGATCTGAACTAAGGAATCTACAATAAAATAGCTTAAACAAGCTATGTGAATAAGACGGGAAGCTAAAAAAAACCAGAAACGATTTAAACCTAAAAACGAGTACGTAACGTTTAAATAAAACGTAGACGTACGAAATAAAATGTGAAAAGTGAATTCTGAAAACACCCAGGGGTGAAAATAACTTTTTTACAAACTAAAATGTAAAAGAAAATTTAAAATGAAAATGAAATTACTAAAATGATTATTTTAATATTTAAATTCTATTTAATTAACTAAAACTATTTTAAACCTAATTTAATAATAAACTAAAAATGATAAAAGTTACAAAATAAACTAAAAACTTACAAAAATATTTTCTAAACTTAAAAATGAACTTGAAGAAAGTATAAAAAATAAAAATAAATATTTTTGTCTTTTTGTGAATTTTCTATTAATTAATTACTAATTAAACATTATTTAACTAATTAAACTATTTTAAATTAAGAAAAATAGAAAATGAACAGTAAAAATTACAAGAAAATTTCTAAAATTATTTTATAACATATAAAAGCTATAAAAAATATAAATACTAGGTTTCACTTTATAAAAACTAATTATGCTATTTAAAACTAATTATTACTTAATTATTAATAAAACTAAGATTAAATCTAATAAATACTTAATGACAAAACAAAAATCTGAAAAAATTATTATAAATACTTTAATATATGAGGAATTTAATAAAAATAAAAAATATCTAAGTACTTAATAAAAATATAAAAATGAAAAATAAAATTTAAATAAAATTAAATAGAAACTATCACTTAAAATTATTTTGACTTTTTTGGGTTTTTTCTTTACAAAACTAATTTAAAATTTAAAAAATGAAATTTTTGTAAAATCAAACTTGGTGGAACTCAGAAATAAGCACAACAAGTGCTTATTTCTTAGACAGTTGACTTTGGTCAACTGTCTAAGCTATAAGCTTTAAACAAGCTCAAAGCTGAGTACCAAGGGTAGAATTGGGTAGAGACATGCTCAAGGGACAAGTGATAAGCTATGAAAACTAGAATGGAGCCCTGATTAAGCCAAAAAGCTGATTAAGTTGTTTCAACAACCAGACAGAAAACACAGACAAGGGACAAGGTTAATGGCTGTCTAGGGGGCCCACCAGAGTGAATGGGGGCACAAGATTGGGTGCAATGTGGAGCCACCCACCTAGGGAGTTCAAAGAAGCAAGAATTGAACCATGGGACCCACTAGGGTAGGCTGCAGCCACCACCAAAGTTGGTGGTGTGGGCTGAGGTCTGTGGTGCAGGGGAGGTCAGTCCCCCTGCAGCCCACTTTGATGGCTCACAAAAGCAACAAATAAATTCCAAAAAAATAAGAAAATTATGTGATTCTCAAGTTAAGCTGATACACAACAAATTAAAACAAGTTTCAAGCCTAGAGATCAAACACAAAATTCATTAAAATTGCTAGAACTTTTGTAAAAATCTGAGATGTGCTAGTTTGACTTTTGAAGAAAACTTGAAAATTGACTTATTTGAGTTTTGATTCTTAATTTGATGACTGAAATAGATGACTTAGGTTATATTAATACTAAGCTAGGCTAGTAAGACAACTTTTAACAAAATGGGTGAGAATGAGAACCCACAAACTCCAACAGTTAACTGTGGGGTGGGATATGGGTGATTTTGACTTTTGATCAATTGAGGACTGACTTTTATGGCTAAACCTTGCTAAAATAACTTAGAAGAACATGTAACAACCAAATATAACTACACAAACACCTCAGAACATAGGTAAATCAGACTAACCAAACACCCCTTTAATGACTGAAAATGGATTTATACAATGCAATTAATCTATTTGATCCATAAAACTGAATAAATAACTTACAATAACATTAACCAAACCTAGTTTAACTGATTTAAACAACAAATGAAGTCAGAAAATATTGAATGCCAAGAAAAATTGAAAGAAGCTTACAATGGATGCCAAACTGAGAAATGGAACCAGGGGAAGCCAACTCATAACCTACACACTTAATGCTCACCAGAGCTTCTAAACCATTACCATTCTTCCAAAATCCAAAATGCTCCTTGCTTGCATAACCTTGAACACTAAATTTTATTTTGCTTTCTATTTTTTTTTTTTTTTTTTTTTTTTTTTTGAATTTTAATTATTATAAGTAAACTGAGTAAGAGTCCTCTAGATTATATCAAAGCTTCAAAAAGCTTGAAGTGATTGTAAATGAACTTAGTAGAACAAGAAACAACAATCAATTAACAAGCTTCAAGTGAAATTGTCAAATTCACTTGAAATTGTCAATTCTGAATTTTAAATGAAACTGGAATGAAGAAACTTGAACATAGAACTTCCATAAACTTTAAAACGTGATACAAGCTTGAAATTTAACCTGAATTTAAAGAGTTTCAACAAGAAATTAAATATTACACTACGAATGTGGTCTAAAACATGTGACAACCTAATCTTCTCTTTTTTTCTTCATCTTTATAGGTCCTGGAGTTTGTCTCTTTCTTTCCCACCTCTTCTGAGCCGTTGGATGAGCTTGGTTGATCATGGCCGTTCAAATTGGTTTTTGGCGGGAACAGGGGAAAGTGGGGTTTGGTGTGGTATTAATGAGGGTAGGAGGGGGAAGGTGAGGTTGGTGTAAGTGTTAATTGAAGTTGGTGAGTTTGGTGAAGACTTTGGAGGAGGGGGGGGGGGGGGAACACAAGCCTGGTAATTAGGGGGTGGTAATGAAGGCGATGAACAGTAATCTGAGGGTGTGGGTTTGACTGTGTGTTGACCATTTGACCTGGTCAAATGGTCAGGTTTATTAGTTTAGGGGAGTGGGCTTGGTTTTGGTGGGCTTGGGGAAAGGATTGGGCTGTGGGGGTATAAGGTGTTGTTTGGTTTGTATAATGTTAAGGGTCCATTTGGTTTAAATATTAATCACAAGGACCATTTTTGTAATAAACTGAAACTGATGGACTGAAAATGAAATTCCCCAAAAGTAATACCAAGGACCAATTTGCCAATATTCCAAAGTTCAATAACCAATTTTTCATTTTTTCAAATTTTCAAAATTTCCCGGGGACTAAAAATGACATTTTTCAAAGTATAGGGGTTAAACTTGCCATTTTGTGAAAATCTTTTATCCAAGGACCAATATTGAACATTTTGAATTTCCAAGAACTAAAAATGATTTTTCATCCAAAAATATCCCACCAGGGACCAAATCTGCCAAAATCTGAAACTCCAGGGACCAAACTGTAAATTTCCAAAACTTTTTCAATTTCTCACCAAAGGACTAAATATGACAACTTATGATTTCAAAAGGACCTTTGGTGATAATTTTTTATATTTTGAATATTCAGGGACTAGATTTGTAATTTTATGAAAGTTGGGGGACTGAAACTGCCAATTTTGCAAACTTTATACGTTTTTCATCTGTTTTTGCTCATTTTGCATATAAAACACGATTTTGAAATATTTTTAGTATTTTGATGCATTTCTGAGTGTTTTTGTATGTTTTGCAGTTCAGATTAGACCAAAAATGATGAGTGTTTGAGCACTCATCAACGTACTTTATATACATAGACAAATCACAGAACCTAAATAGCGACCCACAACACTTAACAAATGCATCAGCAGGAAAGTAAGCGTTACATACCTGAACTTAATAACCTCCAAATTTTGAAAACTTGGTAATATATTTACCTGAATAAATAAGTGAAGCAAGAAATTGAAATCAAACACATGTTCAATTTCATGCTTATAAAAGAATAGCTTTTGTACATTTGTACGCTGCTGGTGTCTTCCCACCTAAATACACAAAAGAAACATGAACATGGAAGAAATAAATGTTACCCATTATGTCAGTAAACACATTATCTACATTTAAAACAATCACCCCTTACACATATACAACTTATTATAACCACATTATCTACATTTAAAAACAATCAACTACCAAAATACTCATCTTAAAGTGCTTATTGATACATAAACAGTTGTGTATCTAAATGCTCTAAAGTATACCAACCCAAAATCGATAGATGTAAGTTTCCTAAATTAGAAAGACACAAAATGTTACCTGTTTGAACATTCGATAGGTTATCATCATCACAACCTTTTTTAAGTACTTGTAAATGAGCTGGCGATTCAAGAAATCATCATAAACTCCTCTTTCAAAGCATCAATTATTGAAAAAAATAAATCAAAACCAATCTCACAACACCCAAACCCCATGTCACGGTTCCATCAAAGAACATAAATTGACATTAACAGAAAACAAAAGCAAAAGAAAATCTAACCATCATTCGTCAACAGCTTACATGAAGGCATGCTTTCATATCAGCTGTTAAAAGAAAACATCAAGTTGTCGCTATAAGCCGCTGAAGTAATTGTTAATGCTAAAATAGAATAATAGTTTTAAGTATGTTATTAATTATCCAAGAAATAGATTAACTATATGTCAAGGCTATAAGTTGCACCATCGTTAGCAATCTAAGAAAACAATACTTGAAACCTGCAGATCTGTTTCTCCCACTTATAATAATCCTGTCGTTGATGTAGGCCTGCTCGTATATGAGCGCAGAAATTAACGATATGGTGTGGTTGCGAATGGAGAAATCTGGAATTTTCAAATAAGAGAGAGGCGTGACCATGGGGGCGTTTTTGAGGCAGGATGGATAAAGATGATATCCGAGACCGACACGTTTGAAAACACGTGTTGGGCTGTAGTAGTTGTTTACAATGAAAAGTGAGAAAACATTTTTTTAATCAAAACTGGGAACTCGTGCCCTCAACAAATCCCTCCACAAATGATATATAGTATAATATAATATGAAATACCAACTATACTCTTTAGATGCCCCTTTATTCTATTAAAAATGTCAAAAAAGTATAAAGCTATAATTCCAGATTTAGTTTTTTATTCACATCATTTTGATCGGTGAGTTTTAAGTTTATTTTTACCATTTGATAGCCATCTTACAAAAAAATAGGCATAGTTGATATAAATGAAAGCAAACACATAATTCAATTGCTTAAAAGTTTATTTTAATTACTGAGTGACCTTTTAAGAAAATAACTAAAAACTTAAACGGCCTCCCTTAATACATGATCCCCTTTTTTATAAATTACATTCCTTAGACTTTCTTCAAAACTGTATAGTTTCGTAAATTTACTTTAAGAACGTAAATTGACACCTACAAACTCTTTAAAAAAAAACTTTCTTTTATATTATATCCCGCTTCATTGACATTCTATTGAATTTACAAATTCCATTTATGTTTTAACAGACATTATCTCATTTGGGCTTTCAGGCTCCCATGTCAGTTCTTGGGTGTAGGTTTCACTAGCTAATGGTGGTTTATTGGGCTTTAAAACTTAGAACATGTGTATTTTATATTGTTTGTGCATTTTGTAACAACTAACGTCATATATGTAAATGTATAAGTAAAAAGCTAACATTGTATTTCTATATTTTATGGTTAAATGCGTACAAGAACAACAAAAGTAAGTGATTTTTCATTCTGATTATACTTAATATACGTAACACAACAACTTATAGCCCAAGAGATGTTGTCAATATTTTTACTTTCTCAAGTTTAGTCAGTTTATTTCGTTCAAAAAAATTAAATAAATAAATAAATAAATAAATTAAAAAAAAAAAAAAAAAAAAAAGGGTTTAGTCAGTTTATGATAAAACAAAATGTCTTAGATTCATATGCTTTTATTAATATACTTGCACAAAATTATTCCTAACTAGAACAACAATGGAATTAACTCGAGTTAATTTGGCAAAACGAAAGCATCTCATTGTCATCCTTAAAAATCCCCATGTCTTCTTAGTCCAAAATCACGAGTGCTTCGATACCATCACCACCCGGAGAATCCATCAGCACAAACTGGTTATTTGCATAGATCGATATGCAATAGGTGCACCCATAGCCTTGCCCCTTCCAAAATCTACTTTGTTAAAAGGGAAGCCGCATAGACTCGTACACAAATACAATCTCTCCAAATCATCATTTCCTAAATTTGACATCAATGATTTGTGGCATTCGTCAGCTTGTTCTGAACTCGTTCATGTTGCACCTTCTCTTTCTTCATTTCCGAAACTACCACACTTAGTGAAGTCTCACTCATATGCTTAGTAGTTACCATCATTTGTAGCTTCAATAAATACAAATCCTTGATCATTACAGTCAACATAAGATTTGGGTGTATTTGCGCATAACCTAACTGCAAATGGATAGTATTGTGTCGAGCTTTGTGACAGCAATTTCTTGATCTTTATGTCTTTATCGCAAGAAGAGAATCAATGGCATATAGAAATGTGATCTGAATTCATCATTACTGTCCGAATATGAGAATGGGTTGTGGATGAGGGTTTTACTGTTTTGCTAGAGATGATGGTGTGAAGTTGCCTTCTTCCTAATCGTAAGAGCTACCCTATCGTCATCATCGTTTAGTTTGACTTATGTTAAATACTGGAACTAAATAGACAAACAATTAGTTTGACTTATGTTAAATACTGGAACTAAGAATCATTAGGGTCATTTTTCTTTATTAGTTTGACTTATGTTAAATACTGGAACTAAGAATCATTGTTAGCAACTAGCAAGTAACAAAAAATTTATATAGACAAACAAAAATGAATCAAAATCAATGGATTAGCATGTTCATTACATTAATTTAGTGGTCAATAGTTGCAATGTAAACAATAAGGTAGATAAATCCCATGGACTCTCTCTTTTAGTTTTATGAACCAAAACTATCACTGTATGGTTTTTACTTTTTCAAAAAGCAGACGATTATGTAAAATTCAATAGGAACCATGCACAAAGAACCGGACCAAATATCAATCAACAATCAATAGACCACCTACGAACAACACATCAAAGAACCAGACTTGACCAAATATATAAAACGGACATAGCAAGTCTCATCGAGCCAGTAAATAAATACAGCAGACACTAGCTGGTTTGTAACAGTACAACACGAGTAGATTCAAAGGATTTTCAGTTAAAAACATTCCAACAGACACGATCCATAACCCAATTATGATTTACTCGTAATAATCACCATCATGAAACTACACGAGTACAATTGTTCCATGACTATTCGCCAGGAATAATCAAGTGGAGTGTTTTAACCCACAGGTCTTGTACTTCAACAGGAATACATTTCTTTCAAGATCATGTAAAAACACGATTTTTAATGACTCGTTTCTGAGTATCCGCAAAATGAACACAGACACACAACTAGGGCTCAAAGGAGTAAAAAACTGCGAGTCGTAACATTTGGTCAACACACAAAAGGAAACAGTATACCAGCATAGTCAACTCCTGTCAACCTTGGATAGAAAGATAATGGTATCTGTCCGTTAGCTATAATGACTTGGGTTAGCTTTGCTTCTTATAATCGGAACACCATCTTCTCTCCAAATCACTCGTTCTTCACAAACTGCGGCTGCTACCTCTGCATACATTTTATGTTCCTAACAAAAATGTTTCAAGTATTTAACTTCATTAGCAACCATTAACGATTACAAAAAAACTGACAAAACACTAAATTTATTTCAAATGATGTAAAATTTAGTAACCTGACGAAGAACCCTGGCAGCAAGTTCTTCAGCAGTGTCATCAGCGAGCACAGGAACAACTCTCTGAGCTAAAATTCGACCCGTGTCATAATTCTCATCAACAAAATGGATTGTGGGGCCTGAATACCTAGCTCCGGAAGCAATAACAGCTTTATGCACCTTTGTACCATAATACCCTTTGCCACCAAAAGCGGGAAGAAGTGAAGGATGTATATTTAAGATTGAATTTGGATAAGCTCGAATTAACTCGGATGGTATAAGCTTTAAGTATCCAGCTAGAAAGATAAAGTCAATCTTGTATGTACTGCAAAAAATAACAGTTATATGAACGACAAATACCAGCAAGAACCAACAAAAACATTAACAATAAATATAATTATAGGTCAAACTAACCTTAGAGCAGCCACAAGATCATTTGAAGATAGACCTTCTGGTTCACCTTTTGTATTGGGAAATATTATAACAGGGATACCGTTCTCTCTTGCATATTGTGCCCCTCCACAATCTACACATATATAAGGATAAATTAAGTAATTCAAACCATCATGTCCACATTAATGGTTGTAAAACTTGATACGCGGTACTCGAGAGATCAACTACCTTGTAGCGAGTAATCGACCTAGGCTGGGAGTACTGGAATTTTTATATACAAATTTTGAAAATATATGTATGACATGCTCAAATTTTGAAAATATCGTTCATTAACACAAATGTTCAAAATACTTCAAACCGAGTTTTGACTGAGTTGACCAAGTTTTTGACTGAATTTTGACCAAACCGATTTTTTTAACCGCTTCGGCTCAACTCGCCTCACTCACTGACCTTGTGGCGAGTAATCAGCGATTACTCTGCCTTGTAATCCGAATTTTGCAGCACAGCTCACATTTGAGCTTGTATACTTGTTTTTTTCTTGGACAGCTTAGTTTACAACTGTTTTTCGTGTATGACTAGCTAACAGAGCGAAGCTGAAAGTGCTTATACGAACTCTAACTATTGGACTCATTTGTTATTGAAGTATAATAAAATTCGATAAGACATTTTTGATAATCAGTAGTTCAATTATTTGACTGATTCTGATTACCAAAGGAACTGAATGTAAAATTACCACTAGATAAACAAATAACCAGTATTTGATGATTTAAGAAGAAGAACGATCTGAATCATATAAGTATACAACCAGTTTCAAAGGAAAAACAATTCCCAAATTGCTACTTCATAACCTTTTTTTAGTTTCACCCTAATATAAAAAACGATTGTCGCAAGCTTCTACCCAAACACCCTTAACTGCTTATTTGACTGCATCAAAACACAAAACGCAATAAGCATATAACCATTTATCAAAAGGGTCTCAGAATTCGAGTATGTAAGACTTTGAAAAACATTATTTCCGTTTATTTTGTGTTTTGTGCACTTGATTGCTAGAACTTGCATTTTACTCCATCAAGGGTTATCAAGCTTTTCACGGGTCAAATGGGTCGTTCGGGAGTCGGGGAAGTGTGTATGCACATTTGCTCGGGCGATAACATTAATTTCAAACAAGGTAAACCAAGTCTTAAAAAAAATGTTAAAATTTACCATTCTTGTTTGTAACCAATACAACAACTTCTCCATTCACCTCACCACTCAGAATCGCCTTATGAACAGCTCGAAAATTCGACCCACCACCCGAAACAAAAACCGCAAGATTCTTCTTCCTTTTAACCCCATTTTCCACACTCCCAACTTCATCACTACTACTCAAACACTTGACGACACTCGTCATCTTTAACCCTTTAAAACCCTTCAAATCATTACAATTACTGCTTTTTAAACATACCCAATCCTGGGTTTTTGTTTCTGAGCTAAATGGTGTAGAGAAGGTGGAAGCTTTAGGGTTTTGGAGTGATGAAAAGATGGAATTTGAACTAATGCTGAAAAGGGTTTCCATGGTTTATAAAAAAGGTGTGAAATTTGGGGGTTTTGTGAAGTGGGTATTTGATTATGGGTATTTGAGTTTAGGGTTTTGTAGTTAGTGAATTGGAATAAAGAATCTTGGGAAAGATGGAGGCGATGGGAGCGGGAAGAAGGGCTGAAGTGAAAAGGTGATGAAGTGCAAACATACCCCTGAACTATGATGAAATGTAATAACATTTATAAAGTATTTGACTACATTGACTAATAAAAAGATGTTAGTGATTTAACATAACATAGAATCACATTTTGATATAATTTTTGCAACCCCAAGTAATCTTGATGGCATTCTTTTTTGACACGACTCAACAAAAAAGAAAAACTTTGCTTCGATATCATTGTCAACACCTCTACATGGGTCATTTGGAGCTTTCGAAATAGAGTTTGCTTTCCCCGCGTCGGGACACTCTCATGGAAGAAATCAAGAATCTTTCACACGTTTGGATTGCTCAAAGAAGCAAAAACATCCGGTTGAATTGGCTCGAATGGATTACCACCCTTAGAGTGGCTTGCACCATTCAACTGTATCAATTTTTTGTTGTATCTTTGTTTTAGAACAAAAATACACCGTTGGTCCCTAAACTTTCCCAAAAACATCATCTGGAGTCCAAAACTTTTAAAATAGTCGTAGGAAGTCCAAAACACAAGTTTTAGTGTCTGATTGCGTCCCTTGACCCGTAATGCACAGTCAACTTCTGTTATTTTGCCTCTATGTGCCTTGCACATGAGGGCAAACTGGTCATTTTATCATTTCAGTTAAGTAATTTGGTGGTACAACCTTAGGGATGAACGGTGTATTTAATCAAAAAGTTATATCATCACTACCATTACCCTCTCTTTATCTATTTTTCCTGATTCTCTCTCTAAAGTTAACACCAACACCATTATCAATATACACATTGATACAACACACACTCTTAATATCACCCATCAAACTATTCATTTTCTTCCACTACCTATTTTCTTTCACCACATATTCATCTTTTTCATACTGATTGCCATGATATGATACATGAGACTGAAATTCAGATACAAAGCATAGCAGGTTTATTGAAAAAACAAAATTCCATTCAAGCTGTTGGGATGACCTCAGTATACCAACACATAAATCAGCAACACCTTTTGTGTCTTCAATGTTAAGCATAGTTTTTAGCCCTCCTTAAACCAGTTTCATTTTCTCATATTATCAGAAAACTAGAGAGAACATCTTAGACACATTTGGAAATGATTTGTGAATTATGAAATTTGGTTACAATGAGAGAGTACAAAGAGTTTAAATACTAAATCTTGGCAGTAAAACTAAAGCTAGCTATTCAACTAATAACCAACTTAACTATGTCACACCTCTCCAAGGCGGAAACGCGAGGGTGTAACTTCATGGATATCATCACAACACATGGTGTCTATATAGAGAATAACTACATGCAATAAAATGGCAAAGTATAGACACAAAGTGTCACAACAATATCCAAAAAGAAACAACATGATAAACTCCAAACGCACAGATAAACCACTTCCAATGCAACTAAGGTCTCATCTAATCACTTCCTTCTATCATAGCCTTAGAATACTCACCTGAAAATGATGCTTAAAACGTCAACATAATGTTGGTGAGATTCATAGGTTTAGACACACTTACACTCTCAAGGCAACCAGTTCCCTGTGATCATAAAACATAGCTGGACAAATAATTTAAAGTTATCATGTAAGCTACAATCCATTCGCAAACGAATATCCACACACAAAGGCAACAACAGGACGGCTCGTGTCCCCCGATCCTAACATCAATTAGGTCGCATGCGCGAGCAACAAGATAAGCATCCTCCTAATCGAAGCATACATAACATCAAATGGGTCCCCAAATGAAGCACACAATGATTACATCACACATAGCATACATACGATAACATTATAAGTCCAAGCTCTTTTGACACACACATAATCACAGTAACTTAAACAATTTAAGACAAGCATCATTCCCATCTCAATGTTTAAAAACAAAGTAAAATATGGGACTATGAACTCACCTCAAACCTTGCAGCTTCCACAACACAAATCACAAATCTAAACAACACAAATAAATCCACGTTACACAAGGTCAAGCTAAAAGCTACAACCCATGTAATACTCATATGATGGATGTCTAAGACTCATATGACCCACCATGGATCTCCTAGACACCATACTAACCATAACCATAACCTAACACTTACTAAATCCCTTGCACTTATAAAATCAGAAAACGCATAATTTTTGGGTACATTCACCCACATGAAATCATGATAAATAAAGCTCAACAACTCACACCAAAAATTTGTCATGGTCTCTCATAAGCATACAAGCTAATCCCAGAAGGCCATGGACCAATAACACACACAAGTACTCAAAAGGAAATCAAACTTGTCAACTATCCAAATTCAGATCTGAACGCACACCAAAAAGTTTTAATTAACATAAAATACTACTACAACTTTTTATCGCGAATCCTTTTCGTGGTAGTCTAATATAACCTAAAACTTAACTATTCCAGAAGGGCTAATCTAAATACCACTTTTACACCCACAATTCACTATCAAACTTTACCCAAATTCTGTCCAGGTTTAACAGCTTTGACACCTTATCAAAGAAAAATCAAAAGACTAACTTCCCAACCTTGAAATCAATCATGGCCGTACTTTTTGGAAAGCTCTTTCATTAAACTTCAATTTAGACCAAAAATTCGTGACCTAACTCCTCACCATCTGTTATTTACACTCACATCTTTACAGCCATAGTTTTCTGTCCAAACCCTAACTCAATAACTAGCATGTTTTACGCTCAATTCTCTTCACCAATCATCATAATAAAATCATTAATTGATCCCAACATGTTTAATATCATTAATTTACTAAAGTTAACACAAACTGTATCCATCATATCAATTATTACATGAATTGAAGTAATAACTAAGTAATTATATGCAGAGGCGCAGCTATGTAGGGGCGGGGAGGGGCGCCCGACCCCTCGAAATTTTTTTGCGATATAGGGGGCATATAGTTTTCGTGTAAAAAATTTTTGGTATATTCGGTTTCGACTCCCCCATTTTAATTGTTAAATTTTTTGTATACATTAAGCAATAAAATTTTGATCCATTACATTTTACATAAGCCCATCTACCCAAACTAAAATCCATTAATAAACCAAATCCCAAACTAAAATCCATTACTTATTTACTTAGCCCATTAAAAAAATTAAAAAAAAAAAAAAAAAAAAAAAAAAATCGGAACAAACTTACAAACCCTCCCCCAATCGACCCTCATCTCCTCCCACAGTCCCTCCTTCCTGGCTCCTGGCTCCTCACTCCTGCAGTCTCGCCGGCCACCACTGACCACCGCTGACGGCCGACCACCACCTCAGCGGCCCTTCTGGTCAGGTTTGTTGTCTTTAAATCTATTATCTACTTGTCATTTATTTAGGGATTTAGTAGAAATTAGGGATTTAGTAGAATTGTAGAAATTAGGAGTGTATCAACCTAAGCTTGAAGAGTATAAGCCTAGAGGTCCAAAGAATAATCTTCGTCGATTTAAATTTGCTTGGTTTGGTATGTTCCCTAATTGGTTAGAGTATTCTCCAACAACACACAAGGCTTATTGTTTTCTATGTTAAAGGTCGAAAGGCTAAACTCTAATTTCTTCAATGAATCAAACCAGGTACCAACCGTTTGTCTCCTTTTTAATGTTTAGTTGTCTTGGACAAATGTTTAGTTTTTTAGTGATTGAAACTTTTTTTTTTATAATAATAGTATTTAATTTTTGACCCGACCCGAACATATTACCCGAAAAATAGCGTTAGAAAAAAAAATTTAGATCCTGACCCCCCACTCAAAATTTTCTAGCTTCGCCACTGATTATATGAAAACTAGTGTTAGAATTATACCTTGAACTTGATTTTAGCTTCAAAAGCAAAACCCTAAATTTTTCCCCTTCTCCTCTCCCTTGATCAACTCAAAATATGCAGGAAAAGAGGGCATAGAGTTGTTGGTATTGGTATATAAGGGTAAGGGTTGGGCTTGTTTGGGTTGGACTATGATTCCTTAGCTTAAAATTGTATTTGGGCTCAAATTGGGTTTCCTTTTCCTTTTTTTTTCCCCTTCTAGCCGATTTTTATATTACATATATATATTTTATATTTTTTTTATTAAATTTATTTATTACACTCAACACCTCATGCTTTTTATATTTTATGCGAACCCACAACGAAACCTAACGTCTTATGCGATAAACCTTAGTTTTACGACAAACCGGAAAAATTATCATTTTCAAAACAAAGTTTCCAAAAATAGATTTTCACACCCTTAAAAAAAACATAACACATAAAAACAAACTCCTCGTAACTTGCTAACGTTCAAATACTTGAACGAAGACTTGTTTCGCAAAAACACAAAACACCAAAACTACGCAAGTCATTTCTACACTACAAAGGTGATCAAAATGAACTTTCCCAAATTCCAAACTTTCTAAATCACAATAAAACCATTTGCGCAAAAGGATTTAGTGCTAAAACTCACTTATATCACTTCAAACACCTAAGACACACCAAACCAACGTCAACCGAGTCAAGACTATCAGTTAAACTGCCCTGCTAAAACCACGGTTGTTACAAACTAAACTTCTAGCATTACAAAGTTACATCTATTGACACATGTACAAGATTTTGTTCATTAGAATCATCATGTGAAAGGTGTTTGGATGGCTTGCACTGTTTCTACAGACTGGGTGTTTGGCATATCGAGTGTTCTTCACTAAGTTGATGGTGTGACTAGAGTCCTTGTTTGTGTGTACACCATTACATACTCTTTTTACACTGTCACCAAGGACTACCACAAATCCCTCACTTGCAGACACGCCAGTTGTTATCAGGTCCATGTTAATTGTTCATGTTAAGAATACATTTGTCAGCGATGAATAATAACTTAAAAGTTCTTTTATACAAGTCAATGGTGCCATATTTATGTCATATTATAAAACCAATGTTACCAGTGGCGTGATTAGTTGCAGACTGCTATAGTGCAACTTCAAGGAGACAAAAAGCCTCTAAGTCGTCTTTTTTTCTCAATCGATCCTGAAAAATGAATCCGAGCAAGGGCCTCACTGATACGTATCTGACTTTTAATTTGTCTAGGAGTAGCCGTTATCATTTATTATTTAAATAAGAAAAGTTACAACCCATACAACCAAAAAGAATATCTAAACAACTAGAAGTCGCAAAAGAATAATGCCATAGCCTAAAGAAAAGTCAAACATGAGAATTTCCCAAAAGAATAATGCAGGTTAATATGAGACCCCATTTTCCAAATGCATGACAGAAGAAAATAAGATAATGGAAAGAACAAATGTGTAATTGCATCTTAGTTTCATCCCATGTTAACCCAACTCCGTTACCCCACACTTCCCCCATTTATTTCAACCTGGAAACCTGACAAAAAGCATTGAGAAAATGCATAACAATTATATATATGAGCAATGTTTGTCTAAATGAATCCTTGTTATTTGAACATTTAAAATTCTAAAAAGACAAAGTAACTACCTGCGCATATAATTCATTGTTCTGGCTCATGTTAGTTGGAACTTGCTGAGGTTGAAAATTCATGCCTAAATCCTCCATCATGCACACTAATTATTATAACTAGGTATAGGTACATGACCTATCAATTCCAAGAACACTAACAATTGTGGCATAGAAACTAAAATGATATATTACTAGTTCATTAAGCGCGGCAATAGGTCTTCTTCTGGAAACATCGACCTTTGTATCAAGAGGCCTTGTTGGACCAAATATGCCATAGATTCTTCCCTCATGCGAAGGGACATATGTAAAAGTTACGCAACTAGTATTGTCGGCAGTACCACTGGATTTACTATTAATAAAACTTGCAGCAAACGGTGAAAGTGAAGCGGTGCTAATAAGATCGTCGTGATTAGCTAAGCCACCTTGCTCTTGCTGCTGCTGTTTCCATTGCTTAAAACATTAATTACAAACCCTAAGCTTATCCTAAAGACCTATAACCAAAAAACGAACGGCAAACTAAGCGAATCAATGACACATGCAAACAAACTACAAGAAGCTCACTTAAATCACAATATAACAACAAATCACTACAGAACAGTGTATGCACTTAATTTCACTATTAATTTCACTACAAATCACTACAGAACAATATAACAACCTATAGCTCTAAAACACTATAAATTCCATTAGTAAGATAAAAAAAAATCCATGCAATCAAGATGAGATCATATCACTAATATTGAAATTTAGAAAGATATGACCTTTCCATCAATAATAAGCCAACAATCTTTAGTTTTGTTGTGCTTAGAGATGTCATCAAATACAAACTTTTTGGGATCTGATGCCATTGATTATATATTGCTACTTCTGCAAAAACAAAGATCTTTATTATAAGATGAAAAGAAGACAATAAAAAAGGGATCTTTATTGTAAAGTACTATAAATAAATAAAAAAGGATTACGAGAGAGATGATGTTGTGGTGCCGGCTGATGGTTGGATTTGGGGTTAGGGTTAGGGTTTATGCTGTGATGGAGAGATATGAGAGTCAGAGGATGGACAAAATGAAGAAAAAGGTATAGGATTACTTTATATATGGGCAAAATAGTCATTTAACATAAATAACGGGATTTGATGAGATATAACGGGGTGTTGACCAATGGAAAATGGGTCAAGGGACGCAATCAGACACTAAAACTTGAGTTTTGGACTCCCTACAACTATTTTAAAAGTTTTGGACTCCAGGCGATGTTTTTGGGAAAGTTTAGGGACCAACGGTGTATTTTTGTCTTGTTCTAGCTTCTTGCTAGTTTTAAAATGAATCGTCATTAAAAAAAAACTTAAACACATACATACGCACATTAGTTTATGTGTTGACTCACCAACCCAGAACTATAATGTCAGGCGTAAGAAGAGTATGATACCAACGTTGGATGAACATCAGTGTTGCATCGTCCCTCTTAATATATAAAACAAGGTGTGACCTAACATTATTTGATTAGGTGCTTATAGTTACAAATTTTGACCCAAAACATGTGTATTGACCCTTACATGAGTTGACCTCCACATTATCACTTTTAGCCAAACAAGCGCTTCCAAATATGAATCACAACAGCCTCTAAATAACCCTTGGCATTCATGATCTCCTTCTAATAAAGTTATTTAACTTTTATGTGTAAATGAACATTGCATAAACCTAATCAATTAAAGAGTCATAGAAATGTAAAGTCGATCACACTTTCTAAAAAAAAGTATACTCTCTACTCAAACCGAATAGGAAAATGATCACCATTACTAAGGTTGGAGCTAATAAGCAATCAACCACCCGTCTTATGCCTTGGTGGCACCCTAAAAACACGTCATTCCTAAAAGTTTCACCCCGTTCGATGCATTGGTTAAGGACAATTTGAGAGAACTCGGTCGTTTGGACGACCGAATTGTGTAGAGAGAGAATATATTTTTTTGAGTGTGTGAGTATATTACGAGGTATATTTGTGTTTAAGTAGGTATATTTATGTGGTAATGTTGGTTGTGTTATTACACCATGGTAGTGGTGATGTAGGTTAATGAGACAGAAACTCACATGACGCTGAGTTGACGGTCATGATTATGGTCACTATTATCTTTGGCCTAACTAAGGCTAGATGGCAAGGTGCACACAAGTTCACCTTACACCTCAACGCCACCTCAGCTTTCTCTCACATCTCACTTCTCCTCACTCCTACTCACCTTTTAGTGGGTGAGAAGGAGAAATTTGTTACGCTTTTAAGGGGTCATTTAAGCCCTAAGTCGTGATAATATGATCAATTATTACCTTAAATCATTTCTTTTGTCAATTTAGGTACTTTTGAGAAGAATTCTGGAAAAGGGAGTATTTTGGACATTTTTGGAGCAAAAAGTAAAGAAAATGACAAAGTCAAGAATCCAAGCTGGAAATTGTACCTGACGGCGTCAAGAATTTCAAAGGGATGCGTCACTCATTGGGACAAGAGGTGGATATCACAATTGCACTTGACGCACCAGAAGAAAAGTTAAAGTATAAGGCGCGACGGCGTCACGTTATACAGAAAGTAGGTCGTCATGTGTTATTCCCAAGGCGTGACGGCCCAGAAGTCTTACAAGGGGACGGCGTCAAGAAGTTGGATTGGACATCAAGAAACCCTAGACACGGAAAGATGACGGCGTCATCCATTAAAAGGGGATGCCATCACCATTGTAAATCTATATATACTTTTTGGTTATTCATTCATAAGAGAGGACTTTTGGTAGGGAACTTTTGGGTACGAACCCTAGTCGACTTTTGCAGCAATTTTAGGGTTCCAAACTCTCTTTTCTTCCATGTTCGATTAAAGATAAGTTATCCTTTAATCATTCAATATATCTATGTGTTGTTTGATTATATCGTATGCTTTTCTTTCTTTTAACATGCTAGCTTAGGTTTACTTGTGTTTGTTTAGATCTAATGAAACTTAGTTATTGATTGTTGGTTTGTCATTAATTGTTGTGGGTGATTGATTTTAGCGTTAGGCTTAAGAAAACTAGCTAATCTCCTATATGGTAACTTGCTTGAACGTCTTAAGAAACGTAATCGGATGTGTACTACGGTTTTATTGGTTGTATTAAATGCATAAGTGACTATTAATGCGGCCATGATAGGATACTAAACGTGTCGTTATAGGAAGAGATAGAAGCTTATAGAGTTGGGGAAGATCGTACATGGCCCCACGAATGGTATTAAGGAATGCAACGCTTCACCCATGCAATTGTAACAAACCAATTAATCAATAAAAAATAACTATGGAGTAATGAAATCTAAGTAAACACGCTTTTCTCCATATTAGAAGTTCTCATATTTTATTTTCTTGTTATTTATTTTATTTGTTTAAGTAGTTATTTGGGTTAGTTGACTAGCAACTAATTCCGCCCACTCTTCCAATACCCGAGATATTTACTTGCTTTCCATAAAACATAAAAATACAAAAAGAATCATCCCTCACCTCTGGACCTAGTTAGATTAGTTTTAATCCTAACGAACACTATTCCTCGAGAAAACGATCAATCCCCCGGTACTTGCCACTCACTACACTATATCGGTCAGGTACACTGCCTGGTGGGGATTGCAAGCTTCTCAAGATCTCTTGAGAGGTGAAATATTTTGCGTAGACTGCAATCCACACATCAAGTTTTTGGCGCCGTTGCCGGGGAATAGTTATTGCTTAGGTTGAAATTTATTTTTGTTAGGTTTACTCACTAGATTCCTTTCTAATGAGATTTTTGTTTTTATTTTTATAGGTTTTGTTTAGTCTATCTTTTTTGCCCAATCCTTTGTTCAAATCTTCCTTGACCATCATGGTAAACGAAGATCTTATTAATCTTAGGATCACTAGGAGTCGTAGTTCCATAAAAAAAAATAATAAATAAATAAATAAAAATAAAAAAATAAAAAAAACCTTGTTCCACCATACGCAGAACCTGAAAGGGAAATGCGTAGGCTAAGACAACCCCTTTCAACATCCGAACCATTTGGTACCACCATCAACTTTGATGAAGCTCTTTCTGAGGAAGAATCCGATCATCACCCTATATCCCCTAGCCCCCAATCCAATCACGATACGGAAATTCCTGAGAATCCTACCCCTAAGTGCCTCAAGGATTACTCTTCTCCCACCCCTCGTGGCTTTTCCAATGCTATTGTTTTTCTAAATGAACACATAAATGGGGTCTTGCGTGCAAACGATGTTTGGCTTGTTCAAAGTGTATGCAAGTTTCATGGGTTAAAAACAGAAGACCCAATTCAACACATCAAGGATTTCTTGAAAATAGTGGACACCATCCATACGGATGGGGCCACTAGAGATACCTCCAGGTTACAATTCTTTCCTTTTACCATTCAAGAAAAAGCCAAGGAATGGTACGACAAACTTCCTTCTGAGTCCATCTTCACATGGGAGCAACTTATCTCAAAATTCTATGAAAAGTTCTTTCCCGCAGGAAGAACTTCAGCGATTAGAGATAAAATCCTCCGTTTCCGCATTGGACAAAACGAACCCATTCATAAATCTTGGACAAAATGACCAGAATGGACTCAACAATTCGGTAAAAGGAAAAATAGCCAAGTTAAGCGCTGAGGAAGGATGGAATACGATTGAGGAATACGCTCAAGATCAAGATGATACCTAGTATGAACCCAATTCGATCATGAGTGTATCCGAGATCATGCAAAAACCCTCTTTTGAGAGCCGACTAAGAAAATTGCAAGAAAAAGTGTCATATCTAACAGGGTCGCGAATAGCAAAACGACTGTCAAACCCATACTTAATTTGCGACCACTGTGAGGGTCTGCACGAAGTCGAAGAATGCAGAAATGAACCAAACACTGAGCATGCTTGTTTATCAGGTCACGATATCTTCGATGACCCTTCCCTTCTAGTTTACTATCAGACTAGTAATGACACCTCTTGGGGTAACTATGAAAGAAAGAAAGAACGGGAGGAAGGACCTGAATTCAAAGTCATAATTACTTTTGAAGAAGATCTCGGGAACTTTATGCATGAAAAGAGCTTGTTACTAAAAGGCCTTCATGGATTCATCACTAAGCAACAAAAAGAAATTAGTGACACATTTTGCCGAGCTTGATGCTGCTTTTGATTGCAAAAGTAAACCTACCCACAATCAAGACCCATTGTTTGCCATCATGACTCGTGCTGGGACAATTACTAGGGATCCACCATACCCAACTCAACATCCCATCACCGCCGAAACCAACACTTCCTATGAAGAAGAAGGTGATGTAAGCGGGGAAACCCCTGAGCAACCTCCTCAAGTAACCACCTCTTTGCCTACTCTACCTAAGCAACCTGCAAAGGTCCCATATCAATCCCGTCTCAAGAATCAAAAGGTTGAGAATGATAATAAGAGATTCTTGTCATACTTGAAGGACTTGGTAGTCACCATACCCCTCCTTGATGCATGTTACCATATGCCCAAATATAGTTGATACGTGGGAATCGCGCCCTCTCAATAGGTTTTACCTCTCAAGGGATCTCGAGAAGCTTACAATCCCCACCAGGCAGTGTACCTGATCGTTGTAGTATAGTATAGTGACAAGTACCGAGGGATTGATCGTTTAACTCAGGAATAGTGTCGCTAGGATTAGAAAGCCTACTAAACTAGGTCTAGAGGTGAGGGAAGATTCTTTTTTTATTTTTATGTTTTTATAAAAGAAAGTAAAATCTCGGGTTTTGAAGGAATGGGCGGAATTAGTTGCTAGCCAACTAACCCAATTAATCTAAAGATGCAATCAAAATAAAATAACAAAAATGAAAATGAAACTATTAAACTAATGTTGTGGAACAATAATAAGGAAAGTTGTGTTTACTTAGATTTCATTACTCCCTAGATATCTTTTACAGGTTGATTAATTTGTTACAATTGCATGGATGACGGGTCATATTCCTTAATACTAGTCGTAGGGCCGTGTACAATATTCCCTAACTCTGTAGGATCCTACTTCACTCCTATGTCGAGCCGTTAGAAGCTCCTAACATGGGATCATTAGAATTCTCCTACGCATTAAATACAACCAAAAATCATAGTACACCTCCGATCATGTTTCTTAAGACGTTCAAGCAAGTTACCAATGGAAGTCTGCCAGTTTTCTTAAGCCTAACATCGAATACAATCATCCGTAACAATTATAAACAAACAATCAACCCATAATCAACATCTAGGTTTCACTACATCTAAGCAAACACAATAAAAATCTAGCCTAGCATGTTAAATAGAAGACAAGCGTAAGATATAATCAAACAACACATAGGCATATTGAATGATTTGAAGGAATACTTATCTTTAATTGAACAAGAAAGAATCAAGGGGTTGAAACCCTTGAAAAAGTGATAAAATTCGGACTAGGGTTTATTCCCTCAAAGTTGCACCCTAATGAATGAAATTTGGAAAACTATATATAGAATGCCGTCAACTCGCCGCCATAATAAAATCGTATTGCCTAGATCTATTTGTTACGCCGTCAAGTGTAGAAATGCTCTGGGCCGTCACTAATGTTTGGACCCTGACGGCCTTGGGTGACGACGTCAGGTCCTAGGCTTAAAAACTCTCTGGATCGTCACATGTATTTTCCACTTCCACCTCTTTTGTAACTCTTGACGCCGTCATGTGGAGAGTCTTGACGCCGTCAGGTACTGTTCCAGCAAGGAAAATTGAGACTTTGCCGTTTTCTTCACTTTTATGCTCCAAAAACATCCAAAATGCTTCCTTTTCCAGATTTCTCTCCAAAAGTACCTAAAATGACAAAAGGAACGATTTAGGGCAATATTTGATCAAGTAATCACGAATTCGGGCTTAAATGACCCCTTAAAAGCGGTACACTTTTCGCCTCATCAAATACCCTTACACTTGAGATTTGCTTGTCCTCAAGCAAATGCGCTTTTATTCTAATCAAAATACAAGTTAGGGGTCATTTAACACTAATATAAAAGTAATTACAACAAATAATCGTTCCACTAAAAACCAAAGACAAGCACGAAGGTCATACACTAGCACCTCACAAATAGTGTTTAGATACTCACATCTCTCGGGTGTAATAAAGTATATACCACAATAAGGTAATGGAAAACATCTCTCACTAACTGTCATAGCAAAATAGATTGCCAAAGACTTGGGAGAGGATCAAACCTCCACCACTTGGCGTAAGCACCTAGGATAAACTATCAAAGAGGTTTTTTAAAGGGTTATAACATTAGGTGTAGGGATATGGAAAACACGGTTTTGTTGGATAAAGGCAATATTTACTGGTGACAAGTTAATCATCTTGATTAATTACATTTACAATATGACGCTGCTAAGCCAAGGCTCGACTCGACTTAAGCTAATAAATCAAAAATAACAAAAACATAAAATAAACATAGAATGAAACGGGATGGTAGTCCGTATGTTTTTTCTCTTTTTTTTTTCTTGATTTTTTTTTTATTATTTATTGATTTTTTTTGCATACACTCTTGCCCTACCATCCAAAATAATACTTCATAGGGAATGTACATTCCCCTTACACTTGAATTTTTACATACTTTACAATGAACTAATCTAATGACTCGAATCAAGATAATCAAAACACTTGGAGTACTTTTTAAGATTAATGCACATATGGGGGTAATATATGATGCTCTTCCCCATTACTCTAAAACACAAGTACTTAACCCATGAGTCCCAATCGTCCCAAAACAATATGTACAAGATATGACTCGACTTAGCAACCATGTAATCAATTAGATAATTAACTAAGGGTTTAAACATGTAACAATAATGCACTAAAGATGAGTGCATACACGGAAGGCTAAGGCGATTTGGTTTAAAATATGATCTACCAACAATAAAAATAAAGCATGCATACGGAAACAAATAGCATCAAACAATTAAAAATCACACAAAACATGGGTTGCCTCCCAAGAAGCGCTTTTCTTTATTTACGAGTCTTGGAGCTAGACTCAAGGTCATGGGCAATTACGTGACCTCATTATTGGTCTCATTCTCTAGGTCATCTCCAATCATAGTTTTGTATTCCGGACCTAGTTGCAAATATTCCTTATAGAAACCAAGTATTCTACTCATGACATAATCTACTCCTCTACGTCTATCCTCATCATTCCTATAATAAATCGCTTGCTTGTGTTCCTTTTCTATGTTTGTTAGTATACAGTATTGTTCAATCTTATAGGGCATTTGGTAAGCAATCTCATCGTTCTCATTCTTGAATCTAACTATCCCTAGGGATGGGTCATAACTCATCTTAGAGGCCTCAAAAAATGGTTTTCCGAACACTACTTGACTTAGGCAACCATCTATTACCGGACGAATATCCTCTACAATCACAAAGTTGGTAACATAAGTGAAGTTTCCTACAAAGACATGTAATCCTCTCACTATTCCTACAAAGTTGCTCATCCAATTCGTGTTAGGCATAATCCTATATCCAAGTTGCTTCTTCCTTACCCAATTATAATAGGTCCTAGTCATGATGTTTATAGGAGACCTAATATCGATGTAAGCTTTCCACACATTCATATGCCCAATGTTGCATGGTATGTTGATGTTAGAGGGATCACCTACTTTAATAAGGGGTGAACCAAGGACGTAAGGTATCTCGGGATCATCGAATAGATCCTTGTGATATTCCCATTCTTCCTTGGTGGGTAACTTATCAAAGTATTCTTCTACATTTTCTACTTCCTCTAACTTTTCTCCCTTAATATCCTCAACTTCCTTAATCTCATCCTTATTCCCGGTTTCTACTCCAACTTCATCCTTGTCACTTTCTTCTATATTCTTATCTATTGGCTTAATGGTGACAACGTTGACAAAGTGGACGTGTTTGGATGATGAAGGGTCCTTAATTTGGATTCAGCTATTAGTGTCCCTAGTGTCCTTCCTAGGTGTAGTCAGCACTTGGTTGTTGAGGGCTTTCAACAAGTTGTCAATCTTATTGGTCATCTCCGTTTGTTGTTGATTGAATTCGGTTTCAAACTTAGCTATGCGACCTTCTTGAGATGCCATAAACTTGGATATCAATCCTTTAAGATTATTGCTACTACCATAGTTATTGGAAGGATTGTTGTTGAAAGTATGGTTAGAGGATGGACCGTTTGGTTGGTAACGATTAGGTGGGTTGGAAGAATTGTTTTGGGGCATGTTTTGGTTTTGTTTCCACCTAAAGTTCGGGTGATTTTTCCAAGAAGGATTGTAGGAATCACCGTAAGGGTTTTGCTCGAATTTGAAAGTGTACCACTTGTCTCCCGCTTCGTCGGTACGCGAGGATGCGTAATCCGCAAAAGCTTGTCAGGGGAGTTCCACGCAATCATGAGTGTCATGGGGACCCCTACATAATTCGCATGAATAAGTGATTTTGTTCACTTGGCTTGAAGGCTTAGGAGCTTCGTAGGATTTCTTGAGAAACTTGACTTGGTCCTCAAGTTCCATGATCCTATGGTTGGGAGTGCTAGAATTGTTCGAAGGCAAAGATATTTCCTTGACCGTTTTGTGCAAATCACGGGGATCATTCCAACTTTCGTTGTCATAGAGAGCAAGATCTTCTATAAGTTCCCATGATTCTTCCGCACTTAGATCACGTAGCTTGCCACCGGCCGATTGGTCAATGGTTCGCCTTGTGGAGAGATCGATATGGTAATAGAAGATTTGGACTTGGAGCCAAAGATCTATGCCATGATGAGGGACTTTTTGGAGTAAGTCCTTGAAACGAGTCCATGCTTCATATAGAGTTTCACCTTGACGTTGTTGGAACATCAAGATATCATTTCTAAGCCTGGTAGTTCTCCCCGGCGGGAAAAATTGAGCAAGGAATCGAGTGGTGAGATTATCCCATGATGTGATGGATCCCACGGGTAAACGTTCAAGCCATTGACTAGCTTGATCACGTAGAGAGAATTGGAATAGACGTAATCGGGTCGACTCTCTAGTTGCAACATCAAGGTCTATGAAATCTACGATTTTAAGGAAATTCTTGAAATGTTTATTAGGATCTTCGGAACGAAGTCCATGGAATGCACATCCGCTTTGCACTAACCGGATGATGTCGGATCGCAAGGGGGACACATTGGCTCCTTGAGTGAGCTCAATGGTGTTTCGATAGCCTTGGTGGCTAGGACGGGAATACTCTCCTAAAGTTTGGGGCCTAGGAGGTTGGTTTGCTAGTGGTGGGTTTTGTGGGTGGTTTTGTTGTGGTGGGTTGATGGGTTCAAAGATGTTACCACTTTCCATGATGTCGGATGGTAAGTGTTACGAACAAAGACACGAAGAAATAAGATAGACTAAAGAAATTTTAAAAGTAGAAATAAAATCTTACTAGAAAGGAATCTAGGAAGTAGACCTAATAGAAAGAAATCCTAACCTAGACAATAACTATTCCCCGGGCTGCGGCGCCAAAAAACTTGATACGTGGGAATCGCGCCCTCGCAACAGGTTTTACCTCTCAAGAGATATTGAGAAGCTTACAACCCCCACCAGGCAGTGTACCTGATAGTTTTAGTATAGTATAGTTACAAGTACCGGGGAATTGATCGTTCAACTCAGGAATAGTGTCGCTAGGATTAGAAAGCCTACTAAACTAGGTATAGAGGTGAGGGAAGATTCTTTTTGTATTTTTATGTTTTTATAAAAGCAAGTAAAATCTCGGGTTTTGAAGGAATGGGCGGAATTAGTTGCTAGCCAACTAACCCAATTAATATAAAGATGCAATCAAAATAAAATAACAAAAATAAAAATAAAACTATTAAACTAATGTTGTGGAACAATAATGAGGAAAGTTGTGTTTACTTAGATTTCATTACTCCATAGATATCTTTTACAGGTTGATTAATTTGTTGCAATTGCATGGATGATGGGTCATATTCCTTAATACTAGTCGTAGGGCCGTGTACAATATTCCCTAATTCTATAAGATCCAACTTCACTCTTATGTCGAGCCGTTAGAAGCTCCTAACATGGGATCATTAGAATTCTCCTACGCATTAAATACAACCAAAAAACGTAGTATGCCTCCGATCATGTTTCTTAAGACATTCAAGCAAGTTACCAATGGAGGTCTGCCAGTTTTCTTAAGCCTAACATCGAATACAATCATTTGTAACAATTATAAACAAACAATCAACCCATAATCAACATCTAGGTTTCACTACATCTAAGCAAACACAATAAAAATCTAGCCTAGCATGTTAAATAAAAGACAAGCGTAAGATATAATCAAACAACACATAGACATATTGAATGATTTGAAGGAATACTTATCTTTAATTGAACATGAAAGAATCAAGGGGTTGAAACCCTTGAAAAAATGATAAAATTCGGACTAGGGTTTATTCTCTCAAAGTTGCACCCTAATGAATGAAATTTGGAAAACTATATATAGATTATAATTCGTGACGGCGTCATGTGTTAGATTGTGACGCCGTCAACTCGCCGCCATAATAAAATCGTATTGCCTAGATCTATTTGTGACGCCATCATGTGTAGAAATGCTCTGGGCCGTCACTAATGTTTGGACCCTGACGGCCTTGGGTGACGTCGTCAGGTCCTAGGCTTAAAAACTCTCTGGATCGTCACGTGTATTTTCCACTTCCACCTCTTTGTAACTCTTGACGCCGTCATGTGGAGAGTCTTGACGCCGTCAGGTACTGTTCCAGCAAGGAAAATTGAGACTTTGCCGTTTTCTTCACTTTTATGCTCTAAAAACGTCCAAAAATGCTTCCTTTTCTAGATTTCTCTCCAAAAGTACCTAAAATGACAAAAGGAACGATTTAGGGCAATATTTGATTAGGTAATCACGAATTCGGGCTTAAATGACCCCTTAAAAGCGGTACACTTTTCGCCTCATCAATAGTACATACTTCAAGAGGCTACTTGCCAACAGAAAAAAGGCTTGAGGGTTTAGTAACCCTAGGAGAAGAATGTTCTGTGGTTACCTAACGAGGACTACCAAAAAAGGTGGACACCCTGGTAGTTTTACCATGTCATGTTCCAAAGGATCCTTATCAGTAAAGAATGCTCTAGCTGACCTAGGAGCAAGCATTAGTCTTATGTCATATTCCATGTTCCTTAAATTAGGATATTCAGGGTTGAAACAAACGCGTATGAACATCCAACTGGCCGATCGATCAGTCAAATACCCCGTAGGAATATGTAAGAATGTGCTAGTTAAGGTAGGAAAGTTCAAATTTCTAGTTGATTTTTTAATCTTGGAGATGGAAGAAGATGACCAGGTGCCCATCATCTTAGGGAGACCATTTCTTGCCACTGATTGTGCTGTCATTGATGTTCATGACGGCAAATTAACCTTACAAGTAGGGACCGACAGCCTGACCTTTGATATCAAGGATACGATGAATCTTTTTCTCGAATCAGCTAACCGACTGTATTTCATCAGAGAGGTCGATGAATTATCTGATATCATCGACAATTGTGTAGATGAACAAGTTGAAGCAGGTTGGTTGCGAGACAAGGCCTTCTTACCTATCTACGAGGAGGAAAAGACAATGGACGCAACGCGGTCTCCTTCTATCCCAGACAAGAAATCGCTGAACCACTCGAGCTTCGTAAGCCTGAAAACAAGCTTAAACCTTCCATCGTCGAGCCACCCAAGTTAGAACTTAAGGAACTTCCAAATTACCTAGAATATGCTTTTCTCTAAGGAGAGGATCAACTCCCGGTAATCATAAACTCTTCCTTAAAGGACGGACAAAAAGATAAACTCCTAGGAGTCTTAAAGAAATATAAGGGAGTTATCGCATGGAGTGTAGCTGATATTAAGGGAATCGACTCGACCTTTTGTACGCATAAAATCCTCAAGGAGGAGGATTATAAACCAACTGTGCAACCTCAGAGGCGAGTAAACCCCAACATCAAAGAAGTTGTGAAGAAAGAAGTCATCAAACTCTTGGATGCAGGACTAATTTACCCAATTTCGGATAGTCCATGGGTTAGTCATGTATAGGTTGTACCAAAGAAATGAGGGATGACGGTAGTGAAAAATGACAACGATGAGTTAGTACCCCAAAGAATAGTCACCGGTTGGCGTGTTTGCATCGATTATAGGAATTTGAATGATGCAACCCGAAAAGATCACTTTCCCCTCCCATTCATCGATCAAATTTTGGAAAGATTAGCTGGGCATGAATACTACTCTTTCTTAGATGGGTTCTCAGGGTACTTTGAAATCCCTATCGCTCCTAAGGACCAAGAAAAGACCACGTTTACCTGCCCTTATGGGACATTCGCTTATAAGAGGATGCCTTTTGGACTATGTAACTCCCCCGCCACTTTTCAGCGATGTATGACGGCAATCTTTCACAAGTTAACGGAAGACAGAATGGAAGTCTTCATGGACGACTTTTCAGTCTTTGGAGACTCTTTCGATCGTTGTCTTACTAACCTTGAGAAAATGCTCAAACGTTGTGAGGAGACCAACTTGGTCCTAAACTGGGAAAAATTTCATTTTATGGTAAAAGAAGGGATCGTGCTTAGGCATAAAGTTTCGGGAAGTGGAATTGAGGTGGACCGAACGAAAATTGAAGCTATATCCAAGCTACCTTATCCAACCACAGTCAAAGCAATACGTAGCTTCTTGGGTCATGCTAGTTTCTACAGGAGGTTCATCAAGGACTTTTCAAAGATAACTCGGCCAATGACTCAGTTGTTGGTTAAGGATGCTCCGTTCGATTTCTCTCAAGAATGTAAGGATGCATTCGATCGGCTGAAGCAGGATCTCACGCAAACTCCAATTATGGTTACACATAACTGGGAACTGCCCTTTGAGATCATGTGCGATGCTAGCGATTACGCCGTTGGAGCAGTGTTAGGCCAAAGGCATCACAAACACTTCCAGCCGATATACTATGCTAGCAAAACCATGAATCCTGCTCAAGAAAACTACACCACCACTGAAAAGGAGCTCTTGGCCATGGTGTTTGCTTTTGATAAGTTTTGCCAATATCTTGTCCTTTCAAAAACCGTTGTTTTTACAGATCATTCAGCTCTTCGATACCTTTTCACGAAACAAGACGCAAAACCACGACTAATTTGTTGGATTTTATTATTACAAGAGTTCGAGGTCGAAATTCGTGATAAAAAGGGAGCGGAGAATCTAGCTGCTGATCACCTCTTTCGACTCGAAAACCCCAACCTTAGCGAATCTGACAAAAGTGAGATTCGGGATTCACTTCCTGAAGAACAACTCATGTCAATAAATGATTCTGAACCGTGGTACGCGGATTACGCTAACTACCTGGCAAGCAGAGTTATTCCAGAATACATGAATAGACAAGAAAGAAAGAGGTTCTTCACTCAATTAAAGTACTATTTTTGGGATGAACCTTTCTTGTTTCGCAGGTGCCCTGACCAAGTAATTAGGCGTTGTGTTTCTGGAAATGAGGCAATTAGACTCATGAAAGAATGTCATGCTGGTCCGTTTGGAGGGCATCATGGAATGGACACTACCGCACGGAAAATTATGGATGCGGGATTTTATTGGCCTACGATATTTCGCGATGTGAAGGGAATGATACAAGCTTGTGACGCATGTCAAAGAGCTGGGAATATCTCCAAGAGGGATGAAGCACCTCAGAATTATATATAAGTTTGTGAGATTTTTGACATTTGGGGGATAGATTTTATGGGACCATTTCCATCATCTGGGGGAAATGAGTACATCCTAGTGGCCATTGATTATGTTTCAAAGTGGGTAGAGGCACAAGCCCTTAGGACCAATGATGCTAGGGTGGCTATTCATTTCTTAAAAAAACTGTTTGCTAGGTTTGGCATTCCTAAAGCTCTTATTAGTGATAGGGGAACCCATTTCTGCAACACACAAATGGAAAAAATCATTAAACGATATGGAGTCTCCCACCGATTCTCCACCACTTACCATCCTCAGACCAATGGTCAAGTGGAAAACACCAATAGAGCAATAAAGAGAATATTGGAGAAAACGGTTAATCAAAATAGAAAAGATTGGTCCTTTAAGCTTGACGAAGCTTTATGGGCATTCCGAACTGCCTATAAGACACCTATTGGGACGACATCGTTCCGCATGGTCTACGGCAAGGCATGTCACCTTCCAGTAGAACTGGAACACAAGGCATATTGGGCACTTAAGGCTTGCAATTTGGATTATAAGGTCGCATGGACGAATAGGTTCTTGCAACTCCAGGAGCTTGATGAATTGAGACTGGAAGCTTATGAGTCCTCCATCACATACAAAGAAAGGGCTAAAAGATGGCACGACCAACGGATTAAAAGCCCTAAGGAGTTCTCAGAAGGAGGTAAGGTTTTACCATATAATTCTCGTTTGAGGCTATTTCCAAGTAAACTAAAATCTAGATGGCATGGACCTTTCACTGTGAAAAGTTCCTCGAAAACTGGAGCTGTTGTGTTAATAAATGATGAAGGTAGGGAATTCACTGTAAACATACAAGGCCTTAAGCATTATCAGGAGAATGGTAACGAAATGATCAATGAGGAAGACATAGCCTCTGATGACGAGGTCACGTAATAGGGCGTAACTTTGAGTCTAGCTACAAGACTCGTTAATAAAGAAAAGCGCTTCTTGGGAGGCAACCCAAGCTTTATTTATTTATTTGTTTGTTTGTTTGGTTTTATTTGCTTCCGTATGTATGTTTTGTTTATATTTTTTATTGTTCATGTATCAAAGATTTTGTGAAAATGATTTATTTTGTTTTTAACTTTGTCTTAACTACATATAAAGGTATTTTGTAAAAAAATAAGTGTAAGGAAAATCCAAATTTGTTTTAAGAACGGATTGAACATGAACGACAATAATGAGATATAAATATGCATATTAGTATTTGTTTGAGTCAAATGCTTGTATTGAGTCATAATGAGTGTTTTGCAGGATTCCAGGAATTAGAACATAGGTTTTTTTAGAAATTTCCGGAAACAAAATATAAGAATTCTGTCAGATCAATTCTGACGGCGTCAGGCATCACCTGACGACGTCAGGTGTAATTTTCTGAAAATTTTGTAGGTTTTGTTTTTCTGCCGGAATTGTAGAGTTTCGTAAAATCTGTATTTTATAAACTCCAGGAATCTGCAAACATTCATTCCACAAGCATTATATCTTTACTTGCTTTCTAGGATTTATTTTTTTTTTTATAGATTTACCGCCGATTTTACACTAGGTTTTCTTGTTTGTTTTCTCAGCTAATTAACATGTTATATTGGACATGAAGATGTACATGGATAATCAAGCTTTTGGCGCTGCTTTAATCTTGGAGTTTTCACATTTTTTGGAGGAGGATTTAACCATGCTACTGCATCATCCACACCGAACGAATCAGGTGAGTATTTGTTTATTCTTTCATTTTCTTTACTTTTACATCTTTTAATTGAATATTAGGGACAATGTTCGGCTTAAGTGTAAAGGGGGGGGGGGGGGGGGGGGGGGGGGGGGGTAAATGAAGATTCCTTAGAGATTATAATTGCACTTGATTTTTTGTCTTGTCTAATAGTAGATGTGTAATAAAACTAAGAGAAACACTTGTTAGGGTAATTTTAGCACCAAATTTAATTTTTTTTTGCGACATATAGGAAGTGAAACTTTAGTCTTAATAAGTGTCTCATGAATAAGAGTTATATGACTATCACAAAAACCGTACCACTCAAAAAAAAAAAAAAAAAAAAAAAAAAAAAAAAAAAAAAATCCACCCCAAATATAAACTATGTGAGGTTCGCCTTTAGATTATTAGAAAAAAAGCATTCATTATTAGTGCTTATGAGTGTACGGGTAGTATTCAGATTCTAGAACTTGCGTTAGTGATTCATTCCGATACCACAAGTGAGACTACATTCGTGTAGTTAGGATTTACTACATGATAAGAGGCATTAGGATAACCCATGTTTTTAAGCCTGTTTATATAATTACATTGACTTCATTGGTCAAGTAATTTTCCCACACCTTTGCGATGTACTCATTTTTAGTACACGATACCCCTAGTACACCCCTCAGAGCCTATCTTTTTCGTTTCTAACTTTAAGCATTTTACTTAAAGGAATAATTTGTTTACAAACCACCCCCAAATGTACACCCAAATTGCCTTAGCCTTCCTTGTATGCACTCATCTTTAGTGCATTATTGTTACAACATTTGTTTAAACCCTTTGTTAATTGTCTAATTGATTATATGATTGCTAAGTCGAGTCATATCTTGTACATATTATTTTGGGATGATTGGGACTCATGAGCAAAGTACTATTGTTATGGAGTAATGGGAAAGAACGTCAACTATTACCCCCATATGTGCACAAATGTTTTAAAGTACTCCAAGTGTTTTGATTATCTTAATTCGAGTCTTTATTTTTTATTCATGTAAAAGTTTAAGTGTAAGGGGAAAACCGAGCCCCCTTGATGTATTATTTTGGATGGTAGGGAAAGAGTGTATGCAAAAAAAAAAAAAAAAAAAAAAAAAAAAAAAAAAAAAAAAAAAAGTGGAAAAAAACATACGGACTACCATCCCGTTTCCTTTTATGTTTATTTTAAGTTTTTGTTATGGTTAGCCTAAGTTGAGTCGAGTCTTGGCTTAGCAACGCCGCATTGTACATAGGGCTGAGCAAACGGACCGGCCGGACCGGACCGACCGACAAAACCGACCGGACCGAGACCGACCGGACCGGACCGACCACATTCGGTCCGGTCCTCGGTCTAAGCTTTTTGCCAAATTCGGTCTCGGTCCGGTCCGGTCCGGTCCGGACCGACCAAAAACCCGAAAAAACTTGCCTAATTGGACCGGACCGACCGAAGACCGACCGGACCGAGACCGGACCGAGACCGGACCGACCATATTCGGTCCGGTCTCGGTCTATGGTTTTCCGGTTCTCGGTCTTCGGTCCGGTCCGGTCTTGGCCGGTCCGGTCCGGTTTCCGACCGATGATCACCCCTAATTGTACATGTAATTAACTAAGATAATTAACTTGCCACCAGGAAAATATCCCTTTATCCAATAAACCGTGATTTTCATATCCCTACACCTAACGTTATAACCCTTTAAAAGACATCTTTGATAGTTTTCCTAGGTGCTTACGCCAAGTGGTGGAGGTTTTCGATCCTTTCCCAAGCCTATGATAATCTATTTTCTATGACAGGTAGTGAGTGATATTTTTCCATTTCCATTAGTTATATATAGGTTTATAACACCTAATAGATGAGAGTATCCAAGCACTATTTGTGAGGTGCTAGTGTATAATTTCCGTGCTTATTTTGATTAAGGTGGAACGATCATTTGTTGTAATTACTTTTATGTTAATGTTAAATAACCCCTAGCTTGTATTTTGATTAGAATAAAAGCTCAATTGCTTTATGATCAATTATTAACTTAAATCGTTTCTTCTGTCAATTTAGGTACTTTTGAGAGAATTCTGGAAAAGGAAGCATTTTGGACTAAAAAGTGAAGAAAACGACAAAGTCAAGAATCCAAGCTGGAAATTGTACCTGACGGCGTCAAGCATTTCAAAGGGAGGACGTCACTCATTGGGACAAGAGGTGGATATCACAATTGCACTTGACGCGCCAAAAGAAAAGTTGAAGCATAAGGTGTGACGACGTCACGTTATACAGAAAGTAGGCCGTCACGTGTTATTCCCAAGGCGTGACGACCCAGAAGTCTTACAAGGGGACGAAGTCAAGAAGTTGAATTGGACGACAAGAAACCCTAGACACGGCGAGATGATGGCGTCAGCCATTAAAAGGGGACGCCGTCACCATTGTAAATCTATATATACTTTTTGGTTTTTCATTCATAAGAGAGGACTTTTGGTAGGTACGAACCCTGGTCGACTTTTGCAGCAATTTTAGGGTTCCAAACCCTATTTTCTTCTATGTTCAATTAAAGATAAGTTATCCTTTAATCATTCAATATGTCTATGTGTTGTTTGATTATATCGTATGCTTTTCTTTCTTTTAACATTCTAGCTTAGGTTTACTTGTGTTTGCTTAGATCTAATGAAACTTAGTTATTGATTGTTGGTTGTTGGTTTGTCATTAATTGTTGTGGGTGATTGATTTTAGCGTTAGGCTTAAGGAAACTAGCTAATCTCCTATATGGTAACTTGCTTGAACGTCTTAAGAAACATAATCGGATGTGTACTACGATTTTATTGGTTGTATTAAATGCATAAGTGACTATTAATGAGGATATGGTAGGATACTAAACGTGTCATCATAGGAAGAGATAAAAGCTTATAGAGTTGGGGAAGATCGTACACGGCCCCACGAATGGTATTAAGGAATGCAACGCTTCACCCATGCAATTGTGACAAACCAATTAATCAATAAAAGATAAATAGGGAGTAATGAAATCTAAGTAAACACGCTTTTCTCCATATTAGAAGTTCTCATATTTTATTTTCTTGTTATTTATTTTATTTGTTTAAGTAGTTATTTGGGTTAGTTGACTAGTAACTAATTCCGCCCACTCTTCACATACCCGAGATATTTACTTGCTTTCCATAAAACATAAAAATACAAAAAGAATCATCCCTCACCTCTAGACCTAGTTAGAATAGTTTCAATCCTAACGAACACTATTCCCCGAGAGAACGATCAATCCCCCGGTACTTGCCACTCACTATAATACATCGGTCAGGTACATTGCCTGGTGGGGATTGCAAGCTTCTCAAGATCCCTTGAGAGGTAAAACCTTTTGCGTAGACCGCAATCCACGCATCAATGGGCAAGGCATGCTTCACTTCACATTTCATTAAAATACCCAATTTATAAAAATATACCACGCTAAATACCTTACACACACTAAAAAAAAAAAAAAAAAAAAAAAAAAAAAAAAAAAAAAAAAAAAAAAAACTATGAAGGAGAGAGAATGGTGAACGTTTCACCATAACTTCTCTCGATTTGTGGTCTTCGCGTGAACTGTGGTGATGGCTAAGGCACTCGTGACTTTACCAACTAGGTGAAAGGATCACCTCCCTTGCCTTCCAGTCTAATGTGCCTAAACTTATGTCTAATCCATTGAACTTATACCATATGAATAACACTCTTTCTTTTTCCTCACATTTACCGTTTGATTTTCAAATGCAACTTGATATGGAGTTTTTCCTTAGACATAAATTTAATCTTATAAATTCGACATGTCAATTGTTACTCAATTGCATAAACCATGTCGGTCCAAATGTTCTAATCAAGGGCAGAACTATGTAGGGGAAGGGGAGGGTCTCGGCACCCTCAAAATTTGCGACATCTAGTATAAATATTATATGTTTTAAAGATAATTTAGTTGATGTTACAAACAAATCTTCAATTTGACTAACTCAAAATAAATTCGGCCGCCTCAAAAAAGTTATTCAAGTTACGCCAATTATTCTAATATACCATTACCAAATATAACATATAATTGACCAAATAGACATACACAACATTCTTAAAATAACGACCAAACACACTACTTAAAACCTAAACTGCTAAAAAGGTACTCCACCTCCAATCTTTAGATCCTCTTTGGACCAAACCAAGCCTTGCTTTTTCCCCACTACCAAACACCCCTACCCCACCTCCCCTAGGTGCGTATCACGCACTCCTGCGCACTTTAACACTGCCCTTTAATCACATGAAACCAAAAGCAACCAACTTTTTTCCACACCTTAAACTTCCAAATACACAACAACCATATTTCATTCACTTGTACACTATACATTAACACATGTACAATTATGTTAATTCACATATCTTTATTTGGAAAAACAACAACCTAAACTAAACCTGAAAAGTTTCGCTTAGAACTTTCACTACGCAATCATTACATGATTATTTAATTTTATAAACTTTATTCTTTTTTGGTTTTTCTAATACGTGTTTAAAGGTAGCATGTTAACTTACATAATTACATTAATACACATCTTTTAACTTAAAAAAATTTAAATGGTGCTTGAATTCGACTTGATTAATTTAATATAAAAAAATATTTAAAATTGTTAAATTATATAAAAACTGTTTATTTATAACTTATTAAAAAAATAACTGAAAATATTAAATAATAAAATTAAGCCTGTATTAAATCATCTTTCAATTAAACATTACCTGATAGCAAAACTAGTATTTTAAATTTAAACTTTCTGACTAAAATTACTGTCAATAATATATTATCACATACATTATTTGGTTGTACATTTAATAATAACTACAAAAATTTACATTTAACATATCCCAAGTAAATTTGTAAGACAACTTTTTTTTAAGCCATAAACCACTTTTTTTTATTATTAAAAAATTATATTAACAAAACCTTTTTAAATATCACTTGTACACCATTATATCTGGTCGGCAATTTACTAAATTTATGCATAAATTTCATCAACTCTAAATATTTTCATTTCATTTTTTTTCTTGTCAAGTTTAAAACTTTTTTAATACCCTTTTCTTTTATTTTGATTTTAAGCAATACCCAGTTTTTAATTTTACCAAATTTACTCAATAAATTATTTTTTTCCCCTATTTTACTTTTCAAGATTTATAAAAAAAAAGTTGCTATTTTGAGATCTAAGTGATGTTGAATTTGCTGGAGGATGGAGATCTAAGTAAGTATTTAGTTTTGTGTTAATGTAATGTTGATATATGAAATGATTGTCTTTTAGGTGTTTTGATATGTAAAGATTTGATCTTTTTGATGATTTTGAGATGTGATCATGGTGTATGTTGATGATTATGGTTAAATTTATATTGGTTTGTGTTTATATGAATTGGGTTGTTGGATTTAAGTAGCAATTTGGTTAAATGTGATATCTTGCAATTAAGGGGTGTTTGTTTAAGCTTATTTATGTGCTTATGTCATTACAAACTTTAGCTAGTCAAATACTTAAATACGATTTGAAAATATAATTGATTATCACACAAAAGCTGAAAATATATGTAAATATATGTGAATACACTATTTTACATTAATAAGCTTAAGCTTCAATTAATTCGTCAAACAACTTTATAAAAATACAAGCTTCAGTTTTCGGCTTATAATATAAGCTCTAGCCCCGGCTTATATATAAGCCCACAAGTTTCAAACAAAGCCGAAAAAAATTTAATTTATGAGATATATGCTGAAAACAGTAAACAGATAAGCTGGTTAGCCCTTAAATAAGCTTAAAAAAACACCTCCTTAGTCTTGTTTGTTTTTTATATGGAATTTAAGGTTTTTTTAAGATTAAGATGTGGTTGAGTAGTTAGTGATTTAAGCTTGAATTAGTATAAGATTCCTGATTTTGATATAAAAGTTTCATATGTAATTTCTTTTGCTGTGTAAGGATGCTAGTGACTTAAGGATCTAGAGATGTGTATATTGTTGTCATATGATATGCTCTGCAAATGTTGTCTGCAATTAAGAATATTTACGGTGTTGCACTGCAGCCTAAAGTTAGTACTTAGTAGCATTTGGATATGATGCGCTTTGATACTTTACCAGCTTTTGCATCTTCACTCATTTAATTGGGCTCCAGCGGAATAGCTTATCATGAAAATTGCACTACTTTCCTTATATAGACAGTGATCAAGCCAAAATTATTTACTTTGACAGCCATCACTGTTAAAAGTATTGATATTGATCCAGGTCCACAAGATATTTGACTAATAGTCAAACATGGTTGTTTTCATTTGATGAGATAATATGATATCATTTTATTTAGTTACTGAAAGTAAATAATTTTTACAGGCATGTAGTCACGGTGGGTTGTGTTTACTTGTGAAAGATCTGGTTTACGTTTTAGACTTTTGAGATGGGATCAAACAAGGAAGAAGCACTTAGAGCTAAAGAACAAGCAGAGAAGCTATTTGCAGTCAGAGATTTTGCAGGTGCAAAGCGGTCTGCAATAATGTCTCAAGTTTTTTTCCCCCAACTCGAGGGTATCACTCACATGGTGGCTACTTATGAAATTTATGCTGCATCAGAGATGAAAATAAATGGGGAAATTGATTTGTATTCGGTTCTTGGATTAGACCCATCTGCAAAAAAATCTGTGCTGAGAAAACAGTACAAAAGGTTGGCTGTCCTATTGCACCCTGACAAGAATAAGACTATCGGCGCTGATGAAGCGTTCAAGCTCGTCTCAGAAGCATGGACGATTTTGTCAGATAATGCAAAAAGAACAGCATATGATCTTAGGAGAAATAAGTACTTAGCGGCTATGTTTGACCGGTCAAACACATCGTCTGCTGTTACAACCAACACTTTTTGGACTGTTTGCACGTCTTGTAGAGTCCAGTATGAATATCTCAGAAAATACGTGAATAAGCGACTTTCATGCAAAAACTGTCGTGGGGTCTTTGTTGCTGTTGAAACTGGATCAGCTCCAGTGGCATATTGCCCATGGTCATATACAACCAATAACGGGCCCACCACAAACCATTCATATAATAACGAGCCTTTCCAGTGGAATACTTCTGCTATATCCGATCCTAACGGGTTCTCCTACAATTCTGTGAATCATGATCATACGGCTAATGGAAATGTCAAAGGAGCAAAAGTCAACGGGATACGTCAAGGCAGTGAAACCCAAGTTGTCAAGATGGGTAGGCCTAGGAAAAGAAGGTTAGAAGTGGGAGATGCATCACCGAGCACAAATGGTGAAACGAGTTCGATAAAGGTGCCAGATGTCACCGTAAGTAATGTACTAAATGGGTTTAATTCAATCATCCCTACTTTTGACGCTAGAAAGATGTTAATCGATAAAGCCAGATCTGTGATTCGGGTCAAGTTAGAAGAAATGAAGTCAACTTCAAAAGTTGAAAAAAACGGGACAACGGCGAAAAAGATATTAACCGTCCCTGACCCAGATTTTCATGACTTCGATTCTGACAGATCAGAGGAAGTATTCCAGGCGAAACAAATATGGGCAATATATGATGAAGAAGATGGTATGCCTCGTCTTTACTGTTTGATCCGTCAAGTTACGTCAGTAAAACCCTTTCGGGTTCATATAAGTTATTTAAACTCAAAAACCGATACAGAGTTTGGTAATGTGAAATGGATTGAATCTGGATTCACTAAATCTTGTGGAAGTTTCCGTGTTTTTCATTCTGATGTTGTTGACCAAGTCAACATCTTTTCTCATCTTTTAGGACGAGATAAGGCTGGTAGAGGGGGGTGTGTAAGAATATACCCGAAAAGTGGGGACATTTGGGCTGTGTATCGGAATTGGTCAGAAAATTGGGACAGAAAAACACCAAAAGAAGTCGTTCATCAGTATGAAATGGTGGAGGTTGTTGGTGACTATTCTGACGAGCGTGGAGTTCGTGTGGCTAATTTGGTTAAGGTAAAAGGGTATAAAACGGTTTACCAAAGGGACCCTGATGAGCATGCGGTTCGTTGGATTCCAAGGAGGGAAATGTTGCGCTTTTCACATCAGGTTCCGTCTTGTTTGCTTAAAGGGAAAGGACTTAATTTGCCGGATGGATGTTGGGATCTTGACCCTGCTGCAACACCCGAAGAGCTTCTTCAGGGGTAGTTGAAGTTGCGGTTTTAGTGGTTTAGTCTGATAAGTTGTGAGATTGATAATATGTACAGATCTAAAACACATAGTGACATTGAGAAAATTGGTGAAAGAACTTAGATAGGTGCAAGCTCGCATTTGGTCTTAGAGGAGGGCTTCATTTGTAACATCTTTAAACTTATTTAAGAAAATGCATCTTGACTCTTAATAATTCAAAATAGCTTTTGCTACTTATGCTATTGCTAGTTTCGATTTGCTTCAACTAGTTTTTCAATGACAGCGTGCTTAGAGGGTGTACGCAGGTAAGGCACTAGTTGCATCAAGAGGTGGTACTCTCGTGCACTTATGATTTGTGACAGTAAATCTTTGTGTAAGAATTTATCTTTCTTAAATATGCATCACCTTTTTTTTTACAGTGCTTGAACAATACATGTAATGTAATGCCTATCGGATCTTCTTACAAATTGAGCTGTATTAAAGAACCACCATAACTGATGAACTGAACAAGAAAGAGATTAACTGGGCTATCAGTAACATTTTCAGTTGGTAAAATTTGGTGATCTGTATCATGTGGTTCAGTTTTTGTTTGATACTTCAAGGAGTTTGTAAACGTAAACCAGACGAACTAAATTAATAAAATTCTTGATTTTTCTTTATGAAAGGAGTTCACACTTGTTTGTTGGCATTAAGATAAGGTTAAGTGCACTGTGAATGTCTATACTTACATGACATTTATCATTTTGCAAGTTAACCATTACCCTAGCAAGAATGACAAAAACTTACAATATAATACTAGTGTGTAAGATTGCGTATTTTGAGCTAATTGTCTGATATATATGAAGAAAAAACTGTTAATAGCAGCACTATCTTCTTGTTATTTTTATATATTTTTAAAGAATGATGATTCATTTGTAAGAGCATTGGGTGTGGTGGTGCCATGGCTTCAAACCGTGGCACAAAAAATGCTGCCACGTCAATAAAAATCTTCACAGCACCAGAAATCTCATGGCAGCACATTTTGCCCATAATTGTTGGCATCAGAAATTCTGGTGCCGTCGGCTTTTTTTTTTTTTTTTTTTTTTTTTTTTTTTTTTTTTTTTTTTTACATAAAATATACACATTATAAACTAAAAAAACGTCATTAATTAAAAAAAAAAAACACATTACATTAATAGAAACTACGATTTAAAACATTAAACTACAAATTAAAAAAACGAATCTTGCGAGACATAGCCCTCGTCACTCGAAGCCGAAGACTCTGATTGAATAGGGTCTAACCCCATGGCCCAGCGGTATTGTGCTTCTCTGTTTAACTGCTCCGTACAAGCTTCTTCCCGAGCCTTACGAGCAGCTGCCTCACGTTCTTCGGCTTCTTCAACCTCTCTCAAGACTTGCATATCTTGCTCAAAGAGTTCTTCATCAGTCAACCCAAATGGAATGGATTGGTATTCCACCGGTGGATTGGGTTGTTGTTGGACAACCGGTGGATTAGGTACCATTTCATTTTGCCGGTGTGAATACCGGAAAGATGTCTTCCGGTGGAGTGTTCATCAGTTGATTTGGAATCATGCTGGAGCTTGGGAATTGCTAGAAAAAGTCATGGGTGACTTGTGAATTGCTGGGAGAAGTCACGGTGAGTTAGGAATTGTTGGGAGAAGTCACGGTGAGTTGGGAATTGTTGGGAGAAGTCTTTGTGAGACATTGTTGTGGAGAGACTTGATAAATTTTATGTGTGCGTTGTGTGTGTATAAACAAGCCAGGGGATAAGCCTATATATAGGTAAATGTTTGAAATTTGAATTTGAATTTTAAGTTTATCCCGCCCTTCCAATTTGAATTCGAATTTTAAGTTTATCCCGCCCTGTCAATTTGAATTTGAATTTTAAGTTTATCCTGCCCTGTCATTCTGTCAATTTGAATATGAATTTTACATATATCTCGCTTATTTTTTGAAATTTGAATTTTTAAACACTCCTATATAAAGCATACTATACCATACTATTTTGCACACACTTCACTTTCTAAAGCATTTTACAATGACTAATCGTTGGTGTTGATGCAAATAATGTCTAAAAACGTTATTCTCATCTTTCGATATCTCTATGTTTTGATGATAACAAAATGTGAAAACATCTTATGTCAAAATTAACGTAAACAAGTTTTTAGTCGATATATCCGGTTTCTACGTTAATCACTCTAGGTATGAACAAACAAATTTACAACTTGACAAATGTTCAAAGAAGTGAATTTGTGTTTTGAACTTCAAATTTTTAGCTTGACAAAAATTTCTTTTCAAAAATATATTTTACAAATTATTTTTGAAATATAAATAAATGTTTTATTTGGAAAATTCATTTCAAAATTCCCCAATAGCTATATTTTACACAAACCATCTCCAAACTCCCCCAAATAAAATTTCACCACTAAAAAAAATTTGGAACGTGTTTGTCTGGTGTCGTCCCTTTAAAACGGTCAGATTTTCAGGTTCTATAAATACCACTTCATTTCCCGGATTTTGGCTATCCTTTCACACACTTAACTTTCTATAGTCATATCCTCAATCACCTAAACTCTCCTTTGATCATTAGTTAATTTTCTTTTGTTTAAAGAGTGATTCTTTCATCCAACCAAGAATCATCTACATACCTCTACTAGCCAAGAGAAGAACATAAAGTATCAAGAAGATACAAGGTGTTGGTGTCATAGAGGAGTGCACTTGCATTACAAGTTGTCTACATGATTGTATCTTGATATACATCAAGTGTATTAGTGTTTCTTAGTCATTGTGTTGATCATTGTGATCTTGTTGAGATCTTAGGGATCTCTTGAGTGTTGAGTGCTATAGTATTGATCAAGTGGATCAAGAGTAGATTGTGAGGATTGTGTGGATTTTGTGAGGATCGTGTAGATTGTGTGAGGATCGTGTTGATCGTGTTATAAGTTAGGATCGTGTGGATCGTGGTAGATTGGTACTAGCTAAGATTAGTACTCGACATCTAGCTTAGTGTCGGAAAATAATGTAAGTGACGTTGTACGATTTTCTTCGCGTGAAGGGAGTCTTGTTGATATAGTGCTAGAACTCTCGAGTCGGATACTCGGGGAGTGGAGTAGGGCGAAGAAGAGCTTCGTGACCGAACAACTATAAATCTCGTTGTCTTGGTTTGATCTTTCCATCTCTTCTCTTTACTTACTTATTGCATATCTGTGTTAGTATAGTGTTATGTTCGTATTGGTGTTGGTTGATTTCATTTACAATTGAATCTAAGTTTTTCATAGAGAAATTTTTATAACTAAAGTAAACAAGTCGGTAAACTATTCAACCCCCATTCTAGTTTCCCACAATTGGTACCAGAGCCACGTCAGGCAAGATTTTAAAGTAAACTGTATTTTAAAACTTGAATCGATCAATGGATTTTGACAAATAAGGGCAATCTATGCAAAGCCCACCACTTTTTGAAACCGATTGTTTTATATATTAGAAAACAAGATTCGAACGTAAGTGAAATCAAAGGACATTGATCTTTGGCATGTTATTACCGATGGTGACTTTCAACCTATTGAAAAGGATCCTATTACTAAAAAGGATAAAATTATTCCTTATGATCAACAAAGCGATGATCTTAAAAGAAAACTAGCAAAAAATGATGAGGCTAAAATGGTAATTTATAATGCTTTGACGAAAAAGGAATTTGAAAGAATTTTTATGTGTAATACTGCAAAAGATATTTGGAAAATTTTGTTGGTCACACATCAAGGTAATAATCAAGTCAAAGAGAACAAGATTGATCTTCTTATTCAAAAATATGAACAATTTTCCATTCCGGAAGATGAAACCATAGATAGTGCATTTGCTAGATTTAATACTATTATTACTAGTCTTAAAGCTCTTGATGAAGGTTATTCTAGCAAGAACTATGTTAGGAAGTTTCTTAGAGCCTTACATCCCAAATGGAGAGCAAAGGTCACCGCCATTGAAGAATCAAAGAACTTGGCGACACTATCACTTGATGAACTAATAGGTAACTTGAAAGTTCATGAAATGATAATCAAAAAGGACTCGGACATAGTCAAGGGTGTAAGTGAGAAAGTTAGGTCTCTAGCATTGAAAGCCAAGAAAGAGTCTAGTGATGATGAAAATTCGGATTCTGATAGTGAAGACGAAGAGTATTGATGAGTGTGTAAATACTCATCATTTTTATCGTATCTGAACTGCCAAAACATACAAAAACACACAAAAACGCATCAAAATATAGAAATTATTCCAAAAGTGTGTTTTATATGTTTTAGATGCAAAATGTTTAAAAACAAATGAAAAACGAACAAAGTTTGCACAATTGGCAGTTTCAGTCCCTCAAGTTTCAAAAATTGACAAAACTAGTCCCTGAAGGTTTTAAATGAAAGAAAAGTCAACCCAAAAGTTTTTAAAAGTAAAAAATTATCAAATTTAGACTTTAGGTGAAAAGTTTGAGAAAATTACACATTTGGCCCCTCAACTATGGCAAACTGGCAAATTTAGTCCTTCAAGTTTCAAAAGTGTCAGTTTTGGTCCATAGGAAATAATTTTTGGAAGAAAAGTCATTTATGGTCCTTGGAAAGTAAAAGTTTTCACAAATGGTCCTTAAAGTGAATTTTTGGAAAATTACAATAAAGGTCCCTAAAGTTTCACAAGTTGGCGGTTTTGGTCCCTGGGCATTTAAAAAATGGGAAATTATCAAAAGTGGTCCTTGGATAATTCAAGATTGGCAAAACTCACCCTTATGATTACTTTTGGAAGTTTACATCACAGGTCCCTCAAGTTTGGCCAAATTACAAAATTAATCCTTGTGGTGTTTTGTAAATTAACCAAACGGATACCCTTTTGTAAAATTAAAACCAAACAAACCCAATCTTTCACCCCAGGCCTGCCCAATCTAACACCCCTAGCCCACCACCACTTTACCTTGGCCCAATCACAAATAACACCACCCCCGTTTCTTTATTAATATCAGTCAAACCCCAAAAGTCAAACCACTCTTCCACCTCACCCCTTATCCCTGCAAACACCCTGCAACACACCATCTCCACCCCTTCCAATCATCACCCCTACACCCTTATCCCTCCAAACACATAAAACCAACACTTTACAACCCTGCTCCAAGTTATCAGAGAGACAGAGACCCAAGTTGCAAAAATCTCTTTCCCGCCAAAACCAATCAAACGGTTGGGATCATTTTAACTCATCCAAGGGTCAACTTTATCATGGGGAAATGCTTAGTGATGCTGAGGAAACCCTAAAAGGCCAGTATAAAAGAAAGAGAAAGAGCAGAGATGGTGTGGGTAGTTAAGTTAGTGTAATATAGTTTAGTAGTCATGTAATTTACTTTTCCAGTTGTACTTCTCATTTTCATTAGTTGTAATCAGTCTTTCAACCCTATTGTGAACCTAATTCAATCTTAATTTCATGTACCTCAGTTCTGATTCAGTTTAAGCATTTTTCACTTAAATCTCAATTTTGCTTCTATGTGGTAAAAGTTGTTGTTTTATGGTTCTCTAAGTTCACCTCAGTCACTAATAAGCTTTTATAAGCTTTTAATGCTTTAAAATCAGTCTCCATAACAGAATTCAGAAAATACAAAAAAAAAAAAAAAAAAGAAGAAATAAATAGCTAAAAAAAAAATCAAAAAGAAGAAAAGAAGAAGAAGCTGGATGCAATGGTTTAGAGCTTGTGGCAAGCATTAGGTTATCTATGAGAATAGTTTAGGTGTGATTTACCTCTTGTTTCCTGCAAAAGCTTTTGTAAGTCGATTTTTCAAGTTTACTGTGCATTGGCTTAACTACTGTTCAACTGCTTATTTATTGTTATTTTCTGTCTAATTTTCCTTATTTATGCATTTTATTGCAAGTTGTGCTTATTGGGTAGTCTAGATTGGCTCAGTTTGATAATTGCTCATTTAATGTCAAATTAGCTCATATTGACTTTTCCCCATATGGCTTATAATAAACTGCTTATTCTGTGTTTGTTTTTGCCTGATCATGTTCATTCTAGCCTAGTATAAGCTCATTCATCAGATTCATAGCTTATTTCCCCCATTTCCTTTGAAAAAAGTTCACAACAGTTTCATGAAAGGGTGTTTGGCTTATGCTTATTCAGGGTACTCCAGGGTGGTCCAATGGTTGCATATGGTTTGTTTTAGTCATTTCAGGGTATATCAGTAGTATTCAAGCATAAAATTGGAGGTTTAAGTTCAAAATAGTCAAAATCACCCTACATACCTCATAACTGTTGACCGTGTGAGATTTGAAATCCCTAAGCCCTCAAGCCTGTTCACTAGTTGTAGTCTTTCATCACTTCAGCTTTATTTTAACTTATTTCACCTTATTCAGTCTTGAGATTAAGCTTTAAGCTCAAATAAGTCAACATTTAAGTGTTTCATCAAAAAGTCAAATTTTCCCTTTGTCTGAATCCCAAATCTTGGGTGAATTTATGTGATTTTTGTGTTTAGAATTAGGGTCTGAATCTTTTTAGGGATCAATATTTACCAGCTCAACTTTAGAATCTACTAGTTTGCTTATTTTTAGGAATTTTTCTTGTGGCTTAATGAATGGCTTAAAGAGGCCTGCAGGGCAAGGTGTTGCCCTGCTACACAGACCTTGACCAAAACCACCCATTTCAATAAGCTGTAAAGTGTTCATTTTTGGACCCCACAATCTGATTTTTGGCTTTTTGGGAAGTCAATAAGCCCACCTTTAAGTCCCATAGCTTATTTCCCAATTCCTGGCTTATTTACTTGAGCTGCAAGCTCCATTTACTTTGTCTCATACCACATACTAACTGTGTACTCAGTTCCACTCACACATATTCAAGCCCTCCCCTAGGGCTCATTAGTAGGTCCCAGTGAGTGAGTTTTGGCTTTTTGAAAAGCCCCCCACCTCAGCTCTCCATATCAGGTTTTACTTTGCCCCTCCAAACACCCAGGTGGGCCCCACAGGGGGCTGCATATGGCCTGTTGAGGTCTGTTGGGTTTGTGGCAATTGGGATGTGCTTATTTGCTTAATATGAGCTTATCAGTGTATTCCCTTGTACAGTTTGGCTTATTTTCAGTTTCTTGTTCTTATTTCCACCTTGTGTTACCTCTGTTAGCTTATTTACTAGCTTGCTTGAGCTTAATATCCCATTTGAGCCTTTAGCTTAACTGAATAAGCTCATAAGCTCTTATCCTGCTTATTTTTAAGTTCTGTAATTTTTGTTTTTATAAAAGTTACTAAGTTTCAGTAGTGTAATAAGTTTGTAAAATAAAAATCAAGAAAAAAAAACAATTTAATATTAAGTGATAGTTTCTATTTAATGTAATTTAATTTTAATTTTCATTTTTAAATTTTTATTAAATACTTAGCTTTTTTATATTTTTCTTAAATTCCTCTTATATTAAAGTATTTATAATAATTTTCTCAGATTTTTATTTTATTATTTAGTATTTATTAGAATTAATCTTAGTTTTATTAATTATTAAATAATAATTAGTTTTAAATAGCATAATTAGTTTTTATTAAGTAAAACCTAGTTTTTATATTTTTTCTAGCTTTTATATGTTATAAAACATTTTTAGAAATTTTCTTAGAATTTTTACTGTTCATTTAGTATTTTTCTTAATTTAAAATAGTTTAATTAGGTAATTAGTAATTAATTAAAATAAAAATCACAAAAAGACAAAAATACATATTTTTATTTTTAAAACTTATTTTTAGTTATTTTATAATTTTAGAAATTTTATTTTCAATTTTCTAGTGCTTAATTAATATTATGTTATATTTAAGTGTTTTAAATATTAATAATTAGTAATAATAAGTAATTAATTAATAATAAATAATTAAATAGTGTAAAAATTATTTTTCTTTTTCTAAAAATTTTCTTTTATCTTTTAGTTTGTAAAAAAGTCATTTTCACCCCCTGGGGGTTTTCAGATTTCAGTTTTCACGTTTTATTTTGTACGTTTACGTTTTATTCAAACGTGAACGTACGCGTTTTAAGTTTTAAACGTTTCTGGTTTTTCTGACTTTCCAGTCTTGTTAATATAGTGTATTTAAGCTATTTTCTTTTATATTCCAGTAGTGTAGTCATCACAACTCACTTATACCCCTTCCTGTCCAGATTCACCCGATCACATAACCGTTTGTTAACCATCCACACCTCGTCGGGACTTAACGACCCGGGGAAACACTATACTTCCACGGAGCATTGAGCCTAAGGAGTTGACTATATCGACCACATTCGTAGTTGACTTTAGTTGACCGCTTTTGCCTCAATCAAATTTTGGCGCCGCTGCCGGGGAGGTTGTGCGCGTATTCTAAACGGTTTTACAGATTAGTGAACCTGGATATACACTCACTGTATATTTACCATCCTTTGTTCATATTTTCTTATTTTAAAAACAAAACTGTTCCCGAAAACATTTTCAATCAGTTTTCAACGAACACAAAAAACACAAAAAGATTTTCTTTCTTACAAAATGTTTTCCAAAAACACCAAAAATATTCATCTTTACCCTCCTACCTTTTTGATTCTTCATCCCTTTACCTTTTATCCTTTTGATTCTACCTTCTTCCACTTGTCCCATAATTGATTCTATTGGCATATCTCGATGATGATTTCTTTGAACAAAGGGCCTTTAAAAGTAAAGTTGAAAAACTTATGGCCGTGTCAAAAATGTCGAGATGTCGTGTTGATTATGATGGACCTTCGATTCCTATTCCCTCTCCGGTGAGGGAAAGAGATCATGAAACCGAGGTGACAAAGGACCCTGTACTTTCCTCTAACCATGAAAGTGCTAAATACGTCCAACCTACGGTTGTCCAAAAACTAAGCTCACAATTGTTCCTAAATTGTCAAGAATTGATCCTAACCTTTCACGGTTTACGGTTAAAAGTTTGTCAAGCAAACATACAGAGCTTAGGGCAGTGACTGAAAAGAACGACTTGCCCAATCTTCACGATTATCAAGAACCAAAACCCGAGACCATAACGGAAGTGGTGGAAATTGCTAGCTCGAAGAGCACACCACTTGTCCCACCTCCGGATTTTATTCCTTGTGTTGGTTGTGGTAAGCCACTTTTTGGTTTACCATGTCGTTGGTGTACATGTGTACAATGCGGTAATGATATTCGAGACGGGAGTTGTTTGTTTTGTGGTTTGAGGAATTCATTCTATGATCCTAATCTGAACTCATTCAACAACTCTTCAAATTTTTCCAATTACCCATCACATTCATACAAGCAAGAATCATATTATCCGAACCACAATGATGCTTCGTATCAAAATACACCAAACTTTTCGTGTGAATATTGTGGAGGTCCTCACCAAGGTTTTGAATGTCAAAATAATCAAAATTTTGGTTATGACCAATATCCATACAATTCACCAAACCAGACTCAACAGTTTAACTGTTGTGAGTACTGTGGTGGCCCACACTATAGTTCTGATTGTCAATCAGGGAACACGCTTGTCTATGAGCAGTTTCCTGATAACAATTATGACTCTAGCACATACGACCCACAGCCACATCAGTCTTACTGTTGTGAAAACTGTGGAGATCCTCACTTTAGCTCGGATTGTCAAACAGGGAATCCATTTCCTTGTAACAATTATGACTATTCGTTTCAAGACCAACCTCCACAGTACCAATTGACCCAAGCAACTCCTCAATTCCCGCAAGAACTTTGAGATGAGGTTCTTGAAGCATTTAAAAAATTTAAGGAGGGGTTGGCTACTACATCGTTTCAAGAATCTCGTGAAAAATCAATGGCAGAATTACTTGCTAAAGAACGAGATGCTAGAAACGAAATGAGCATGGAAGAATTACTTGCTGAGCAAAGAGCGGCTAAAATACGTGCCAATCTTCGCTATGCTGCTCTATATGATGATGATGATGACAGTGATGATGATGAAGATAACATTGTTATTATTCAAAAAGATTCATCAGATTCATCAGTTGTGATTCCTTCCATGGAGAATCAGGGAGAAAATAATGTGACGAAGTCACTAGCCGTTGATCAAATGGAACTTGAAAATTCCATAACTGCTAGTACTTCTCCCTCAGTCTATTGATATCACACCCGAAGTTCACACTCACTCTCCGAACATGGGGGACGAGCATCTTGACACTGTTCCTGCAAAGGAATCGGACGAATTCATAAAGTCCAGTGTTGAGAACCTTGTCCCAATCCTAGGAGAGTCACAGGGGACTTTTGATCATGTGTGTGATTTACCTTATCACCCTGAAAATCCAAAAGATCATTTTGAGACTTTATCCGATTTTAATGATGATTGTATATCTTATGGAGAAGTTGAGTATGAAGAGGCACCATTGCCTCATTCGGATGTTGACCCTCTTATTGAGGAGTCCACAGATGAACTTACTCACATCAATCCACTTCCATTGGGAAGTGATGATGGTCTCCTTGATTTTGAAGCCGATATGGGAGAAACTGAAAATCTTTTAAACTCTAATCCCAACATCGAGCTTAGTACTTCACATGCTGATGAAAATTCTTTATCTTCTGGAGACATCAGTCATGTGGAAGGATTACCTTCTGAGCTAGTTGGCTTAGAAGAAGTGAATGATGAGACTAACACTGAAATCAAGGATGAAGCACTTCGTGCAACATTATTGAAAGTCAATCTCCTCATTTCTAAAATCGAGGCTTTCAAAGAGAAACCTATTTCATCTCCTATCCCCATTAAGGATAGTGACATTTTCTCCGATGATCCTATTCCGGAGTTTGAAGCCTTTACTACTGATCCTATGGGAGAGAAGATAAGTGGCAGTACCACTTCTCATTCTCATAATTCTCTCCCCGATTATGAATCATTTACCTTCAATGAGTTCTCCTGTGAACTCACGCACATCAATCCAGAATATGATTCATTCACATTTGATGAGTTCTCCTGTGAACTCACTCATATCATGACTCCTCCGGAGTGTGATGACCCGGGGGGATATGCACTCAATCATGAGAATTTACAAATTCCCACCCACCCTCCCGGGATATTTACGAGCTTAACCCTTGAAATCCAAACTCAGGCTACGGAGCCTGATCTCGAGGAAGAAGATCAAATCATGATTTTCGTCATGGTTTTCTTCCTTTTCTTCACCTACAGGGTGACTTCTCCTGTTCTTCACTCCTTCGGGAATGAAGACATTGTCTTTGACCCCGGCATCATCGCTTATAGTTTATACTATCTTGAGCCGGGTACTTATCTCATCGGTGTGGAACTTTCACGTGCTTCACATGTTTGTCCAAACATTTTGAATGAAAGTCCGATTGAGATTGTTTCTTCCACATCATGCTTCCCCAAGGACAAATGAATTCGGGGTCGAGTCAAGCTAGCGACTCGGTAAACAAAAACAGTAGCATGCTTATAGGGTTTTCACCCTAAGTGTGGGGGAGTCCCCCACTGTGATTACAAATGAAGTGAAAAACAAAATGATGTTTTCCACGCTTAGCTTGTAATATTGCCCTTTTACGTTCAAAATGTCGGCATAATAGCCGGGACTTTGAATATTGAGGACAATATTCATCCTAAGTGTGTGTGTGTGTGGGGGGGGGGGGGGGGGGGGTATTTCGCTATTCTAGCGAATTTTATCACATTTTACTATCTTATACCCCCGTTTTTGGCAAAAATTTAAAATTTTTTTTCACTAAAGTTTCAAAATTTTTGTGGTTATCAATCCGCCTTGTCTAACCGACAAAAGGGATTCGCTAGTCCAGGAGCAAACGACTCTTGGTAAATACATCTCAAATCCGTTTATGGCTTGCAATTTGCCCAAAATTGTATGGTTCCTCAACTCCCCATATCCCATAAAGCGAATGAGTTGGCTAGCCCACAAGATTATGGCTTGTGGTAAAGGCCATGGAAAATCCATAATTAGTAATCAGCTCACCAAGATGTTGACTATTCCATCAAGAGTTGGCTAGTCCAGAAGCAAACGGCTTTTGGTAAAGACTAATCAAATCCGTTGACAGCTGGTGATTTGCTCAAAATCACACGGTTCTCAGGTGTGCCACAGTTCTTACACCTGGCTACTCCAGAAGTGATGGCTTTTGGTAAAGAGTTTCAAATCCATTAAGTTTTTCTCAAAAGATTGCTAGGGACTAGCAATAGTTTAGTGTGGGGGATTGATGAGTGTGTAAATACTCATCATTTTTATCGTATCTGAACTGCCAAAACATACAAAAACACTCAAAAACGCATCAAAATATAGAAATTATTCCAAACGTGTGTTTTATATGTTTTAGATGCAAAATGTTTAAAAACAAATGAAAAACGAACAAAGTTTGCACAATTGGCAGTTTCAGTCCCTCAAGTTTCAAAAATTGACAAAACTAGTCCCTGAAGGTTTTAAATGAAAGAAAAGTCAACCCAAAAATTTTTAAAAGTAAAAAATTATCAAATTTAGACTTTGGGTGAAAAGTTTGAGAAAATTACACATTTGGCCCCTCAACTTTGGCAAACTGGCAAATTTAGTCCTTCAAGTTTCAAAAGTGTTAGTTTTGGTCCCTGGGAAATAATTTTTGGAAGAAAAGTCATTTATGGTCCTTGGAAAGTAAAAGTTTTCACAAATGGTCCTTAAAGTGAATTTTTGGAAAATTACAAGAAAGGTCCCTAAAGTTTCACAAGTTGGCAGTTTTGGTCCCTGGGCATTTAAAAAATGGGAAATTATCAAAAGTGGTCCTTGGATAATTCAAGATTGGCAAAATTCACCCTTATGATTACTTTTGGAAGTTTACATCACAGGTCCCTCAAGTTTGGCCAAATTACAAAATTAATCCTTGTGGTGTTTTGTAAATTAACCAAACGGATACCCTTTTGTAAAATTAAAACCAAACAAACCCAATCTTTCACCCCAGGCCTGCCCAATCTAACACCCCTAGCCCACCACCACTTTACCTTGGCCCAATCACAAATAACACCACCCCCGTTTCTTTATTAATATCAGTCAAACCCCAAAAGTCAAACCACTCTTCCACCTCACCCCTTATCCCTGCAAACACCCTGCAACACACCATCTCCACCCCTTCCAATCATCACCCCTACACCCTTATCCCTCCAAACACATAAAACCAAAACTTTACACCCCTGCTCCAAGTTATCAGAGAGACAGAGACGCAAGTTGCAAAAATCTCTTTCCCGCCAAAACCAATCAAACGGTTGGGATCATTTTAACTCATCCAAGGGTCAACTTTATCATGGGGAAATGCTTAGTGATGCTGAGGAAACCCTAAAAGGCCAGTATAAAAGAAAGAGAAAGAGCAGAGATGGTGTGGGTAGTTAAGTTAGTGTAATATAGTTTAGTAGTCATGTAATTTACTTTTCTAGTTGTACTTCTCATTTTCATTAGTTGTAATCAGTCTTTCAACCCTATTGTGAACCTAATTCAATCTTAATTTCATGTACCTCAGTTCTGATTCAGTTTAAGCATTTTTCACTTAAATCTCAATTTGGCTTCTATGTGGTAAAAGTTGTTGTTTTTCGGTTCTCTAAGTTCACCTCAGTCACTAATAAGCTTTTATAAGCTTTTAATGCTTTAAAATCAGTCTCCATAACAGAATTCAGAAAATACAAAAAAAAAAAAAAAATAGAAATAAATAGCTAAAAAAAAAATCAAAAAGAAGAAAAGAAGAAGAAGCTGGATGCAATGGTTTAGAGCTTGTGGCAAGCATTAGGTTATCTATGAGAATAGTTTAGGTGTGATTTACCTCTTGTTTCCTGCAAAAGCTTTTGTAAGTCGATTTTTCAAGTTTACTGTGCATTGGCTTAACTACTGTTCAACTGCTTATTTATTGTTATTTTCTGTCTAATTTTCCTTATTTATGCATTTTATTACAAGTTGTGCTTATTGGGTAGTCTAGATTGGCTTAGTTTGATAATTGCTCATTTAATGTCAAATTAGCTCATATTGACTTTTCCCCATATGGCTTATAATAAACTGCTTATTCTGTGTTTGTTTTTGCCTGATCATGTTCATTTTAGCCTAGTATAAGCTCATTCATCAGATTCATAGCTTATTTCCCCCATTTCCTTTGAAAAAAGTTCACAACAGTTTCATGAAGGGGTGTTTGGCTTATGCTTATTCAGGGTACTCCCGGGTGGTTCAATGGTTGCATATGGTTTGTTTTAGTCATTTCAGGGTATATCAGTAGTATTCAAGCATAAAATTGGAGGTTTAAGTTCAAAATAGTCAAAATCACCCTACATACCTCATAACTGTTGACTGTGTGAGATTTGAAATCCCTAAGCCCTCAAGCCTGTTCACTAGTTGTAGTCTTTCATCACTTCAGCTTTATTTTAACTTATTTCACCTTATTCAGTCCTGAGATTAAGCTTTAAGCTCAAATAAGTCAACATTTAAGTGTTTCATCAAAAAGTCAAATTTTCCCTTTGTCTGAATCACAAATCTTGGGTGAATTTATGTGATTTTAGTGTTTAGAATTAGGGTCTAAATCTTTTTAGGGATCAATATTTACCAGCTCAACTTTAGAATCTACTAGTTTGCTTATTTTTAGGAAATTTTCTTGTGGCTTAATGAATGGCTTAAAGAGGCCTGCAGGGCAAGGTGTTGCCCTGCTACACAGACCTTGACCAAAACCACCCATTTCAATAAGCTGTAAAGTGTTCATTTTTGGACCCCATAATCTGATTTTTGGCTTTTTGGGAAGTCAATAAACCCACCTTTAAGTCCCATAGCTTATTTCCCAATTCCTGGCTTATTTACTTGAGCTGCAAGCTCCATTTACTTTGTCTCATACCACATACTAACTGTGTACTCAGTTCCACTCAGACATATTCAAGCCCTCCCCTAGGGCTCATTAGTGGGTCCCAGTGAGTGAGTTTTGGCTTTTTGAAAAGCCCCCCACCTCAGCTCTCCATATCAGGTTTTACTTTGCCCCTCCAAACACCCAGGTGGGCCCCACAGGGGGCTGCATATGGCCTGTTGAGGTCTGTTGGGTTTGTGGCAATTGGGATGTGCTTATTTGCTTAATATGAGCTTATCAGTGTATTCCCTTGTACAGTTTGGCTTATTTTCAGTTTCTTGTTCTTATTTCCACCTTGTGTTACCTCTGTTAGCTTATTTACTAGCTTGCTTGAGCTTAATATCCCATTTGAGCCTTTAGCTTAACTGAATAAGCTCATAAGCTCTTATCCTGCTTATTTTTAAATTCTGTAATTTTTGTTTTTATAAAAGTTACTAAGTTTCAGTAGTGTAATAAGTTTGTAAAATAAAAATCAAGAAAAAAAAACAATTTAATATTAAGTGATAGTTTCTATTTAATGTAATTTAATTTTAATTTTCATTTTTAAATTTTTATTAAATACTTAGCTTTTTTATATTTTTTTTAAATTCCTCTTATATTAAAGTATTTATAATAATTTTCTCAGATTTTTATTTTATTATTTAGTATTTATTAGAATTAATCTTAGTTTTATTAATTATTAAATAATAATTAGTTTTAAATAGCATAATTAGTTTTTATTAAGTAAAACCTAGTTTTTATATTTTTTTATAGCTTTTATATGTTATAAAACATTTTTAGAAATTTTCTTAGAATTTTTACTGTTCATTTAGTATTTTTCTTAATTTAAAATAGTTTAATTAGGTAATTAGTAATTAATTAAAATAAAAATCACAAAAAGACAAAAATACATATTTTTATTTTTAAAACTTATTTTTAGTTATTTTATAATTTTAGAAATTTTATTTTCAATTTTCTAGTGCTTAATTAATATTATGTTATATTTAAGTGTTTTAAATATTAATAATTAGTATTAATAAGTAATTAATTAATAATAAATAATTAAATAGTGTAAAAATTATTTTTCTTTTTCTAAAAATTTTCTTTTATCTTTTAGTTTGTAAAAAAGTCATTTTCACCCCCTGGGGGTTTTCAGATTTCAGTTTTCACGTTTTATTTTGTACGTTTACGTTTTATTCAAACGTGAACGTACGCGTTTTAAGTTTTAAACGTTTCTGGTTTTTCTGACTTTCCAGTCTTGTTAATATAGTGTATTTAAGCTATTTTCTTTTATATTCCAGTAGTGTAGTGATGCGTGGGAATCGCAACAGGCCTTACCTCACGAAGATCTCGAGAAGCTTACAACCCCCACCAGGCAGTGTACCTGATCGTTATAGTATAGTATAGTGACAAGTACCGGGGGATTGATCGTTCAGCTAGGAATAGTGTCGTTAGGATTGAAATTAATCTAACTAGGTCTAAAGGTGAAGGATGATTCTTTTTATGTTTTTATATTTTATGAAAAGCAAGTAAAAATCTCGGGTATTGGGAAAGTGGGCGGAATTAGTTGCTAATCAACTAACCCAAAAGCTAATAATTAAACTAATAAACAAGAAAATAAACTAAGGTTCTACAAGATAAGTGAAGCATGTCTACCCATGATATGTTACTCCTTGCTAGCTATCCAATCCTACCTATTGAATTGTAACCTTGTTTTAATTGACGGGTTGTATTCCTTAATACCATTCATGGGGTATCGCACATAACTCCCCAATTTTATGAGCTCTTATCTCCTCCTATACCATGCCCAACACAACCATAGGGATTGTAAACAGTGGCTCATGCATTAAATACAACCAATAAAGACCTTAGTGCAATAGGTTAATGTTTCCTAAGACGTTCAAGCATGTTACCATTTAGAGATCTGCCAGTTTTCTTAAGCCTAACATATAAATCATTCAATCAAAACAAGAATCAATAGGAAACAAGGATTATAAACTAAACCAACTAGATCTATTGAAGTTGTCACGCCTTAATTGATGGAGATAGACACAACATCAACAAGAAATCAATGAGATCTAATCAATTATATACAAGTTTCACATAATCATAAGTAGACACAAGGTGAATTAGCAAATCATCATCAAAGAAGAGCAAACAACAATGATAATGGAAAACATAATTAAGATAGAATCATCAAACCAATACATGATATTTATGGAGTGATTGAAACCCTCTAAGTTGCTGGAAAAACACCCACCTAAACCCAGGAATCGACCTTAGGGTTTAGGGCTTACAAAAAGTGAAGTTATGATGTTATATTTTTAGGCATGTTTTCTGTCGGCAAGGCTTGACGGCGTCAGCTCGTTCTCTTGATGCCGTCACGACCATTTTTTCACCAAATTGTAGATCTCTTCGTCCTCTTCGTGTGGGCTTTTGAATCACCTAAATCCGAGTTCGTATGCAAAAGTTATGACCAAAACAATATCAGCTACTCTGCGCGCAAGTTTTGACAAGTTAACACGTGACGGCCTTGGGTGACGCCTTCAAGTTCTCTCTGGGCCGTCACCACTTTTACTCTTGACGACGTCACCAAAGTGCTCTTGACGCCGTCAGGTACTTTTCTCAGCATGGAAAATTAAGTCTTTGGCGTTTTCTTCACTTTTATGCTCCAAAAACGTCCAAAATACTTCCTTTTCCTGAATTCACTCCCAAAGGACCTAAAATCACAAAAGGAATGATTTAGGGCAATATTTGATCAAATAAATTCGAATTCGGGCTTAAATGACCCCCTAAAAACGAATCATTTTTCGCCTCATCATATACCCTTACACTTGAGATTTGCTTGTCCTCAAGCAAATGCGCTTTTATTCTAGTCAAAATACAAGTTAGGGGTCATTTAACACTAATATAAAAGTAATTACAACAAATAATCGTTCCACTAAAGACTAATAAACAAGCACGGAGGTCATACACTAGCACCTCACAAATAATGTTTAGATACTCACATCTCTCGGGTGTAATAAAGTGTAAATTACAATATGAAAACGGAAGATATCTCTCGCTACCTGTCATAGCAAAATAGATTACCATAGGCTTGGGAAAGGATCAAACCTCCACCACATGGCGTAAGCACCTAGGATAAACTATCAAAGAGGTCTTTTAAAGGGTTGTAACGTTAGGTGTAGGGATATGAAATACACGGTTTTGTTGGATAAAGGAAGTTTTACTGTGGCGAGTTAACAATCTTGGTTAATTACATGTACAATATGGCGTTGCTAAGCCAAGACCAGACTCGACTTAAGCTAATAAATGAAAAATAACAAAAACATAAAATGAATATAGAATAAAAAGGGATGGTAGTCCGTATGTTTTTTTCTCTTTTTCTTTTTCTATTTTTTTTTCTTTTTCTTGATTTTTCGATTTTTTTTTTTTTTTTTTTTTTTTTTTTTTTTTTTTTTTTTTTTGCATACACTCTTACCCTACCATCCAAAATAATACATCATAGGGGATGAACATTCCCCTTACACTTGAATTTTTACATACTTTACAATAAACTAATCTAATGACTCGAATTAAGAAAATCAAAAAATTTGGAGCACTTTTAAGATTAGCGTACATATGGGGGTAATAAATGATGTTCTTCCCCATTACTCCATAAAATAAGTACTTACCCATGAGTCCCAATCTTCCCAAAACAATATGTACAAGGATATGACTCGACTTAGCAACCATGTAATCAATTAGATAGTTAACTTAGGGTTTAACAAATAACAATAATGCACTAAAAATGAGCGCATACACGGAAGGCTAAGGCGATTTGGGTGTACATTTAAGTGGGGTGTAACAAATTCTTCCTTTAAGTAAGATGCTTAAAGTTAGAAACGAAAAGATAGGCTCGGAGGGGTGTACTAGGGGTTTCGTGTACTAAAAATGAGTACAACGCTAAGGGTGTGGGAAAAATTAGTTGACTTAACTAGCCAAGTAATATGACTTAAATGGTCAAATAATTATAATACGGGTTTAACACAAGGGTGATCCTAATGCCTCTTATCATGTAGTAAATCCTACTACACGAATGTAGTCTCACTAGCGGTCTCGGGATGCATCACTAACGCAAGTTCTACAATCTAAATGCTACCGGTACACTCATAAGCACTAATAATGAATGCTTTTCCTATCAAATCTAAAGGCGAACCTCACATATTTGGGTGGAAATTTTTTCTAAATATACGGTTATGTGCTAGTCATACAATCTCCTATCCATGAGACGCTTGCTATGGCTAAAGTTTCACTCCTAAATGTTGTAAAAAATTTTAAATTTGGCGCTAAGATTGCACTAACAAGTATTTCTCATAGTTTTATTACACATCTACCATCAAACAAAACAAACTCAAGCGAAAGTGCATATGTAAGGTATCATCCTTTTACCATCCCCTTACACTTAGGATGAACGTTGTCCCCAATGTTCAAGTAAAGAATGTAAAAGTGAAAAAGTTAAAAAGAATGAAATCAAATACTCCCCTAATTCGCTCGGTATGGATAATAAGGTGGCCAGGTTAAATCTTCCTCCAAGAAAATGAACAATCAAAGCTTCCCTTCCAGAATATAAATCATCTTCTTGTCAAACATAACCTGCAAATCCTGAGAAAACAAACAAAAACCCAAAGCATCAACCCGAACAAAGATAACTCACAACTAGATGTAATTCCAGACTTAGGAATAGAAACAAAACAATTAAAGATATAATGCTTGTGGAATGAATGTTTGCAGATTTCCTGGAGTTTATAAAACTAAAGAATCAACAAAAACTTTAAGACTCCAGTATAAATAAAACTAGCAAAATTTCCAGAATTTTACACATGACGCCGTCAAGAGTAAACTCGTGACGCCGTCAGAAATTCTTATGTTAAGTTTCTGGAAAATTTCTGGAAAAACTTCGTCCTACTTCCTGGAAAATCCTGCAAAACATCATTACGACTCAATACAAGCATTTGACTCTAACAAGTACTAATACACGTGTCCATTTAATATTGTTGTGGTTCATGCTCAATTTCGTTCTTATAAACAAATTTGGATCTCCCTTACACTTATCTTTTGCAAAATACCTTTATATGCAATTAAGACGAAGTTAAAAACAAAATAAAGCATTTTCACAATTTACTTTGAAACATGAGCCACAAACAATAAAAATAAAACATGCATACGGAAACAAATAAAATCAAACAAACAAACAAACAAATAAAAAACATACAAAACATGGGTTGCCTCCCAAGAAGCGCTTGTTTTTGTTCGAGTCACGAGCCTGACTCTACCCTTATTTAACGGAAATAGGGGAGGTTTTCCCTACACTTTGAATTAAGTGCGGGTGGAAGTAGCGATACACACCCTTAGGGTGTGAATATGCCACGTGAGGTGAAGGGGGTGAGTGAATAGCTTCCTTCATCCTAAAACTACCCGGATAATATTGGTTGATGGGTGGGTCGGTTCCTCTATTGTCTCATAGAAATATATCTAAGGATGGAAAGGTGTGTAAAGATTGAGGTTCCGGTTCATCAACACTAGGAAATTCCCTAGAACTAGGAGTAAGGTTATCACTACAAGTGTTCAAACCTATATCCTCAAGTGGTGCCTGGTCCAAGGGTTCTACCTCAATTGGAATTCCTAAAGTTTCTTCTACTTCTTCCGGGTAAGTCACGGGCGGTGCGTGTGTCTCAAATGATGGTTGAGTATTTTGTGGGCTTATGTTGTTCACCTCATCATTCCATGTGTCAGGATCTAGCCCTAACATTCTCCCAAGTATCTCACGTGCTTCTCTAGGCATCTCAACTTCTATGTCCGAATCATAAGGGTCATCCTCAATATTCTGACTGCTATATACAAATTGCCCAAGAGATTCATCATCATCGATCATAAAACCTAGGTCTTTTTTATCAATGTGATCATGCTCGGCTAAATCCTCCTCAATTGTTTTCTTAGGTAGTGATAATAGCAAACCCAGTGCTTCATCCAACTTATGATTTGTTGCAATGGCTCTCTCCATAATTCCTTGGAAAACTAGGTCGCATTTCCTATTGGCCTCACTAAAACTAGATCTTAAACATGGAGGTTGTTCATAAGAATCTATCCTAGGTGAAGGCTCATATGATTCATAGGTGTCTCTAAATGAGGTATTTTGAACTCTTTGGTGTGTTAGCCGCTCAACCCTATCTTGCAATCTTAGAAGTCTAAGTGTAGAGTCCATTTGAAGCAAATTACAAACAAAATCACAAAGAAAAGATAGACTACGAGAAAGCTACAAAAGAAAAAATCTCACTTGATAGGAATCTAATGAGTAGACCTAATAAAAATCAAATTCAACCTAAACAATAACTATTCCCCGGGCTGCGGTGCCAAAAACTTGATGCGTGGGAATCGCAACAGGCTTTACCTCTCGAGGGATCTCGAGAAGCTTACAACCCCCACCAGGCAGTGTACCTGATCGTTGTAGTATAGTATAGTGACAAGTACCGGGGGATTGATCGTTCAGCTAGGAATAGTGTCGTTAGGATTGAAATTAATCTAACTAGGTCTAAAGGTGAAGGATGATTCTTTTTATGTTTTTATATTTTATGAAAAGCAAGTAAAAATCTCAGGTATTGGGAGAGTGGGCGGAATTAGTTGCTAATCAACTAACCCAAAAGCTACTAATTAAACTAATAAACAAGAAAATAAACTAAGGTTCTACAAGATAAGTGAAGCATGTCTACCCATGATATGTTACTCCTTGCTAGCTATCCAATCCTACCTATTGAAATGTAACCATGTTTTAATTGACGGGTTGTATTCCTTAATACCATTCATGGGGTATCGCACATAACTCCCCAATTTTATGAGCTCTTATCTCCTCATATACCATGCCCAGCACAACCATAGGGATTGTAAACAGTGGCTCATGCATTAAATACAACCAATAAAGACCTTAGTGCAATAGGTTCATGTTTCCTAAGACATTCAAGCATGTTACCATTTGGAGATCTGCCAGTTTTCTTAAGCTTAACATATAAATCATTCAATCAAAACAAGAATCAATAGGAAACAAGGATTATAAACTAAACCAACTAGATCTATTGAAGTTGTCACGCCTTAATTGATGGAGATAGACACAACATCAACAAGAAATCAATGAGATCTAATCAATTATATACAAGTTTCATATAATCATAAGTAGACACAAGGTGAATTAGCAAATCATCATCAAAGAAGAGCAAACAACAATGATAATGGAAAACATAATTAAGATAGAATCATCAAACCAATACATGATGTTTATGGAGTGATTGAAACCCTCTAAGTTGCTGGAAAAACACCCACCTAAACCCAGGAATCGACCTTAAGGTTTAGGGCTTACAAAAAGTGAAGTTATGATGTTATATTTATAGGCATGTTTTCTGTCGGCAAGGCTTGACGGCGTCAGCTCGTTCTCTTGACACTGTCACGACCATTTTTTCACCAAATTGTAGATCTCTTCGTCCTTTTCGTGTGGGCTTTTGAATCACCTAAATCCGAGTTCGTATGCAAAAGTTATGACCAAAACAATATCAGCTACTCCGCGCGCAAGTTTTGACAAGTTAACACGTGATGGCCTTGGGTGACGCCTTCAAGTTCTCTCTGGGCCGTCACCACTTTTACTCTTGACGCCGTCACCAAAGTGCTCTTGACGCCGTCAGGTACTGTTCTCAGCATGGAAAATTAAGTCTTTGGCGTTTTCTTCACTTTTATGCTCCAAAAACATCCAAAATGCTTCCTTTTCCTGAATTCACTCCCAAAGGACCTAAAATCACAAAAGGAACGATTTAGGGCAATATTTGATCAAATAAATTCGAATTCGGGCTTAAATGACCCCCTAAAAACGAATCATTTTTCGCCTCATCATGTAGTCATCACAACTCACTTATACCCCTTCCTGTCCAGATTCACCCGATCACATAACCGTTTGTTAACCATCCACACCTCGTCGGGACTTAACGACCTGGGGAAACACTATGTGGAAAACTAGAAGGGGGGGTTGAATAGTTTTACGTCTTTTTACTTCGTTATAAAAATTAGTTTTAGAGTTTTGCTTAGCTTTTAAAAACTTAGATTCGATAATATGTGATCTGGACTTCCACATCTAAAGCATTTTCTCTTCCCGTAGTTGTCACTTCTATTTCTTTGGAGTGCTTTTCTTTCGTCTCGTGATGATCTAGTGAATCTTCCTCGTCTCTTGAAGAACTTCTTGTATTCTCTTACGGCCATTGCATATTCTTCGTCTTCACTTTCGTCACTTGAATCATCATCATCACTAGGTTCCTTTTTGGCTTTTAGAGCAATTGATTTGGTTTGTTCTTTCTTGACTTTGACCGTTTCCGAATCTCTTCTTATGATTTCTTCATGAACTTTCAAGTTGCCAATTTGTTTATCTAGTGATAACGTCATCAAGTTCTTTGATTCTTCGATTGCCGTGACCTTAGCTCGCCATTTTGGATGCAATGCCCTAAGAAATTTCCTAACACAATTTTTACTAGAAAATGTCTCATCAAGTGCTTTTAAACTTGTGATGATAGTGTTAAACTTAGCAAAAGCATTATCAATTGATTCCTTTTCCGGAATCGTAAATTGTTCATATTGTTGTACAAGAAGATCTATTTTATTATCTTTGACTTGGCTATTACCTTGGTGAGTAATTAGTAAAGAATCCCAAATTTCTTTGGCGGTTTTACACATAAAAATTCTTTCATATTCTTTGCGTGGTAGCGCATTATAAATTACCATTTTAGCCTCATTATTTTTTGCTAATTTCTTTTTCAAATCATCATTTTGTTCTTCTAAAGATACAATTTCATTCATTTTAGTTTCAACATTATATTGAATAGGAGGAAAATCACCAAAGGTAATAATATGCCAAAGATCAAGATCTTTTGATTTCACATACGTTTCGAATCTATTTTTCCAATATAAAAATCCATCACTTTCAAATAGTGGTGGTCTTTGCATAGATTGCCCTTCTAAATATTTTTCAGATTCCATAGATCGTTACAAGTTTTAAAATACAATATATTTTAAAAATCTTTCTAGACGTGGCTCTTGATACCAATTGTGGAAAACTAGAAGGGGGGTTGAATAGTTTTACGTCTTTTTACTTCGTTATAAAAATTAGTTTTAGAGTTTTGCTTAGCTTTTAAAAACTTAGATTCGATAATATGTGATCTCAAGTCTTGTACAATATAAACAATTAATACTACACAATATATTATAAAGATAAGTAATGAAATAAGTAAGAGATGGAAAGATCGAACCGCGAGACAAGAGATTTATAGTGGTTCGGCTACAAGGACACCTTCCTTGCCCTACTCCACTCCCCGAGCACCTAACTCGAGAGTTTTCTTCACTATATCAACAAGCTCCCTTATGGCGGAGAAAACCGTACACACCAATATACACACCAATCTACACACCACTTTTCACACCACAACTTCGTCACACCTAAGTCACAACTTCTTTAAATCAATCTACTTCACAACTAACTACTCCACACCTATCTTCTTCACACCAATCTAGTACCTAGCTTATCTTCTTCACACCAAGCTACTAACTAATCACACAATCTATATCTAACACAACTAACTACAATCAAATATTCACAACAATCTTCACAAAGAATAATGTAAATGATCTTTGATGATGCACCAACAACTTGGATGTGGAGATCACAACAAGTTGTAATACTTCTTGTCTTGAGGGATAGAAGTATTCTTCTTTTGCACTTGAGAGGATGAAGGTTGGATCACTTTGAAACAAAGAATTTATATACTTATGATCAAAGGATAAAAGAATGGAGATTTGGATCTAGATCAGAAAGTTTAGTAGTGCAAAAGGTGAGGAAAAAATCCAGGTTTAATGTGGTATTTATAGGCAACAGATTCTGACAGAGGAGCGTGGCCGGTCCCCTTAAATCATGGCTGGCCCCCTTAAAATTAAGGGGACCGCCCTTTGTAATTAAGGGGGCCGCCCAGCTGAAACGGCCAGATTCTTTGTCTTTTAGTAGGGAAAGTTTATTTGGTGAAAAACTAACTGATTTTGGTTAAAAATTTGAATTCATATATTTAGTATGAATAAAACATTTTTCTTTATTACCAAAAATGTTTTTCAAAAATATATAATATGTTTATATAATTAAATAAACTTTGTAATGCTTAATTAAACTTTCCTTTGATCATAAAATGCACTAAACACTTTGTTTATTCATACCTTAAGTGATTTGGATGTAAAGAGAAATATTAATCACTAAATACTTGTTTATGTCACAAGTTTTAGTTCTATGAGTTTATATTTTGTGATAATTAAAAATAGAGATATTGATAACATGTTAATAATGTTTTTAGGCATTATTTATGTCAACAATCTCTCCCTTTTTGATTATTACAAAACCTTAAACTCAATATATCTAAAACTTGTTTTTAGACAAGTATTATATAGTTTACATTTCTCTTCTCCCCCTTTTTGTATTAATTAAAAAGGTTAAGCCGAGTAAGCTTCGCGAGGGAAGTTTAAACGGGTAGAATGCTCCCCCTTAATGTATGCTCCCCCTCATTTGAGAGCACCAAGGGAATGAGCAATGGAGATCTTTGCTACAAAAATATTTGAAGAGAGCAAGATACACATATATGCAAGGCAACAATTATGCAACTAAACATAGATTCATTCAAGCATTATAGAAATGATAAGCATTACAACATTCAATATGCTTGAAGCATATTGATAAAAATAACACAAAAGAAAAGACATAGTCCTATTTTGCCTAAGAGAGCACTTGGACTTGCTTGCAACCCATGGTTGATTGTTTTATTTGCTTGAAGAGAAACATAAGCATAAAGCTTAGATGTTTGATTGAGAGGGATATGGAGTGGAGTGTGGAACGGAAGAAGTGGATCTCATGATGTTGTATCGTGTTAAGGGTGGTATTGGATGATTGCGAGTGAGAAGATATTCAATCCAAGAAATATCTTCACTCAAGTAGAGGATTTGTTTTTGAAGGAATATGCAACAAGGGCAAAAGTGAGTGTGATTTGTAACTTGATCCAAGTTGAGAGAGTGGGGGAGGCAATTTGCATAGGGTGATGATGGAGGTTTCCCTTTGTTGCGTTGTGCAAGATGCATAGCAAGGAGATCACTAAGATCATTGATTTGGTTTATTTCATCACGGAACTTTTGTTTTTCCGTGGCAATGTGGAGGGGATCATAGGTTTGGTATGGATGAGTTGGGTTTGTGTAGTTGGAATTGTAGTTTGATGGTTGATCAAACTTGCATGGATCATTATAAGTTGTTGGAGGTTGAGAGGTGTAGTGTGGCTTGAAGGAAGATGTTTGGCCAATGTTGTATGGTTTGTAAAGTGGATCAAATGAATGACCTTGTTGGTTTGATGCAAAGTTTGGGAAGTAAGAAGTTGGGGGTGAGGAATGATTTCCAACTTCATTTATGATGATGGATTTGTTTCGAGGGCTTTTTCTTCGCCAAACGGGTTTTTCCGTCATCCTTGCTAGCCTTGAGGCTTTTGATTTTGGTTTGTTTGGAGAGTTCATGATGGGATGAATGGAAAGTTTTGAGGATTGGGGATATTTATAGTGTAAGATTTGTATGTTTAAGGATGGATAAGGTTTGTTTGGGGGATTAGGACAAAATGTGTTGGTGAAAAATGGGAAATGTAGGTTGAAATGGGCTAAAAAGCAGAAAAGATTCTGTAAACCCGACCATCAGATGGCCGGTCCCCTTAATTAGGGGGCGGTCCCCTTAATGATTAAGGGGGCCGCCTTACAAAATTAAGGGGGCCGCCCATCTGGTGATTTCCAGGTTGCCAGAATTGGGTTTTTGGCAGAAAATTTGCAGAAAGGTTATGTGTTTGGATTAGAATTCAAGCAAGTTCAATTCTCTTAGGCAATATAGAGTCTAATCTAATCAAGATATAGCATGCACATAAACACAAGAGCAAATAATCAACATATAATAAGCAAAAGGAGGCAAATAAAGGTAAGCACAATTAAGCTTCCTAAGGAATCTATCTTAGATTAAAGGCAAGGATAATTAGTGAGTGAACAACTAATGATGGATCAAGATGACACCATTATTAATGAATTTGTCCTAGTGAGTGTCTATATGCAACAAATGTGGAGTTGTGATTGTTTCGACTCCTAGAAGCAAAAAGAAATAACGATCTTAAGAAACAATCCAAATAATCTCCTTGATTCAATTTTTGCTCGATCATGAATGTCAAAGACATATATTAGATTATATATCTTGACAATTTATGTGAGAATTTATGCATGATTTTGAAATAGAATGTTTTTAGGATTAGTCAACAATGCAAGGAAAATGATTTTCATGGGGTTCCTAGATTGTGAGAATAATTTTTAGAGAAAATTGATTGAGTTTTACAAAACGGTTTATGCAAAGAAAATAGCTTTTCTCAATCTTTAGTTTTGTGCGAAATAGATTCCTAGACTCAGAATAGGTGAAATGGAAGAAAAATGAATTTCATGCAAGTATAAATTTGAGATAATTCAATATAATTTAGTCAACTTGTTCCATCATTCCTAATCCTAAACGCAAGTGGTTGAATAATTCACGCTTAAGAGGTTTTGTGAATATATCCGCAATGTTGTCTTCCGATGCAACCTTTTCTATAGATATATTTCCTTTTTGTACATTATCCCTAAGAAAATGGTGACGTATTTCTATGTGTTTAGTCCTAGAGTGTTGCACCGGATTTTTACTTAAATCTATCGCACCTTTGTTATCGCACATAATGGGGACATTTTCTAACCTAATGCCATAGTCTACGAGAGCTTGTTTCATCCATAGTGCTTGTTGACATGCCTTTCCGGCGCTTACATATTCGGCTTCGGTGGTAGAAATAGCAAGAGCGGTTTGCTTCTTCGAAAACCAAGACGTTAGACAACATCCCATAAACGTGCAAATACCGCTAGTGCTTTTTCTATCTACGTAGTCTCCCGCATGATCTGAATCCGCATAGACAATGGTTTCTATGCCGGATTCCTTAGGATACCATAATCCTAAGTGTATAGTGCCTTTAACGTATCGGAAGATACGCTTAACCGCTTCTAGGTGAGAGGTTTTGGGATCCTCTTGAAAACGGGCACAAAGGCAGACACTAAACATGATGTCGGGTCTACTTGCCGTCAAGTATAGTAAACTACCTATCATTCCTCTATACTTGGTGTTATCTACGGACTCACCTTCATCATCCTTTGTGAGCTTTACCTCCGTAGACATGGGAGTTTTCATGGGTTTTGAGTCTTCTAGGCCAAACTTCTTAAGCATTTCCTTAATGTACTTAGATTGGTTAAAAAATATTCCATCTTCTAATTGTTTTATTTGTAATCCTAGGAAGAAGTTAAGTTCACCCATCATACTCATCTCAAACTCATCATGCATGATTTTGGCAAATTCATCACACATGTCTTGACAAGTCGATCCAAATATAATGTCATCAACATATATTTGGACAATGATGAGATTTGGGTCTTTCCTTTTAGTGAAAAGAGTGTTATCTACCATTCCCATGGAATAATCATGTTTAATAAGAAAAACTTTTAATCGATCATACCAAGCTTTGGGAGCTTGTTTGAGTCCATACAAAGCTTTCTTTAACTTATAAACATAATCAGGTTTTGCGAAGTCAATGAATCCTGGAGGTTGTGCCACATATACCTCCTCATTGATAAAACCGTTAAGGAATGCACTTTTCACATCCATTTGGAATAACTTAAAATCTAGGGCGCAAGCATAGGCAAGTAATATCCTAATCGATTCTAGTCTAGCTACAGGGGCATAAGTTTCGTCATAATCAATTCCTTCTTGTTGATTATAACCTTGGGAAACTAACCTAGCTTTATTCCTAGTAACTATTCCATTCTCGTCTAACTTATTCCTATATACCCATTTGGTTCCTATGATGGTCATATCCTTTGGATTTGGGACTAATTCCCAAACATCATTCGCCTTAAATTGATTTAATTCTTCTTGCATAGCTATAACTCAACTTTCATCCTTTAAAGCCTCGCTAATATTCTTAGGTTCTATTGCTGAGAGGAAACAAAAGAAATTATTTTTATCTTGGGCTTGTGACCTAAGGGTTCTTTGGTTAAGATGTCCTATTATATTGTCTAATGGATGAGATCTAGATTCTTTAATATTAACACTTTCATTATTTTCTAAGTGAATGTCTTCATTATCATTTCCTATGGGTTTTGTTTTACTAACCTCAATAGCTTCATCTTCGATTAAATCATCATCTTCTAAAGGTAATGTTTTAGGAGGTGGTGGTGTTTCATCAAATGTTACATTTAGTGATTCCTCTACTTTCATGGAGTGTTTGTTAAGTATTATATATGCTTTGCTATTTTGTGAGTATCCTAAAAATATTCCTTCATATGATTTTGGATCAAACTTAGTGAGATAGTCCTTAGTGTTTAAAATATAGCATTTACTTCCAAATACCTTAAAGTAGCTTAAGTTTGGTTTTCTACCTCTTAATAACTCATAAGGAGTTTTTCCTAGAATTCTTCTAATTGATACCCTATTTAAAATATAAGTTGATGTATCTACGGCGTGACACCAAAATTTTTGTGGGATGGATTGTTCATTTAACATAGTTCTACTCATTTCTTGTAGTGACCTATTTTTTCTTTCTACTACGCCATTTGATTGAGGAGTACGAGGAGCGGAAAAATTGTGTGATATTCCATTTAACTCGCAATATTTTCCGAATTGTACTTCGTTATCAAATTCCCTACCATGGTCCGTTCTAATGGCAACTATTGAGCATCCTAATTTATTTTGAATCATTCTACTAAATATTTCGAATTTTTCAAAGGCTTGGGTCTTGTCACTTAAAAACCTAGTCCACGTGTATCATGAGTAGTCATCTACTATCACTAAGGTATATTTGTTTCCTCCATAGCTCCGTACAGCGGATGGACCAAAAAGATTCATATGTAATAATTCTAGGCATCTAGTAGTGGATACTATATTCTTGGCTTTGTGACTATCATGAGCTTGTTTTCCAATTTTACATGCATCACAAAAATGCTTGTCATATTTTAGATTAGGCAAATTTCTAACTAATTCCTTAGAGGCCAAAGATTGTATTTGTTGCATATTAGCATGTCCTAATCTCCTATGCCATAGTGTAGAGTTTTCATCTAGGGTCGTTAGGCATATCCTATCCTCAGGTTTGTTTCCTAGTTTCATAACATATATGCAACCTTTTCTAATTCCTCTACCTATAATTTGTCCATCCTTAACTATTTCGCTATCATCTTCGGTAAATGTGACTCTACATTTATTATCACATATTTGTCCTACACTAAGCAAGTTATATGTTAATTTATCTACATGCTCTACATTTTCAATAGTGAGTGAGTCTTGAGAGATCGTACCTTTGCCAATGATTTTTCCACGTAAGTCACTACCGAAAATAACGTTACCTCCATTGTATGCCTTGTATGTAGAGAATAGATTGCGATTCCCCGTCATGTGCCTTGAACATCCGTTATCTTTGATCCATTCGTCAGGTTCCAAGTCAATTCCTAAACATATTTCGTCGGTTTCTTTTGCCATAAAACACTTTTCGTCTCTTGGCTTTTCAACTTCTTCTTTGTCACTATCACTCCATGTTCCACTAACAAAAGCACCTTGACTTTCATAACCCGGTGGCTTTAGACATTCGCCAATGAGATGATTTGGACTTCCACATCTAAAGCATTTTCTCTTCCCGTAGTTGTCACTTCTATTTCTTTGGAGTGCTTTTCTTTCGTCTCTTGATGATCTAGTGAATCTTCCTCGTCTCTTGAAGAACTTCTTGAATTCTCTTACGGCCATTGCATATTCTTCGTCTTCACTTTCGTCACTTGAATCATCATCATCACTAGGTTCCTTTTTGGCTTTTAGAGCAATTGATTTGGTTTGTTCTTTCTTGACTTTGACCGTTTCCGAATCTCTTCTTATGATTTCTTCATGAACTTTCAAGTTGCCAATTAGTTCATCTAGTGATAACGTCATCAAGTTCTTTGATTCTTCGATTGCCGTGACCTTAGCTCGCCATTTTGGATGCAATGCCCTAAGAAATTTTCTAACACAATTTTTACTAGAAAATGTCTCATCAAGTGCTTTTAAACTTGTGATGATAGTGTTAAACTTAGCAAAAGCATTATCAATTGATTCCTCTTCCGGAATCATAAATTGTTCATATTGTTGTACAAGAAGATCTATTTTATTATCTTTGACTTGGCTATTACCTTGGTGAGTAATTAGTAAAGAATCCCAAATTTCTTTGGCGGTTTTACACATAAAAATTCTTTCATATTCTTTGCGTGGTAGCGCATTATAAATTACCGTTTTAGCCTCATTATTTTTTGCTAATTTCTTTTTCAAATCATCATTTTGTTCTTCTAAAGATACAATTTCATTCATTTTAGTTTCAACATTATATTGAATAGGAGGAAAATCACCAAAGGTAATAATATGCCAAAGATCAAGATCTTTTGATTTCACATACGTTTCGAATCTATTTTTCCAATATAAAAATCCATCACTTTCAAATAGTGGTGGTCTTTGCATAGATTGCCCTTCTAAATATTTTTCAGATTCCATAGATCGTTACAAGTTTTAAAATACAATATATTTTAAAAATCTTTCTAGACGTGGCTCTTGATACCAATTGTGGAAAACTAGAAGGGGGGTTGAATAGTTTTACGTCTTTTTACTTCGTTATAAAAATTAGTTTTAGAGTTTTGCTTAGCTTTTAAAAACTTAGATTCGATAATATGTGATCTCAAGTCTTGTACAATATAAACAATTAATACTACACAATATATTATAAAGATAAGTAATGAAATAAGTAAGAGATGGAAAGATCGAACCGCGAGACAAGAGATTTATAGTGGTTCGGCTACAAGGACACCTTCCTTGCCCTACTCCACTCCCCGAGCACCTAACTCGAGAGTTTTCTTCACTATATCAACAAGCTCCCTTATGGCGGAGAAAACCGTACACACCAATATACACACCAATCTACACACCACTTTTCACACCACAACTTCGTCACACCTAAGTCACAACTTCTTTAAATCAATCTACTTCACAACTAACTACTCCACACCTATCTTCTTCACACCAATCTAGTACCTAGCTTATCTTCTTCACACCAAGCTACTAACTAATCACACAATCTATATCTAACACAACTAACTACAATCAAATATTCACAACAATCTTCACAAAGAATAATGTAAATGATCTTTGATGATGCACCAACAACTTGGATGTGGAGATCACAACAAGTTGTAATACTTCTTGTCTTGAGGGATAGAAGTATTCTTCTTTTGCACTTGAGAGGATGAAGGTTGGATCACTTTGAAACAAAGAATTTATATACTTATGATCAAAGGATAAAAGAATGGAGATTTGGATCTAGATCAGAAAGTTTAGTAGTGCAAAAGGTGAGGAAAAAATCCAGGTTTAATGTGGTATTTATAGGCAACAGATTCTGACAGAGGAGCGTGGCCGGTCCCCTTAAATCATGGCTGGCCCCCTTAAAATTAAGGGGACCGCCCTTTGTAATTAAGGGGGCCGCCCAGCTGAAACGGCCAGATTCTTTGTCTTTTAGTAGGGAAAGTTTATTTGGTGAAAAACTAACTGATTTTGGTTAAAAATTTGAATTCATATATTTAGTATGAATAAAACATTTTTCTTTATTACCAAAAATGTTTTTCAAAAATATATAATATGTTTATATAATTAAATAAACTTTGTAATGCTTAATTAAACTTTCCTTTGATCATAAAATGCACTAAACACTTTGTTTATTCATACCTTAAGTGATTTGGATGTAAAGAGAAATATTAATCACTAAATACTTGTTTATGTCACAAGTTTTAGTTCTATGAGTTTATATTTTGTGATAATTAAAAATAGAGATATTGATAACATGTTAATAATGTTTTTAGGCATTATTTATGTCAACACACTATACTTCCACGGAGCATTGAGCCTAAGGAGTTGACTATATCGACCACATTCGTGGTTGACTTTAGTTGACCGCTTTTGCCTCAATCAGTATGCACTAGCGGTTAGAAACTTTAAGAAGTTCTTTAGAAGAAGAGGTAGATCTACTAGGCAAGACAAAAGGAAGTCATTCTCTAAGAACCAAGATGATAAGAAAGGAAAGGGCGATAGGAAGTGTTTTAGATATGGAGATCCCAATCACCTTATTGGTGAATGTCCTAAGCCACCAAGATCAAACAACCAAAGAGCCTTTATAGGAGGTTCTTGGAGTGATAGTGGTGAAGAAGAAGAGGAAAAGCCTAATGACGAAACATGCCTCATGGCTCAAGCTTCTAACGAGGTACATTCCGACTCTTCTTATTATAGTGATAATAATTCGTCAATAGATGATAATATGCTATATGATGAATATAACAAATTATGTGAAGTAAGTACTAAAATCATAACTAGAAACAAAACATTAAAAGCAACATTGCATGAACTAGAATTACAAATCTTAGAACTAAGAGATCAACTAAAAAGAATTGAGAAAAATAAGCAAATAGATGTTGGATGTAAGTCATGTATAGATCTTAAAATAGAAAATGATAAACTCAAGGAAAACGCGATTAAAGCCATTAAGTTTTAAAAAGGAACACAGGCACTTAATGACATGCTTGAAAACATTAGGTATAGTGAACATGCTGGACGTGTCTTGGATTTGACCCAAATGAGGCATCTACTAGTGAAACTAAATAAGTAAAATTTGTAAAATCAGAGGAGATTAGTTTAGGGAATGATGGCACTACTAAAGGTGGTAACGGCACCACTAAATTTAGTAGTACCGTGGATCCGTCATCTGCTAGAGCCAAAACAGGGTCAATCTTAAAAAATTCTCTAAGTCCCAAACCAAGTCACATAGTGGTTTATAATGTTGAAATACCTGTGGCTAGTATAAAGGAAGTAAAAAGGTTCTACAAACCTGTGTCGTCTCCTAAACTTGGTCCTAGTAAAGTTGATCGTAGATCAAACACTCCTCCTCCTCCTAAAAGAACTAATACTCCCAAACCTTGAGATATAACTCCTCTACCAAGAGGCAACTTTAGAAGACAAAGTTATCCAAGTCACTACCCCGTCACTTGGAACAACTTTCTACAACAAAGTTATCTACCATGGGAAATTTTTCCTTCTTTTCAACATCCAAACCAAATGCATCAAATGCATGAGATGTTTGACACTAACCACTTTGGACTCATGAGATATTGGGGACCAAATGTTTAAGTCTTATCTTACTAGATAGTTATGCTTGAGAATCAACTTGAAATCCGACAAAGGATCTATTCAATGGAAGCACAAATGATGACGGATAATTCAAGCTTTATCTCATCTCTCTAAGCATAACAACGAGGATAACATCATAGGCTAAGGTAAATTTTCTCAAAACCCCCTCTCTATGTGATGAGTTGTGCATGTAGTTTTCCTGAAAACTTTCTTTGCTAGTATTAGTAGAAAGGATATGAAAAGTGCTTGTCTAAATGGTTTCAATCAATAAGGAGACATATGTAGTACTGATGCGTGGGAATTGCACCAGGCTTTACCTCTCAAGGGATCTCGAGAAGCTTACAACCCCCACTAGGCAGTTTACCTGATCGTTGTAGTATAGTATTGTGACAAGTGCCGGGGGATTGGTCGTTCAACTCAGGAATAGTGTCGCTAGGATTAGAAAGCCTAAAAATTAAGTCTAGAGGTGAGGGATGATTCTTTTTGTATTTTTATATTTTTATAAAAGCAATTAAAATCTCAGGTTTTGGAGGAGTGGGCGGAATTAGTTGCTAATCAACTAACCCAATAACTAAAGATGCAATCAAAATAAAATAACAAAAATGTAAATAAAGCTAATTAAACTAGTGGTGTGAACAATAAATGGGAAAATTGTGTTTACTTAGATTTCATTACTCCCTAGATATCTTTTACAGGTTGATAGTTTGTTACAATTGCGTAGATGACAGGTTATATTCCTTAATACCATTCGTGGGGTGGCGTACGTACTTCCCCAACTCTATAAGCTCCTACTTCACTCCTATATCGAGCCTTCAAGAAGCTCCTAACATGGGATCATTAGAATTCGCTCATGCATTAAATACAACCATAAAAACCTAGTACGCATTGGTTCATGTTTCTTAAGACGTTCAAGCAAGTTACCCTATGAAAGTCTGCCAGTTTTCTTAAGCCTAACATCGAAATCAATCATCCGTAACAACTATAAACAAGCAATCAACCCATAATCAACATCTAGGTTTCACTACATCTAAGCAAACACACAAGAGATCTAGCCTAGCATGTTAAAATCAAGACAAGCGTCAGATATATTCAAACAACACATAGACATATTGAATGAATTGAAATGATACTTATCTTAATTGAACATGAAAGGTTTCAAAGGGTAAAAACCCTTGAAAGTACAGTAAAAATCGTGCTAGGGTTTCTCCAAGTTATCCCTCTAATTGTCCTCCTTCTATGAATGAAAATTACAAAACTATATATATATTTTCCATCGTGACGGCGTCAAGAAGAAATATCCGACGTCGTCAACTCGCCACCCATAGTAATATCAGATTGCCTAGATCCAGATCTGACGCCATCAAGTGCAAATTTTCAATGGGTCGTCACATGTAATGGGACCATGACGGCCTATGGTGACGCCGTCATGCCCCTAGTGTAAAAACTCTCTGGATCGTCACGGACTCTATCCACTTCACCTCTTGTTTTACTCTTGACGCCGTCATGTAGAACTTTGTGACGCCGTCAGGTACTGTTCCCAGCAAGGAAAATTAAGACTTTGCCGTTTTCTTCACTTTTATGCTCAAAAACGTCCAAAATGCTTCCTTTTCCAAAATTCACTCCAAAAGTACCTAAAATCACAAAAGGAACGATTTAGGGCAATATTTGATCAAATAAATTCAATTTCGGGCTTAAATGACCCCCTAAAAACGGATCATTTTTCGCCTCATCATATACCCTTACACTTGAGATTTGCTTGTCCTCAAGCAAATGCATTTTTATTCTAATCAAAATACAAGTTAGGGGTCATTTAACACTAATATAAAAGTAATTACAACAAATAATCGTTCCACTAAAGACCAAAGACAAGCACGGAGGTCATACACTAGCACCTCACAAATAGTGTTTAGATACTCACATCTCTCGGGTGTAATAAAGTATATATCACAATATGGAAATGGAAAACATCTCTCACTACCTGTCATAGCAAAATAGATTACCATAGGCTTGGGAAAGGATCCAACCTCCACTACATGGCGTAAGTACCTAGGATAAACTATGAAAGAGGTCTTTTTAAAGGGTTATAACGTTAGGTGTAGGGATATGGAATACACGATTTTGTTGGATAAAGGCAATCTTTACTGGTGGTGAGTTAGTCATCTTGGTTAATTACAAGTACAACATGGCGTTGCTAAGCCAAGACTAGACTCGACTTAAGCTAATAAATCAAAAATAACAAAAACATAAAACAAACATAGAATGAAACGGGATGGTAGTCCGTATGTTTTTTCTCTTTTTCTTCTTCCTTTTTTTTTTTCTTTTTCTATATTTTTTTTCTTCTTTTTCTTGATTTTTCGATTTTTATTATTTTTTTTTTGAATTGCATACACTCTTACCCTACCATCCAAAATAATACATCATAGGGAATGAACATTCCCCTTACACTTGAATTTTTACATACTTTACAATAAACTAATCTAATGACTCGAATCAAGATAATCAAAACACTTGAAGTACTTTTAAGATTAATGCACATATGGGGGTAATAAATGATGTTCTTTCCCATTACTCCATAACATTAGTACTTTACCCATGAGTCCCAATCGTCCCAAAACAATATGTACAAGGATATGACTCGACTTAGCAACCATGTAATCAATTAGATAATTAACTACGGGTTTAAACATGTAACAATAATGCACTAAAGATGAGTGCATACACGGAAGGCTAAGGCGATTTGGGTGTACATTTAAGTGGGTTGTAACAAATTCTTCCTTTAAGTAAGATGCTTAAAGTTAGAAACGAAAACATAGGCTCGGAGGGGTGTACTAGGGGTTTCGTGTACTAAAAATGAGTACAACGCTAAGGTCTGGGAAAAATTAGTTGACTTTACTAGCCAAGCAATATGACTTAAATGGTCAAGTAATTATGATACGGGTTTAACACAAGGGTGATCCTAATGCCTCTTATCATGTAGTAAATCCTACGACACGAATGTAGTCTCACTAGCGGTCTCGGGATGCATCACTAACGCAAGTTCTAGAATCTAAATGCTACCGGTACACTCATAAGCACTAATAGTAAATGTTTTTCCTATCAAATCTAAAGGCGAACCTCACATATTTGGGTGGAAAATTTTTCTGAATGGTACGGTTTTGTGCTAGTCATACGACTCCTATCCATGAGACGCCTGCTAAGGCTAAAGTTTCACACCTAAATGTTGTAAAAAATTTTAAATTTGGCGCTAAAATTACACTAACAAGTATTTCTCATAGTTTTATTACACACCACCATCAAACAAACAAACTCAAGTGTAAGTGTATCCTATAAGGTATCATCATTTACCCTCCCCTTACACTTAGGATGAACATTGTCCCCAATGTTCAATTAAAGAATGTAAAAGTAAAACAGGTAAAAGAATGAAATCAAATACTCCCCTGATTCGTTCGGTGTGGATAGTGCGGTAATTAGGTTAGATCTTCTCCAAGAAAATGAACAATCAAAGCTTCCCTTCCAGAAATATAAATCATCTTCTTGTCATATATAACCTGTTAAACCTGAGAAAACAAACAAGGCAACCTCGCGTAAAATCGGCGGCAATCTATATATACTAACAAATCCTAGACAACAATGTAAGATATAATGCTTGTGGAATGAATGTTTGCAGATTTCCTGGAGTTTATAAAACTAAAGATTTAACAAAAACTTTAAGACTCCGTTAGAAAAACAAAACTAGCAAAATTTCAAGAATTTTACACATGACGCCGCCAGGAATTAATTCCTGACGCCGTCAAAAGTGATCTGCAGAAATCTTTACGTTAAGTTTTCGGAAAATTTCTGGAAAAACTTATGTCCTACTTCCTGGAAAATCCTGCAAAACATCATTATGACTCGATACAAGCATTTGACTCTAACAAATACGAATATACATGTCCATTTATGATTGTGGAGAATCATGATCAATTTCGTTCTTAAATACAAATTTTGGGGTTTCCCCTTACACTTATCTTTTGCGAAATACTTTTGGATGAAGTTAAGACTAAGTCAAACGACAAAATAAAGTATTTTCACCATTTTATTTTTGAAACATGATCTACCAACAATAAAAATAAAGCATGCATACGGAAACAAATAACAATCAAACAAAATAAAAATCACACAAAGCATGGGTTGCCTCCCAAGAAGCGTTTTTCTTTATTTACGAGTCTTGTAGCTAGACTCAAGGTCATGGGCTACGTTTTCCTTTCCCACTTTTGTGCTGAATCAAAACACCTAACCCAATTCTCGTCACGCTTGTACTCAGGGCCTAGATTCATGCAACCTGAATAGTATGTTCGCCTCTTCTCACAATAAACATCATCATCAATCCCGTCGTACTTAACCTCATAAGGTCGAATCTCATCAATTTGTAAATTCTTGATGCCCTTTAATTCTTCCCTCATGTGAGGCATCATAAAAGTGATCTTTTCTATCCCATCAGTAAACTGATCTATTCCCTTCCCATGATCACAATACATCTTAGTCATCTCAACAAAACGATGCCCTAGGACCATTTCTCCTAAGTGTGGATCTATAATGCCTCTAACATCTTCTAGGATTACAAAGTCGCATTGATAAGTAAAATTTCCTACAAAGATGTGTACCCCTTTAACTTTCTTGACAAAATTACATAGTCTATTAGGGTTGTAGGGGTCTTTTCTAGGGCTTAACCTTTCACTCATTATCCAGTTGCAGTAGAGCCTAGACATAATATTCATGGGTGCTTTTAAATCAATGTATGTATGCTCTCTAGACATGTATCCAATCATGCAAGTAATTTTTATGTTCCTATGGTTATGCCTCCTAATCCATGGTATCTTTCTATATTTTGAGGGGTAGGAGTGTTGTAAAAGAAATCTGTGGTAACTCAATTCATCAGGGGTTGGAGAGAAGTCTGTAAACTCAATTTTCATTTGGAGGGGTTTATTAAATTCCTTAAATGTGTTAACTTCTCTCTTTCTTCTTTTACGCGCTATAAGCCTCTTGCTAACTTCTAAACGGCGACTCTCTAAATCCATAAAGACCAACCTAATACAAACAAAGACACGAAGAAATAAGATAAACTAAAGAGAACCAAAAAATAAAATAAAATCTTACTAAAAAGGAATCTAGCAAGTAGACCTAATAAAAAGAAATCCTAACCTAGACAATAACTATTCCCCGGGCTGCGGCGCCAAAAACTTGATGCGTGGGAATTGCACCAGGCTTTACCTCTCAAGGGATCTCGAGAAGCTTACAATCCCCACCAGGCAGTGTACCTGATCGTTGTAGTATAGTATAGTGACAAGTAACGGGGGATTGATCGTTCAACTCAGGAATAGTGTCGCTAGGATTAGAAAGCCTAAAAATTAAGTCTAGAGGTGAGGGATGATTCTTTTAGTATTTTTATATTTTTATAAAAGCAATTAAAATCTCGTGTTTTGGAGGAGTGGGCGGAATTAGTTGCTAATCAACTAACCTAATAACTAAATATGCAATCAAAATAAAATAACAAAAATGTAAATAAAGCTAATTAAACTAGTGGTGTGAACAATAAATGGGAAAATTGTGTTTACTTAGATTTCATTACTCCCTAGATATATTTTACAGGTTGATAGTTTGTTACAATTGCGTGGATGACGGGATATATTCCTTAATACCATTCGTGGGGTGGCGTACGTACTTCCCCAACTCTATAAGCTCCTACTTCACTCCTATGTCGAGCCTTCAAGAAGCTCCTAACATGGGATCATTAGAATTCGCTCATGCATTAAATACAACCATAAAAACCTAGTACGCATTGGTTCATGTTTCTTAAGACGTTCAAGCAAGTTACCCTATGGAAGTCTGCCAGTTTTCTTAAGCCTAACATCGAAATCATTCATCCGTAACAACTATAAACAAGCAATCAACCCATAATCAACATCTAGGTTTCACTACATCTAAGCAAACACACAAGAGATCTAGCCTAGCATGTTAAAATCAAGACAAGCGTAAGATATATTCAAACAACACATAGACATATTGAATGAATTGAAAGGATACTTATTGTGGAAAACTAGAAGGGGGGTTGAATAGTTTTACGTCTTTTTGGTTTTATGAAAACTTAGTTTAGTTTTAAAACCTTGTTTGCTTTTAAAACTTTGATTCGATCTTATGTGAATTCAAGTCTTGAACAATATGAATAACTATATCTAAGTATGAGCAATAATAATAATGCAAACTAAGTATGTGAAATGAACACATGCATAATATAAACAATTATAGCTATATACAAGAGATAAGTAAGTAAACATTTATTTTATAATCCTTAGTTATATTTTGTATGAAAACTATAGTTGATCGAAATGATCAATTAAATGTATGTTACCTTTTTAGTTTGATTGTAAAAACTTTGTTTTGTGAATGAAACTTTTGTTTGATCTTTAAGTAAAATCAATACTAGCACTATATGAGCAACTATATATATATACTTCTACGTCTACAAAAGTAATAGCAATATAAGCAAGATAATAAGTAAGATATGGAAAGATCTAACCACGAGACAAAGGATTTATAGTGGTTCGACTACAAGGACACCTTCCTTGCCCTACTCCACTCCTCGAGTCACCTACTCGAGAGTTTTCTTCACTATGTCAACAAGCTCCCTTATGGCGGAGAAAACCTTACACACCAATATACACACTACAACTTCGTCACAACTTATCCACACCTTCTACACAACTTATTCACACCTTCTACACAACTTCTTCACACCTAGTCACTACTTAATCACAACTCTACTTCTTCACAACTATCTACTTCACAACAATCTTCTTCACAACTATCTACCTTCACAACTATCTACTTCACAACAATCTTCTTCACAACTATCTACCTCCCAACAATCTTCTTCATACCACTACTTATATCTCACTACTTCTATTCACAACTTCTACTCCTAGATCTATCTAGTTACACTCCTATCACACATTTACAATGAATGTACACAACAACTAGACTATATACACAAATCTACAATACTTCACAACTTGATGTTGAAGAAGTATTCTTCTCTTACACTTTGAGAGATGAGAGGTGAGAGAATGAATCACTTGAAACAAGGATTAATAATTATATGATCAAAGGGTTTTTAGGAGGATGTTTAGAGATATTTGGATCTGAAAATTTTCGTGCAAGAGGTGAGAAAAATTCCAGGTTTGAGGTGGTATTTATAGGGAAAAATTTCTGACAGAATCTGGCAGGGAAGCGTGGCCGGTCCCCTTAATTGTGCGCCGGCCCCCTTAAAATTAAGGGGGCCGCCCTTATAATTAAGGGGGCCGCCCAGCTGTAACGGTCAAAAAATCTGTCTTTTAGTGTGGAAAGTTTATTTGGTGAAAAACTAACTGATTTTGGTTAAAAATTTGAATTTATATATTTACTATGAATTAAACATTTTCCTTTATTACCAAAAATGTTTTCAAAAATATATAATAAGTTTATTTAATTTTATAAACTTTGTATTATTTAAATAAACATCCCTTTGATCATAAAATGTATTAGTCACTTGTTTATTCATACCTTAAGTGATTATGTTGGATGAGTTGATATAAACTTGCTTAAAACTTGTTTACGTATTAACTTTGCGTTTAATATTTTTATATTTTGTGATCGTCAAAACTTAGGGATATCGAAAAATATTAATAACGTTTTTATACATTATTTATATCAACAATCTCCCCCTTTTTGATGATTACAAAATCTAAACTCATTAAACTAAAAATTAATATATATGCAAGTTTTTAGTGTGAGTTTATATCACTTCTCCCCTTTTTTGTTAGCATCAAAAAGGTTATCCCAATGAATGTATAGCTCCTCCTTGAAGTATACTCCCCCTCGTTTTGAGGTCATAAGAGATCGAGATATGGAATGCTTGCAAAAATATTTAGAGCACAAGGAACATAGATATATATGCATGCAATAGATATGAAGTAACTAATAAGAATGCATGGTAATAAAACAAAAGAAACATTCATTAGTAATTATGTTGAAAACATAATCATTAGTACATAAGCATATAGATGTATGGTTTTCTAGCAAATTACACTAGATAATACTAAGTTGCCAAGTTGAGGTCTCTTGGACTTGCTTGGAACACAAAAGGTTTGAAATGATTTTATTTTTGGAGATGGGAAACATGGTATTTAGGAAAGGTAGACTTTTGTGGGAATGGTGTTTGTAGAGTTTGGAGAGTTTGGTGGTGAGTTTGGAGCGGAAGGATTTGCTTGAGGGTTGGTGTTTTGTGTTATGGATGATGTTGGTGAAGACCTAGTGAGGAGATACTCAATCCAAGTGAGGTGTTCATTTATGGTCATGTTTAGTTTTTGGAGAAAAATGCAACAAGAACAATTGTTGACATGATTCTCAAAATGGATCAAGTTGTTGGGTGGTGATGTGTTGGTGGATGAAGGTTGTTGATCCAAATTGTTTTAAGCAAGATGTAAAGCAAGAAGAGCACTAAGCTCACGTGCTTCTTTAAGTTCTTCAACGAACTTTTTATGTTCGGAAGATGGTGATGATGGTGGAGTTTAATATTAATTATTGATTGTGGATTGAACATGGAACATAGGTTTCATGTATGGATGAGTTTTGATGGTTGTTGTTTAAAGATTGAGTATGTTCCTTAAGAGGGTCATTTGGAAGAAATGAATTGGGTGAATGTGAAATTTCATTAGTGAGGGTGATTGTGAGATTGTCTTGTTGAGACACAAGAGAAGTTTCATTTGGGTAATCATGAATGGATGAGGATGAATGTATGGAAGAATGGGATGTTTCATGAGTGGATTTGTAGTCTGACCAAAATGTGAGGTGTTGGGAGTGAGATTGGGATCGTTGTTTTGAGATGGAGTATGCTCTTCATATGAATTTTATGGGTGAGATGAAAGTGTATTTTTGGGAGTAAGGATGGAAACGAATGTGGATAGAGTAATTGTGTGAGGATGAGTGAGGTAAGTAATTTGAGTATGGTAAGGAAGGTGTGTGATGCAAATTGCGTTGTGCAAGGTGCATAGTATTTGAGATCACGAAGATCATGGAGTTAGTCAAGTACTTCACGAAACTTCAAGGTTTACAAGGAAGATGATGATGAAGAAATTTTGTAATGTTGGTGGAAAAGAGAGTGATGTGTAATATTGATTATTGTTTGGACGTTGAGATTTTTCAATGAAAGGATTGTTTGGAGGAGATAGATGAGATGTAGGTATGTAGTTGGGAGCATAGGTAGATGCTTGACCATTATGAGGATTGAGAGAGGGTTCTTTTGAGTGATCTTGAGATTTGTGTATCATGAAGTATGGTTTGGCCTTCATGGGTTAAGTTGTAGTGGTGATGACACACTTTGTAGAGTGTAGGGAATGGTTTCATGGTTAAATCTTTTTGTGAGGATGACTAGATGGAGTTATTGGTGAGGATGGGAGATGAGTATCAAGTGATGTGATTGGTGAGAGTGAAATGGCGATGTTCACGGAAGGGATGCCTTGGTTTTTCATATCACTTTGGTGGTTTGAGTGTGTAAAGGTTATGAGGTTTGAGTGCAAGGTAGAAGGGTATGGGTGAGTAAAGGTTATGAGATTTAAGTGTGTAAAGATTATGAGGTTTGGTTTTGGGCAAGTCCAACTCTTTAGGCAACTATGCATGTATTATCTTAATGGAATATGCATGAAAAGTATATAGGCAAGCAAGTAAGCACATAAAATAGTCATAACTAAGCATGCATGCATAACCAATAAGACAAATAAGCAATTTATCAAATCATTCAACCTAAAATTCCTATCTTAGTGTAAGGCAACTAGTTAGTGAGAAACTAGTGATGGAACAAATGTGATAGTGTAGTTCTTGATTTTATTCTAGTGTATGCCTATATGAAACAAATACGGAGTTAAGATCGTTTAGACTCCTAAACAAATTTTCCTAAGAAACGATCCTTGATCTCCTTGATTTAGCTTTGCTCACTTCTAAGTGTCATGTATATGTATATATTGGATTATATATATAGACAACGAGAGTGAGACTATTGTGCATGGTTTGATAGAAAAACGTTTTTTTATCATTATTCAACAATGAGTTTTCCTAATCGTGAGAATGATTTCAAAATGAATTAAGGTTTTCTTTTGAAAGTGTATATGCAAAAACAAAATATCTCAATTCCTGATTTTTGTGCAAAACAGAATCCTAGACTCAGATTTGAGAAGAAAGAAAAGAAAATTAAATATTTTTATGCTCAGATGGCCGGCCCCCTTAAAGTGAGGCCGGTCCCATTAATTTTAAGGGGGCCGCCCTTATAGATTTAAGGGGTCCGCCCATCTGACAGAAAAGAAATTTTCAGAACTTTGATTTTTTCAGAAGATTTTAAGTATTCCAAGAATTTAATCAATTTGCTCCATCATTCCTAATTCTAAACGCAAGTAATTAAATAGTTCATGCTTAAGGGGTTTGGTAAACATATTGGCAATGTTATCTTCCAAAACTACCTTTTCTACATAACCTATGATCATAAGTGATTGATGAAGTTGTTCTATATGAGTGTTGAATAGGGTATATCCTAACTTCTATAGCTCCTTTGTTGTCGCACACTTATCTAACTTAATGCCATAGTCTACAAGAGCTTGTTTCATCCATAGTTTTCTAACACGAGAAATCTAATCTTACTTCTATGTTAATAATTAATCCACTTGACTCATTTCACTTCATCACCATGAGTTTTCTACTAGTGGACATAGAAGATTTCCATTTTCTATGTTGTTCGACAACGAACAATTTTATTATAATCCTAGGAAAGCCAACTAAGAGGGGTTCGTAATGCGTGAGTAAGTAAGTATAACTAGCTATATAACTAAGCATTAATCTAACTAGTTGTTTATCTAAGCATGCAAATTATAGCGATGAACTTAAAAGAAACGCGTACCTTTTAGTCTTCAATGGAATATCTTCAAGCACTTCAAGTGACCATGTTGACTTATAGAAGTCATCAGTAGATGATATTCCAACTACTTCCAAGATTGACAGCTTAGCCACTTGGTCCCCATTGTCTCATTGGTCCAAAGTTGTTTGGTCCAAACATATTCAACATTTGGCTAGGATGCATGTATGGTGGTAATATTCCCCAAGGATTGTAACTTGGTTGATAATTCCATATTTGATGACTAGTATTGTTGTAGTTTTGTCTATTTTGGTTTCTTCTAGGTTGAGGTGTTTTAGATCGAGTATGAAGATTATTTGGTTTTCTTGGTGGTGGAGTTTTAGATCTTAATTTAGATTTTGAGGATCCTACTTCGGTCTTTAAGGATGGTTTATAAAAAGTTTTTACTTTTTCATCATACGCAATGGGTATTTTTCTATCTTTTGTAGGTATATACTTAGGTTTTGATTCTAATGATTTTTGTTTACTAGATTCACATTCAAACTTTATACTTTTATTTTCACTAGTTGAAACATTAGTTGAGATTAATCCTAGACCGGCTTTATCTCTCGAAGTTTCTTGAATACTTATTATTTTCTTAAGTGGGTTACTACTATTTTTAAACTTGTCAAGTTTGAAAATTTCATCTTTAAGTTTTTCGTTTTCATTTTTAACCTCTATGCATGTTTTACATTCTATAAAAACTTCTTTTCCTTTTTCCAAATGTTGTAGTCTAATTTTTAATTCGAGTACTTCATTTTCTAATAGATTATTAATATGTTTTAGTGACTTATTTTTAGCTATAACCTTTTGACCTAATTTGCATAACCTATTATATTCACTATCTAGGTCTTTTTCGTCTAATGATAAATTTTCGTCACTAAAGTATTCGGTTTCGGAACGTACCTCGCTTGATGTCTTAGCCATAAGACACTTCTCCTCTTTTGTGATTTCTTTCTCATCGTCATCGCTATCACTCCAAGCTCCTCCAACAAACGCCTTTTGATTTTTATCTCTTGACATCATTGGACATTTTCCGATAAGATGATTTAGATCACCACATTTGAAGCACTTCCTTTCACTTTTGCCATTTTTGTCATCTTTATTTCTTTGGTATGCTTTCCTTTCATCATGCGGTTGTCTAACGAATATTCCTCGCCTTTTGAAGAATTTCTTGAAGTCTCTTACGGCCATCGGATATTCTTCGTCATTACTTTTGGAGGTTGAGCTATCCTCGTTACTAGATTCCTTCCTAGCTTTCAACGCAATTGACTTGCTTTGCTCTCTTTTTCCATTGACCATCTCGGAGTCTTTCTTTATAATTTCTTCGTAGACTTTTAGCTTGCCGATCAACTCATCAAGTTGAAGAGTTGACAAGTTCTTCGATTCTTCAATCGCCGTAACTTTAGCTCGCCATTTTGGATGAAGAGCCCTAAGAAATTTCCTAACATAATTCTTACTAGAAAAATTATCATCAAGTGCTTTTAACCTTGTGATGATAGTGTTAAACCTAGCAAAAGCATTATCTATTGATTCCTCTTCCGGAATCATAAATTGTTCATATTGTTGAACAAGAAGATCTATTTTGTTATCTTTAACTTGACTATTACCTTGGTGAGTGATTAGTAAAGAATCCCAAATTTCTTTTGCGGTTTTACACATAAAAATTCTTTCATATTCTTTGCGTGGTAACGCATTATAAATAACCATTTTAGCCTCATTATTTTTTGCTAGTTTCTTTTTCAAATCATCATTTTGTTTTTCAAAAGATACAATTTCATCCATTTTAGTTTCAAAATTATATTGAATAGGGGGGAAATCACCAAAGGTAATGACATGCCAAAGATCAAGATCTTTTGATTTCATATAAGTTTCGAATCTATTTTTTCAATAAAGAAAACCATCACTTTCAAATAGTGGTGGTCTTTGCATAGATTGCCCTTCTAAATATTTTTCAGATTCCATAGATCGTTTCAAGTTTTAAAATACAGTTTATTTTAAAAATCTTGTTTAACGTAGCTCTGATGCCAATTGTGGAAAACTAGAAGGGGGGGTTGAATAGTTTTACGTCTTTTTGGTTTTATGAAAACTTAGTTTAGTTTTAAAACCTTGTTTGTTTTTAAAACTTTGATTCGATCTTATGTGAATTCAAGTCTTGAACAATATGAATAACTATATCTAAGTATGAGCAATAATAATAATGCAAACTAAGTATGTGAAATCAACACATGCATAATATAAACAATTATAGCTATATACAAGAGATAAGTAAGTAAACGTTTATTTTATAATCCTTAGTTATATTTTGTATGAAAACTATAGTTGATCGAAATGATCAATTAAATGTATGTTACATTTTTAGTTTGATTGTAAAAACTTTGGTTTGTGAATGAAACTTTGGTTTGATCTTTAAGTAAAATCAATACTAGCACTATATGAGCAACTATATATATATATATATATATATATATATATATATATATATATATATATATATATATATATATATATATATATATATATATATATATATACGTCTACGTCTACAAAAGTAATAGCAATATAAGCAAGATAATAAGTAAGATATGGAAAGATCTAACCGCGAGACAAAGGATTTATAGTGGTTCGGCTACAAGGACACCATCCTTGCCCTACTCCACTCCTCGAGTCACCTACTCGAGAGTTTTCTTCACTATGTCAACAAGCTCCCTTATGGCGGAGAAAACCTTACACACCAATATACACACTATAACTTCGTCACAACTTATCCACACCTTCTACACAACTTATTTACACCTTCTACACAACTTCTTCACACCTAGTCACTACTTAATCACAACTCTACTTCTTCACAACTATCTATCTTCACAACTATCTACTTCACAACAATTTTCTTCACAACTATCTACCTTCACAACTATCTACTTCACAACAATCTTCTTCACAACTATCTACCTCCCAACAATCTTCTTCACACCACTACTTATATCTCACTACTTCTATTCACAACTTCTACTCCTAGATCTATCTAGTTACACTCCTATCACACCTTTACAATGAATGTACACAACAACTAGACTATATACACAAATCTACAATACTTCACAACTTGATGTTAAAGAAGTATTCTTCTCTTGCACTTTGAGAGATGAGAGGTGAGGGAATGAATCACTTGAAACAAGGATTAATAATTATATGATCAAAGGGTTTTTAGGAGGATGTTTAGAGAGATTTGGATCTGAAAATTTTCATGCAAGAGGAGAGAAAAATTCCAGGTTTGAGGTGGTATTTATAGGGAAAAATTTCTGACAGAATCTGGCAGGGAAGCGTGGCCGGTCCCCTTAATTGTGTGCTGGCCCCCTTAAAATTAAGGGGGCCGCCCAGCTGTAACGGCCAGAAAATCTGTCTTTTAGTGGGGAAAGTTTATTTGGTGAAAAACCAACTGATTTTGGTTAAAAATTTGAATTCATATATTTACTATGAATTAAACATTTTCCTTTATTACCAAAAATGTTTTTCAAAAATATATAATAAGTTTATTTAATTTTATAAACTTTGTATTATTTAAATAAACATCCCTTTGATCATAAAATGTATTAATCACTTGTTTATTCATACCTTAAGTGATTATGTTGGATGAGATGATATAAACTTGCTTAAAACTTATTTACGTATTAACTTTGCGTTTAATGTTTTTATATTTTGTGATCGTCAAAACTTAGGGATATCGAAAAATATTAATAACGTTTTTATACATTATTTATATCAACACTTATCTTAATTGAACATGAAAGGTTTCAAAGGGTAAAAACCCTTGAAAGTACAGTAAAAATCGTGCTAGGGTTTCTCCAAGTTATACCTCTAATTGTCCTCCTTCTATGAATGAAAATTACAAAACTATATATAGATTTTCCATCGTGACGGCGTCAAGAAGAAATATCTGACGCCGTCAACTCGCCGCCCATAGTAATATCGGATTGCCTAGATCCAGATCTGACGCCGTCAAGTGCAAATTTTCTCTGGGCCGTCACATGTAATGGGACCATGATGGCCTATGGTGACGCCGTCATGCCCCTAGTGTAAAAACTCTCTAGATCGTCACGGACTCTATCCACTTCACCTCTTGTTTTATTCTTGACGCCGTCATGTAGAACTTTGTGACGCCGTCAGGTACTGTTCCCAGCAAAGAAAATTAAGACTGCCGTTTTCTTTTATGCTCAAAAACGTCCAAAATGCTTCCTTTTCCAGAATTCACTCAAAAAGTACCTAAAATCACAAAAGGAATGATTTAGGGCAATATTTGATCAAATAAATTAAATTCCAAGCTTAAATGACCCCCTAAAAACGGATCATTTTTCGCCTCATCAAGTACAATCTTCAAGACGTGTTGATTTCTAAAATCATATCATGTTTTAAATATGAGTATACCATAAGAATGGTGGATAACACACTTTTCATGAAGAAATAAAATTCACATTACCTCATTGTTCAAAATATACGTGGATAACATTATATTAAACTCCTCTCGTCCTGAAATGTACAATGATCACCTTAAGATCATGCGTGACAAGATTGAGAAGAACATGAAGGGCGAATTACTATTATTTCTTTAATCCTCATATAATAATAATAATTTCTAATTGTATTCCCTTGTATGTTAGTATACTAAGATATAAATATATAGTATCTATATAAAAGTAAAGCTTACCTAAAACTATCCTTACTAACAAATATTATCTGTGGAGTTGAAAGCTCAATGAAGACGTTGATAGTGAGAATGCGGATAATACCTAGTTACAAGGACATGATAGGTTACTCTATCACTCGGCAAGTAGGCCCAAAATCATGATTAATGTCCGCCTTTAGGTTCGTTTGTAAGAAGATCTCAAAACTTCTTATATTGAAAATGGTTGAATATGTCATCTGATGTATTCAAGGCATTATACATTTGGGAAGTATGCGATCCCAAGGAGTTTAGTGTAAAGATTATTGTCTAACACTAACTCTGATAGTGTGGGAGATTATGGGGATTGATAATGTACAAGTTATGTTTGTATTTTCATAAACAACTTTTACTATCTCCACCACCAAAGCCGATTACGCAAGCGCTGGAAAGGCATGAAATTAAGCACTATAGATGAGACAAGCTCTAATCTCTAGACAATACTTCCATGACAACATTCCCATGACGCGCTACAACAAGAAGAGATTGAATTGACCATAAACTCCATGATTAGCTCGTGCATTAAACACTTCATGATACGTCATCATCTCTATCACTGTGATGTTTAATGAGGAAACATCTCTTTCGAAATGGAATACTCATTCAACAGCATCGTTGACATCCCATTCCTAGCCCTCTTACGACTATTTATATATTTCATTGGAAATATTTAGGTCATCTCATCACAATTCATTTTCTTCGTTCAAATCCTTTGGATTCATTCCCGAAAACCTCTCATGACTATTCAAATATTTCACTGGAAATATTGAAATCATTCAGCGAATCTTTCTTACGATCATCTATACATTTCCTCGTAGCATCTAAGGTCGTCATTCGAAATCAAGTGTTGTTCCTAGTATCATAAGAATTTATTAGGTATAAATTCTATTCTCATCTTAAAAATTCTCACTAAATAAGTAAGACATATTCGCCAAAAACCAAAACTGAACATAAAATTGTCACAGCAGTGCACGGCACCACTAAATTAGTGGTACCGTGTATCTTCTGAGATGCGTTTTTCTCTCTTTCTTCCCTCTATTCACTCATTCAAACACTACCAAAAACTCTCCCTTGCTGCCATAGCCGAAAACCAAAACCATAACTTCATTACACACTTGTTAATCAAGATCGAGGCATTGGAATTGAATATAATCAACCACTACATCTTATTCATCACAAATTGTAAGTCAATTGAACCTAATTTCTTCTATTTTGATTCTAAGGTTTGTTCATAATCACAAAATTGAATTGGGGCTTTTCAAAATTGATTGAATTATTATACAATTAGGACTAGGATTAGACAATGTAGAACAAATATGATTCCCTAAACATTGGATTTGCATTAACCCACTTATATCATTAACCCTAGGTCCGAATTTTGTTATCAAAATTCGAATTAGATTATGTTTCTTTAGTGAAATCATGTCCAGGATACTTGAATGTGGATTAGAAGTGATTAGCACTTAAGCCTTTCAACTTTAAAAAATGTTTTGGCGCCAAGTTGACGCATTTGCCAAACACCCCAATTCCATTATTTTTCAAAAAAGTTCACATGACTAGGTTCATGAAATAATTTTTCTTGCATTGTTGATACAAACTAAAAACGTTTTTACATGCATACATGATCTCACAAATATGGGTCGAAATACATAACTAATATGTATTACTCGACATATTTGATTGAGCAAGAGCAAAGTTAGGAGTGTTTGGGTAATTTCATTAGTATTAGAATAAAGTCGAAATTACTACACCTCCAAATAGTTTGCATATGGGTACACACTAGAAAAGTGATAATCAATAACGCAAATTAGATAAACTTATATACTTATGTAACATCATTTTCTTTTATAGGTAACAATGCCTCGTAATGATTATCAAGATACCAAACACTACATTCCTCCACTTCTTGATGACCCAAACATTCCTGATGAACAAAAAGCTCATCTCCGTAAAGTCCAACATCGATATATACACGAAGGACGTGTTGCCGATTCCTACTTTGTCCCGTCGGATAACATTGATGTGTGCTTTCCAATAATTGATTTTGATTGTTTGTATAAAATAAATGATCAAATCTGCCCTCGGTTCATTCTTGAGTTTTACAGTCGTGTTCGTACCTTTAGCGATACTGAAGGTAATGTCTTTCTTGATTTTTGGATCCAAAACCAAAATATCATGTTGTCCATCACCGAGTTTGGTGACATTCTTGGGGTTCCTTCTGTTGGTCAGTGTACATACACCGAAGACCATTCCTTAGACTCCTTATTCTATCACCTAGAAAAGGAAGTGCCTTTTCTCACCGAACTTCCCAATCCCGAAACCATCAAACAACATGTATGCACTCGTCGAGTCATCCACACGCATCAAAAGCGTGATGGTACAATCGTTCACCTTGACCCAAACCGCATCTACCTTAAAGAAGTTCTTCCCGATCTCAAAAATTGGGAACTTCTCCTTCGAGAAAATGTCATCTCTCTCGGTGGCAACCGAGACCATGTTCCGGTGAGCTTGGCTCATATGCTCTATTGTCTAAGTAACAAGGAACCTTACAACCTCGCTTACTACATGGCTAAGAGAATAGACAACGTTCGTAGTCGTTCCGATAAGCTTATTCCCTATGGTATGTTTCTTACTCGTCTTTTTCGTTGGGTCATGACAAACTTTCCCCATCTTCTCAACACCGAATATCCTTTGGTCGACCCCATCATGAAACCCCTAAGAGGTCCGCAACATCGCACTAAGCAACGTAAGGACAAAGGGGTAAAACGGGATCGTAAATCCACCTCCGATGCTACTTTCTCCTCGTTCTCTCTTCATCATGAATCATCATCACAACCTTTGAGTGAGGATGACGTTGAAGTGAACAAAGAAGGGACATCTCGTGCTCAAACTCCTTCACCCGAAAAATACTTTCGTGACCTTAATCTATCCAACTTCAAGAAAACAACCGACCTTGGATTAAGTGATACTAACTTGACAAGGGTGATACAAAGACAAACCTTGATGTACAATCGGCAAGAGGAAATGCATGAGCAAACCATTGGGGGTTTCAAGTCAATCGGGAAGGCAATCAAAGGTATTGGCAATAAGTTGAAGAAGTTGGGAAAGTCAAAAGATTGAGACAATATTTAAGTACTAATATATAGTAGTATTATCAAACTAACTAATATTTAATAACACTAACTTTGGATGATCATTGGCATTGAAAAATTTTTGGGGGTGTCTTTCAATTTTACCACCCAAATGTATTTTATCAAGTCTCACTCTTGGTTATTTTATCATATGATCATTATTTGTTCACATCATGCTTCTAGATTAATATGATTTTTGCTTAGATTATTTTATGTGCAAGTTTCTAGATGATAATTTGCATGCTTACTAGTAGCCTATTTAATAAATTAATCACATGATCATACTAGTTGCTAGTTGTGACTTAGATCATGAAATCTATATTATTGTCCTTTAGTGAATGGAGCTAACAGGATTTGCTGTAAATAGTACACCTAGGATTACCCATTTGGGCAGCCTAAACCTGCAAAACTGGGAAAAACATCTCCAGCAGGCCACGACACCACTAAATAGGGCACGACACCACTAAATTTAGTGGTACCGTGGGTGATTTAGTGGTACCGTCCCCTTGGTAGATGTTTCTCACTTTTTGACTTTCTTTCTCCTAGAATCTGGAAACATAAGTTGATTCCAATGATCACAACTTTCTAAACTCTTCATCCTACACCATGCATGCTTGAAAGATGGTTATTTAAGCACTTCTCATGCACACACATTTTTCACAACCATTCCTCAATCACCCTTTACTTAATCAAGCACTACAGAGTTCAATCAAGTTAGCATTTTTAAACTCTGTTCCATTATCACACCTGATACTTTTAACCTTTTTGTTCAATTGGTTTTCAACTAGGGCTATAAATTCTTTAAGAGTTTGAAAAGTTTGATCTTTAATACTCAAAAAGAATACCCAACAAAACCTGCTGTAGTCATCAGTGATCACTAAGCAGAAGTACTTATGGCCAATACTTCTGATGGAAGTTGGACCAAAGAGATCCATATGTAGCAACTAAAGAGGTTCTGAAATATTGCTCACTGCAGTAATGGCTTTGTATGAAGCCTTGTGTTGCTTCCCTTTATTGCAGGCAACACAATTGTGCTCATTGGTGAAGATTTTGGAAGGAAGTCCATGGACCAATCCATGTTTAGCAAGCCTGTTGATGTTTTTGTAGTTCACATGTGCCATCCTTCTGTGCCATTTAGTAGACTCATCCAAGGATGCTTTGGCCACCAAACATGCTAGATCACCTTCAGGTTTGACATCATTCAAGTTGAATGTGTAGAGATTATGATTCCTAGGAACTCTTAGCAAAACAAGACTCTCATCAGGTAACTTGAAGTCCTTTGAGAGGATAAGACAGTCCTCCTCAGTGAATAGAACAGGAATCTTTTTGTCACAGATTTGTGAAACAGAGAACAAATTGAAGTTTTGTCGCTCCTTCACATAGTAAACATTTTCAAAATCCACCTTGGGAGTCCTAATTGTTCCTTTTCTAGTGATCCTTCCAACTCCTCCTCCAAATGTCACTGTGCCTCCATTAATAGGCACAAAGTCATGCAACTTCTCTTGATTCCCAGACATGCTTCTAGAGCACCCACTATCAACAATACATAAATCTTTACTCTTAAGAGGATGTTCCTACAATTACAAAAGTTACAACAACATTAGTTACCAAAGAGAGACTCAAGTCATAAATGACTTGAGCCTGCCTTGTGGATCATTAGAGTGTAGCCATGTAGATGAATAAGTTTCACCATTGTTCTTAGACCCTGTGGAAAACTAGAAGGGGGGTTGAATAGTTTTACGTCTTTTTAATTTGTTACAAAAGATTGTTTGAAAGTTTTCTTTGTTTTCAAAAATTTAGATTCGATAATATGTGATTTCAAGTCTTGCACAATATGAACAACAATAAATATGTATGATATAGCAATAATAATGTAAGTAAAGAAATAAATGAGAGATGGAAAGATCGAACCGCGAGACAAGAGATTTATAGTGGTTCGGCTACAAGGACACCTTCCTTGCCCTACTCCACTCCCCGAGCACCTAACTCGAGAGTTTTCTTCACTATGTCAACAAGCTCCCTTATGGCAGAGAAAACCTTACACACCACAACTTCGTCACAACTTAATCACAACTTCTTCACACCAATCTACTTCACACCTATTCTTCTTCACACCTTTCTACTTCACACCTATTTACTTCACACCAATCTTCTTCACACCTTTCTACTTCCTAACACTTCTTCTTCACAACAAACTACTAACCAATCACACTACTTATATACCTATCTAAACTATCTTCTATCAAATATTCATAACTAATTACACAAAGATAGATACAATGGATGATACTTTAACAACTTGGATGTGGAGATCACAACAAGTTGTAATACTTCTTGTCTTGAGGGATAGAAGTATTCTTCTCTTGCACTTGAGAGGATGATGTTTGGATCACTTTGAAACAAAGATTTATGAATGTATGATCAAAGGATTAAGAAAATAGAAATGGAGATCTAGAACAGAAAGTTTAGGAGTGCAAAAGGTGAGAAAAATCTGAGAAATGAACCAGTATTTATAGAGACAAAATTTACTGTACAGGAGCGTGCCGGTCCCCTTAATTCATGGCCGGTCCCCTTAATTTTAAGGGGACCGCCCCTTATAATTAAGGGGGCCGCCCAGCTGTAACGGCCAGAAACTTTGTCTTTTAGTGGGAAAAGTTTATTTGGTGAAAAATTAACTGGTTTTGGTTAAAAATTTGAATTCATATATTTAGTATGAATAAAGCATTTTTCTTTATTACCAAAAGTGTTTTTCAAAAATATATAATATGTTTATATAATTAAATAAACTTTGTAATAATTAATTAAATATCCCTTTGATCATAGATTGCAATAAACACTTTGTTTATTCATACCATAAGTGATTTGGATGTAAAGAGAATGCTAATCACTAAATACTTGTTTATGTCATAAATTTTAGTTCAATGAGTTTATGTTTTGTAATAATTAAAACATAGAGATATTGATAATATGTTAATAATGTTTTTAGGCATTATTTATGTTAACAGACCCCCTGTGTACAAATGGTCTATTATGTCTCCAAGAACAATCTGCTGAGGGCTTAACAGCAGAATCCTAGTATGCCCCTCCCATAAACCTTGGGTCATAGAAACCAGGCCACTAACCATCCTGAAAGAAATTATTATTATGTCTAAAAAATGGTCTAGCAACATGGTTGTTCCAGCCAGCATGAAAAGGCCTACCAGCAGAAACTGATCCACTAGTAAAAATAGACCTACCACCAGAAATTGATTTGGGTCTGCTGGTGGTGTGTATTGCCTTTGGGACATATGGTCTAGGTCTCTTTTGGTCAGCATAAACACCCATTCTCTTCTCATGAAAGTCACAATCTTTAATAAGATGAAATTTACTACCACAAACAAAACACTTCTTCTTTCTATCAGATTTATTCAAAACAAAAGATGTCTTATTACACACCAAATCATTCAAACCAATACTAGAAACAGAGTTGTTTTGTAAAGACTGAAAAGAATTGTTTTTCTGAGAAGTAAAAGATAAGTCTTCAAGAGAAGCTGTCTTTGAAGGAACTTCATCAGCAGCAACTCTAGAAAAGTCAGCAGACTTGCAAGAAGACTTGGGTGAGGGCTTGGGTGAGTCTGACTTGACACTGGAATCACAACTGGCATAGCTAGAGGTAGAGGTCTCTGAGGTCTTGTCACTGAAAGAACAAGATATAAATTCATTAGAATTATTGCTAGAGACACTGCTAGAGTCAGGGAAATCAGTAGACCTATTACCAGTTTTCATTTGTGATTCAACTAAATCCAAATGGTGTGAGGTGGGCATAAAGGTTCCAGTAATGGTGGGAGAAACAGTTTGCATCTCTCCCTCTTTAACAAACTTTACAGGAGTTTGAAATTGCAGAGGTGGTTCAGGGTCAAACATACTAGGTTCATTAGGGTCATAGACCTCATCAGGCCCTATATAGTCACCATACCCTAATGCTCTTCTACACTTAATGGACTGACAGCTATCAATGATTCTATCAAGGCTTTTAGCCCCTTGTTGCCACTTCATACGACCTGCAACTTCATTATCAAACTTAACCTGCAACTCTTGTAGTTCTAAATCAACTTTAGCCTTTTCTTTTTCCGAAAACTTTAACTCATTGCTAGTAATCTCTAAGTCTCTTTTTAACACCCTAATTTTCTCTTCATAAGCCAATTGATTCTGTTGAAACCAAACCTTTTGTTGCTCTAGTGTTCTAACTGCTTCCTTATAGGCTTGAGCCTGAATATAACACTCTTTATATTTTGGTTCAATTTCATCATAAGATTCTTTAAGTGCATCATATTTTATATCACTGATTGAGGCAAAAGTAGTCAACTAAATTCAACCACGGATGTGGTCAAACAAGTCAAACTCCTAAGGCTCAATGCTCCGCGGAATATAGTGTTTCCCCGGGTCGTTATGTCCCGACGAGGTGTGGATGGTTATAAAACGGGTTTGTGATCGGGTGAATTTGGACAGAAAGGGGTTGTGAATGATTAAACTAAGGAAATACGAATGAGAACGATGTAAACAAACTATATTAACAATAACGCGAAACCTAATTAACCTAAAACGTAATCTAAAAACTTAAAATCAGAATTTGCTTATAAATAAGCAGAAAAATAAGCCAAACGGCTTAAATAGAAGCTATCACTTTATTTATATTTTTGGTTTTTCTTTATTTAACAAACTACTTTTACAAACGTAACCTAAATTTAAAAACGCAAAAGTTATTTAAAATAAAACGCGAGTTAAAATTAAAATAAACGCGAGTGCGCAAAATAAAAAGTGAAATTTATGCTACGTTAACCTTACGGACATGAAAATTATATTTTTACGAACCTAGTGATAAAAGAAAATTTTAGAAAAAAGAAAATTATTTTTTTGACTTTTTAATTATTTATTATTAATTAAATACTAATTAAACTAAAATTAATTATTAAAAATATTAAACTAATTAAGAAAAATCTGAAATTTTTACAAAAAATACTTTATGCTAACAGAAGTCTAAGAAAAATTTGGAAAGTTTCAAAAGCTTATTAATAAGCAGTACAATAAGCAAAGTGTCAAAATAAGCTTAATAAACTAAAACCACTATAAAAATAAAAATTGCAAGGTATGAAATGAAAAAGACCCTAGGGCAAATGGTTATGTTGTGTGTGGTGTGTGTCTGTGATGAGCTAAGGTCCCAGGTTCGATTCTTCCCAAACCCTTTTTGCTAAACTATTTTTGTTTTTGATATTTTTCTTAACAAACATACTTAACAATTGAAAATAGACATTTTTTACAAAGACAACTTTTTTGTAAATCACAAATAAGCTCTCTGTGGACTCAAAAGCTTAACAATAAGCTTATATAAGCAAATAAGTGATTATAGAAACTTAAAAAGCCTATCACAAAACTACACAACTGAACAAAAGCTAAAATAAGCTGAAAACAAGTGACAAGAACTAGGAATAAACTGAAATGACAAGGATAAGACAAGGAATAAGCTAAAAAGAAGTAAAAAGCAATTCCAAACCACTGCAACCAAACAGTCCACACAGCCCTCAACAGGGCAACTTCAGGCCACTGTGGGGCCCACCTGGGTGATGAAGAGTCCAAGGTAAAACTTACTCCAAGAAGCTGGGGTGGTAAGCTTTCAAGAGAACCAAGGAGTAGCTTGTGGGGCCCACTAATCAGGCCTAGGGGATGACTGGAAGTTGGGTGTTTGGGACAGCCTTCATGGTAAGCATTGAACTAACAGTTGAGTCAAATAAGCAATAGGACATTAACCAATGGCAAAAGTAATTAAACTTAATCACAAACAAAACTAATAAGCAGAAAAGAACAATATCTAACAAGCAATGATCAGAGAGAATCAAATACTCAAGAAGCCTTGTGAAAACTGAAGCACAGACCTAGGAGCAGGGCATTGCAGGCCTGATGGGGTGATGAGTGTCTAAATACTCATCATTTTATACCAATTTGAGCTGCCAAAACATACAAAAACACTCAAATATGCATCATAATACTTAAAATATCTTAGAAGTGTGTTTTATATGTTTCAAATACAAAATATGCAAAAACAAATGAAAAACGTACAAAGTTTGCATAATTGGGAGTTTCAGTCCCTCAAGTTTCAAAATTTGTCAAATCTAGTCCCTGGTAAATCAAAACATGAAAAATATCATCAAAGGTCCTTAGGGATTCATAAGTTGTCAAGAAAAGTCCTTTAAAGTTAAAAAATTACAAAATGACAACTTTAGTCCCTCAAGTTTCAAAAATGTCAGAATTAGTCCTTAAGGTTTTAAAAAATGGGAAATTAATAAAATAAACCTGGAACTATTCTAAAATGACAAAATTGGTCCTTATTATAACATTTTGAGAAATTACAACCACAGTCCCTTAAAAATCCAAATTTACATAAATGGTCCCTGGAGTTTGAAAAATTACAGAAAAGGTCCCTGGATATTTTTAAATGGAAAAATCATAAATTTGGTCCTTGGTTTATCATATATTGCAGGTTTGGTCCCTTGGAAGTACTTTGGAAAAGTGGCAAACTCAGCCCTTAACTTTGCCCAAATTACATTTTTGGTCCTTGTTTACTACACTTAACTAACCGGACCCTTATTTACTTAATAAACCAAAACCAAATCCAACCCAAAAATATACCCCTAGCCCAATCCTTTTCCCAGCCCAAAACACAAAAGCCCACACCCTGAGTATAACTTAGGGTCAAACCCCGTTGACCCCGCCAAATACCACTTCCACTGTTCATCACCCTCACCCTCGCCTGAAACCAGCAAAACCAGGTGGTTTTCCCACCACCTCCTCATCTTACAGCTCACTACCTACTCTCCCCTCACCTCCTTTCCACCTCACAGACAAACCACACCCCATTTAATGTTATCCACACCAATTTTCACTCCAAACCTCATTTTGTCCTCTGTTTTCTTCCATACAGCCCCAACTTGTCCTAAAAACATCAGAATTGTCCCCTGCCACCTCCACAACGCTCCACAATTCTTTAATTGCAGAACGTTGGCTCCAAGTTAACTTGGAGACTTTTGGCGCCAAAAACAGATTTAAAGGTCAGGATCAATTCAGAGCATTGGATGGCTTTGATTAAAGTGGGATATGTTCAGAGTGCTTCAAGAAACCCTAATGTGGGCTTATAAAAGGAAGAGAAGAGCAGAAGAAAAAGATATAGTTTATTTTAGCAAAAATAGTCTCGTTAAAGTTGTAACTTGTTATCTCAATTAGTTTTCAAGCTTTTAAGCTTTGTGTTAGTCAATTAAGGTGTAATCTAAGCTTTTGTGATAATCAAATTTAAGTTTCAAGTCATATCTCAGTTGGTGCAATTTTCACTTTCATTTCAAAATTCTAAATAAACTTTGTTGTTGTTACTGTATGATTACATGGATTGAATAAGCTCCCAATAAGCTCAAGAAAGCTTTTAGCAATTACTAATCAGTCTAAGATAAAAAATTTCCACAAATACAAATTGGTCAACTAAAGTCAACTGTGGCAATTTGGATTTGATTTCTTGGATTTAGAGTGAATTAGAAGCAAAGAAGCTGTGGATTCTGGGTTAGAATCCATTGGTGGATGTTAGGAAAAGTTTCTGTGTCCTTGGTTCTTAATTTTGAGAAGGAAAGCAATTTGTAAGTTTCAAAAATCTCATATCTGTCTTTATACTATAGCTTTGATTATTACTTGCTTTTTCAGTTGTTTAATGCTTATTCAGTCTTAATTAATGATAATATAGCCTAAAATTGGTATCTTGTTTGTTGGAATTTCTATTTGCTAAAACATAAAAGTTTCACAGTCAACATAGCATAATTAGTATTAGTGTGTATTTGTGGTAATTTTTTGTTTCTTAGCACTTGTTTAGATCTATTACAACATAATAAGTCATTATGGATCAGTAGGATAAGCTCTTAAAGCCTTTAGCTTATTAAAACATAAAACAGTCTAGTATAAAGGTGTGTTTGGATTTGCATGTTCTGTGTAACTCAGCTTGTTATTGTTGTTGTTTCTAGTTTATACAAGTTATATGGTGTAATATTAGCTCAGAAAAACCAAAATATTCAGGTCTCATTTGGTTAAAAGTCAAAATCATATTCAATTCATCACCACAGTTAACTGTGGTGGAATTTGAGTCCAAGTTTCATCATATCATCTCATAAGTTAATAACCTAGCTTAATTTAACTTAATACTAGCTTATAACAACTTATTAAATAAGTAGGATCAATCAGAAGTTCACATAAGTCAAAGATAGCTCATCATTCAAAAAGTCAAATTGTGTTGTTCTCAGATTTCTCAAAACTTGGGTGATTTTTCTAGAATTTAGGAAGCTAATTTAGAGCTTGAAACTTCTTGTGGTTAGAATCTACCACCTAGACCTCAGGAATACAAGCTTGTTTGATTTTCAGAGATTTTCTATAAGCTTATACGAGCTTGTAACCTAGGCTGCAGGGTCAAAAACCTCCCCTGTGCACAGGTTTTAAGTAAAATACCAAGAACCATAGTGTACTCACCAGTGGACCCCACACCCTAGGCTTTAGCTTAATTGTAGCTTAATACCTCAGCTTTTCACATCTAGGTTTAGTTTGGCCATTAGCTTATTGTAGCATAGCTTTTAGGATCCAATTTGTGACATGTGCAAAACAAGCCATACTGAGCACTCAGTATTTGACCACCATTTCAAAGGCTCACACAGAGCTTATTAGTGAACCATAAGGGTAGCATATTGGCTCAACTTGTAGATTATCACCTGAACTTTGAACCCCTAGGTTTAGTTTGAACCCCCTTTTATTCTTGTGGACCCCACACTCCTTGGAACACAACTGCAGGGAAGAAGTACTCCCCTGCACCATCATACCACCACCACACCACCAACTTTAGTGGTGGATGCAGCCCACATCAGTGGAACCTAGTGATTCATTTTTGGTTTCCCCAACCCCCCTCCTACCAGGGAACAATAGTTGACCCTTAGTTTGACCTCTAGATCAGTGGACCCCACCTGGACTTGTCCCCAAACTCTGTCCCATTTCTGAGTCAGAAACCAAATAAGCAATTGCTTATTTTAGCTTTCCAGCTTATCCTAGGAGCTTATATCATCACATATAGTTTAAATAAGTTCAAGTAACTTAGGTGAACCTTACTTAACCAGTGTGGACCCCACATAGCCCAATTTAGCTTATTTCTTGGTGTGGTCAACATTAGTCAACTATATAAGCTAATAAGCACTCTCAGTGCTTATTCTAAGGTTCCATAGTAGTTGTCTTTGTAAAAGTTTCTTATTTTAAGTATTTTAATAGTTTTATAAAAGAAAAACCAGAAAAAGCAAACTTTAATTATAGTGATAGCTTCTATTTAATAGAAATTATCTATTTAATTTTCATTTCAGCTTATTAATAAGCACTTGTCCAATTTTATAATTTTATAAATTTCCTAGTACCTTTAAGTAGCTAAAATAATTTTCTTAGATTTTTCCTAAATAGTTTACTATTTATTAGATTTAAAACTAGTTTAAATAATTAAATAGGTAATATTAGTAATTAAATAGATTTCTATAATTTTAATTAACAACAGTAGAATTTTATATTTTTCCTAAGTTTTATATAGTAGTTAAGACTTTTAGAAAATATTTTCATAATTTCTACTATCCATTTTCTAATTTTCCTATTTAATTTAATTAAATTAAATTTAAATTAATTAATAAGTAATTAATTAGTCAATTAGCTTAAATATAATTTTTAGCAACTTTTTATAATTTTTTAGGATTCCTGTAGTGGTTAATTATTTTTACAAATTTTATCATAATTTTCTAAGGTAATTTAGTATTAATAGTAATTTAAAATAATTAAAATAGTTTAATTAAGTTAAATAGTTTTTAATTAATAAAATACTCATAAAAAGACAAAAATATTTATTTTAATTTTTTATACTTTCTTCAAGTTCTTATTAAGGTTTAGAAATTATTTTTGTAAGTTTTTAGGTTAATTTGTAATACTTGTCATTTTTAGTTAATTTAATTTAAGTTTTAATTAGATTTTAATTAGTTTTATTAATTAAATAATATTTAAATAGTAAAATAATCATTTTCATAATTTCAATTTCATTTTCCATTTTCTTTAATTTTAAGTTTTCAAAAGTTTCAATTTTACCCCCTGTAGTTTGTAACTTGTTAAAACCCACTTTTCTTTATCTGTTATCTGATTTTTCAATTTGTGCTTTTATGCTTATATCTGTATTTCTGTTATAGTTTATATCATTTCATATTATCCAAATATCAAGTAATCAGTAGTATAATCAACCCTCAAATCATCTTTGTTACTGTCCTCAGTACCACTCACTCTCCTAATCGTTTACAAATACAATTTCAATCTCGTTGGGATTTAACGACCCGGGGATTTCCCTATGTTTCCACGGTCAATATTAACTTGCACTTTCTCCCAGGTGGGCCTAACAGCTGCACACGGCTGACTGGTTGGTTTGGGAGGAGTCAAAATTTGGCGCCGCTGCCGGGGAGGTTGTTGCGTATTTCAAAACGGTAAAAGTTTAGTGGTTTTCAAAAACCCTCCTGTACAAATATCACCACTTTGTAAATTTTTAAGAAAATCAAAATCATATCTGAAAACGTTCATTAACATTTCTCCTGAAGTGTTAACAACACCAAACAAATCATAAACAACAAAACAAACTGTGACGTTAAATTACTTCGTTATCTTTAAGATTACAACCTGTACAGTTGGTTTAAGGTAAGTTCTGACATTAAATTGCGAACTGAAGAGGAATCCATTTATTTCCTCCCGCCGATCTGCGAGTAATCTTAAAGGAACGATTTCGGTTAACGAATCAGTTCCAAAAATATTGTCCAAGTTTTTTCACCCATACACGAAAAGCCAAAAACATTTTACTGTGAATATAATTACATAAAAGTTTACCACCGCAAACCAAGGCAGAACACCTACCAACTGGGGGTGTGAACATAATAAGTTCCCAAACCTAAGATTAAAAACTTACCATTGTATCCTTGTGAATAGTGTACCTTTTTTAAAAGGAGCTGCTTACTTGTGATTATTGGGTTTAAGTTCACTGTAGTTTTGCCTCTATCTTGTGTTGAAAACTAATTTTTGTGCATGCGCACTCGTTCACAAGCAAAGAATAAAAAGAAGAAAAACGTACCCGAGTTACGTATTGTTAAAAAAGAACACACAATAAAAATGAACGACGAGCCCCCATTTCTTCCCAAAGATGAACCAGTTCCTGACACCCGAACTATGGAGGAACTGTGTCAACCTACCATGCAAGGGAGGGGTGGACCAATAGCACCACTCAGTATTGGAGCCACGGATTTTAGATTAAAACACCACATGATACAACAGATCCAGAATACGTGCCAGTTCCACGGATTGCCGGGTGACGATGCCAACAGGCATCTCGACAAATTTTTAACTGTCACCCAAAGCATGAAACAAAATGGCGTCACCGATGACGGCCTACGTTTGTACCTTTTTCCCTATTCCCTCACTCATCATGCGACTTCATGGTTCGATCGACTTCCAAAGAATTCGATCCACACTTTTGATGAGATGATCACTAAATTTCTGGCCAAATACTTTCCACCATCTATGGTCACAAAGCTCAGGAATGATATCAGCAATTTCAGACAGCTTCCCGAAGAGTCCTTATTTGAGGCATGGGAACGCTACAAACTTGCTATTGATAGGTGCCCCAATCATAACATGCTTCTCGTCACCATTATTGATACCTTTTATAATGGTTTGACACTCCGTCATCGTGACACCATCAATGCTGCTGCTGGGGGCACCTTTATGAAAAGGACCCCTGAAGAGTGCTATGACTTAATAGAAAACATGACTGCCCATCATAACTTTTGGGACTCCTCTGCTGAGAGGAATGACTCATTTAAGTCTGTCACTCCGGCAAGCAATGAAATATCCATCCTAGCTAAAAAGCTGGATGATTTGTCTACAGCAGTTTTGCGTATTCATCAGACAAATCCTAATCAGGTCAAAGTTATTAACCCAAGTTGTGAAACTTGCGGTGGTCCACATCCTTACACAGAGTGCCCAGCCTCCGTTGGCTCGGCTCGTGAAAACGTGTATGCAGCTCAAGGTTCCTATAATACGGAAGGTAATTCTTACCAACCGCAAGGAGATCGAAACCTTTTGAGCTACCGATCTAATAACTACATCGGACCACCAGGGTTTAATCAGTCCCAGAACCAAAATGGTCAAAACAGAAACCAGAACTTTAACCAGAATCAGAACCAGAACCGAATGAACCAAGGTTATAACAACCAAGGGAATTTCAACTCTGGTCAAAACCAGGTTCAACAAAATCAGAACCAAGGGAATTATAACAGAAATCAAGGTCAGAACAATTACCCACAGGGTAATTTTCAACAACAAAACCACTTCCAGGGTAATAACAACCAGCAACAAGGGAATTTCCAGAAAAATCGGGCTCAAAATTTCCCAAACCAAAATCAAGCCATTGTTCCAACTGGACCATCACATGATGAGTTATTAAAACAGTTTATGAAATCCCAAGATGAACTGAACAAAATGCTGGTTAGTCAAATATCTAATTTGCAGAAGTCTTTAAATGATCGACCCTCGGGCTCAGGTACTACTTTACCTAGCAACACGATCGCTAATCCGAGGGGCGATGTAAAGGCGATCACCACAAGAAGTGGAGTTTCTTACCAAGGACCTACAGCTCCCTCTACCCCTTCTCCTATCCCTGTAGAGGAATGTGAAACTGAGGATACTACAGATACGGTACTTCCTAATAATAACAGAGGTACCAATGACATCCCTCCTCCAGTTATCCCGGTCCCGACTCCCCCTAAAAGAGTCGTGTTTGAAACTACCAAAGGTCCTGTTGAAAATCCAAAAGCCAACCCAAAACCAACAATTCCATATCCCTCACGATTGCAAGACCAGAAGCTCCGTGAAAAAGCTAATCATCAGATGGAAAAATTCTTTCAGATTTTCCAAGAACTACACTTCGATATTAGTTTCGCGGATGCTCTTCTTTTAATGCCCAAATTCGCATCGACAATCAAAAACCTGTTGAGCAATAAAGAAAAACTGTTTGAGCTGGCACGAACTCCACTCAATGAGAACTGCTCTGCAGTTCTGTTGAAACAGCTTCCCGAAAAGCTAGGAGACCCCGGGAGATTCCTAATACCATGTATTTTCCGGGGTATGGTTGAATGTTTTGCCTTGGCCGATCTTGGTGCAAGCATCAACCTAATGCCCCACTCAGTTTGGAAAAAGATCTCTCTTCAGGCACTTAGTCCCACATGCATGACTCTCGAGCTTGCTGACCGTTCAATTTCACGTCCCCTCGGTATTGCCGAGGACGTATTTGTAAGAGTGGGAAAGTTCCATTTTCCGGCAGACTTTGTCGTTGTTGATTTCGATGCAGATCCAAGAGTTCCTCTCATTCTTGGGTGGGGATTCTTAAGAACGGGACGTGCATTAATCGATGTTTTCGATGAGGAAATCATGTTACTAGTTGGCAATGAAGCGATAACGTTCAACCTTGATCAAACCTCGAGATACTCCTCGAATTATGATGCTGAATCGGTCAACCGAATTGATGTCATTGACATTGCATCCGAGGAGTATGCTCAGGAATTCCTTGGATTCGCTGATAATTCTATGAGTGGCAATCCCACAACTTCTTCTGATCCCATAATCGCTAATTCTTCTCCTTCCCTCACTCCGTTTGGGGGAAGTGATTTCGTCCTTGAGGAATTAGAGGCCTTTCTCAAAAGTGATTCAGTTCCCGAAGGAATTGATTACCAAGAGATTGACCCGGAGGGGGATATACTTCTCCTTGAGAAGTTATTGAACAAAGATCCTTCTCCCATTCCTGTTCTACCTCCACAACTTCATAAGGTGGAAGTCAAATATTTTGAGAAAAATGATGACTTCCCCGAGGTTGAACTTAAGGACCTGCCTCCTCATTTAGAATATGCATTCTTGGAAGGTAACGATAAGTTACCGGTCATTATTGCAAAAGACTTAAAGGATGAGGAGAAAACTGCGCTGCTTAAAGTTTTAAAGTCCCACAAGCAAGCAATTGCTTGGAAACTCTCAGACATAAAGGGTATTAACCCGGATTTTTGTACACACAAAATCTTAATGGAAGAGGACTTTAAACCTACCGTGCAGCATCAAAGAAGGGTAAATCCAAAAATCCACGAAGTTATAAAGGCTGAAGTTATCAAACTTCTTGATGCGGGATTGATTTACCCTATATCTGATAGTCCTTGGGTTAGCCCAATTCATTGTGTTCCAAAGAAGGGTGGCATTACGGTTATCACAAATGAGGACAACGAGTTAATACCAACTCGTTTGGTTACAGGGTGGCGAGTATGTATTGATTACAGAAAGCTTAACGAAGCCACCCGTAAAGACCACTTTCCTCTGCCCTTCATGGATCAAATGCTCGAAAGACTAGCGGGGAATGAGTATTACTGTTTCCTCGACGGCTTCTTGGGTTACTTCCAAATTCCCATTGATCCACAGGATCAAGATAAGACTACCTTCACATGCCCTTACGGAACATTTGCTTATCGTCGCATGCCTTTTGGGTTATGCAATGCTCCGGGCACTTTCCAGAGGTGCATGATGGCTATTTTCCATGACATGATCGGAAAAACCATGGAGGTATTCATGGATGACTTCTCAGTCATCGGGAATTCTTTCGACTCGTGCCTCTCCCATTTAGAAAAAATGCTTCAACGTTGTGAAAACACTAATCTTTGTCTAAACTGGGAGAAAAGCCATTTTATGGTTAAGGAGGGCATTGTCCTCGGCCATAAAATTTCAAAAAGTGGGATTGAGGTCGATAAGGCCAAAATTGATGTTATTGCTAAACTGCCTCATCCCACCACTGTTAAAGGAATTTGGAGTTTCCTCGGCCATGCCGGGTTCTATCGGAGATTCATTCAGGATTTCTCTAAAATAGCCCGGCCCATGACTCATCTTCTTGAAAAGGATGCTCCTTTTATCTTCTCACCAGAATGCATCGAAGCTTTTGAAATTTTAAAGAAAAAGCTTACCGAGGCACCAATCCTTGTTGCCCCCGACTGGGACTTACCTTTCGAACTTATGTGCGATGCTAGCGACTTCGCTATTGGTTCAGTTCTGGGGCAACGAAAAACCAAATATTTTCAGCCAATACACTACGCAAGTAAGACCATGAATGAAGCTCAAACACACTATACCACCACAGAAAAAGAATTATTAGCTGTGGTATATGCCTTCGAAAAATTTCGGTCTTACTTAATCTTAAACAAAAATGTGGTGTATACGGACCATTCGGCTTTGAAATACCTGTTCACTAAACAGGATGCAAAGCCAAGACTACTCCGTTGGGTCCTGCTCCTCCAGGAATTCGATATTCTCATAAGAGATAAAAAAGGAGCAGAGAACCTTGCAGCTGATCACTTGTCCCGGTTAGAAAATCCTCATCAGGATATTCTCGAGAGAAAAGAAATTAATGAAACTTTTCCTCTGGAGACTCTAAATCTAATCTCTACCCGGGATGATTCCAATACCCCATGGTTTGCCGACTTTGTAAATTACCGTGCGGGAAATTTCGTTGTGAAAGGGATGTCGTCCCAACAGAAAAGAAAATTCTTTAACGATGTAAAACATTACTTTTGGGACGACCCCTACTTATTCAAAATATGTGCGGATCAAGTCATCCGACGGTGTGTCCATGGCGAAGAAGCCATGGAAATTCTTAAAGCCTGTCATTATGGACCTACGGGTGGACATCATAACCCAAACTACACCGCCAAAAAGGTGTTTGATTCAGGATTCTTTTGGCCCACGATCTATAAAGACGCCCATGAACTTATCAAAACCTGTGAGACTTGCCAGCGTCACGGGAATATTTCTAAAAAGAATGAGATGCCGCAAAACGCCATCCAAGTCTGTGAAATATTTGATATGTGGGGCATTGATTTTATGGGGCCATTCCCGTCTTCACGAGGGAATAAATACATACTCGTGGCTGTCGACTATCTGTCAAAATGGGTTGAGGCAAAAGCCTTACCCACCAATGATGCCCGAGTAGTTGTTAAATTTTTAAAGTCTCTCTTTGCCAGATTCGGGACTCCTCGTGCCATTATCAGTGATCGTGGCACTCACTTTTGCAATGAACAATTTGCGAGAGTAATGCTGAAATATGGTGTAACTCACCGTCTTTCTACAGCATACCACCCCCAAACAAGTGGGCAGGTGGAGGTCTCTAATCGGGGTATTAAGAGAATTCTCGAGAGGACGGTTGGTGAAAACCGTGCCTCTTGGTCGGATAAGCTGGACGATGCATTATGGGCTTTCCGCACTGCTTACAAAACACCCATCGGGTGTACTCCATATAAGCTAGTGTACGGGAAAGCATGTCATCTTCCGATCGAATTAGAACATAAGGCCTATTGGGCCTTAAAACATGCAAATTTCGACCTTCAGACAGCGGGAGATGACCGTAAAGTTCAACTAAACGAACTAAATGAATTACGTGATCAAGCTTACGAAAATTCTTTAATCTATAAAGAAAAGACTAAGAAGATACATGACTCTAAAATTAAGAACCGCGTTTTCAACGTTGGTGACAGAGTTCTTCTTTTCAATTCAAGATTAAAAATTTTCTCGGGAAAACTAAAAACCCGTTGGTCTGGACCATTTACTATAACCAAAGTATACCCATATGGAACTGTTGAGTTATTGCAACCCGACGGTCCCAATTTTAAAGTAAATGGCCATCGGTTAAAACACTATTTTGGAGGGGACATACAACCAATGGTTGTCCCGGATCTCCAAACTTACCCCATGGACCAATAAATTCGGGGTCGAGTCAAGCTAGCGACTCGGTTAACAAAAACAGTAGCTTCCCCAAGGACAATTTTAATTCGGGGTCGAGTCAAGCTAGCGACTCGGTAATCAAAAACTATAGCTACCTCATGGACAACTAAATTCGAGGTCGAGTCAAGCTAGCGACTCGGTAATCAAAAACAGTAGCAATATGGGTTTTCACCCATATTTCTGTCTTCTCATCCCTTTCTACCACCCTAGTGTGGGGGAGACGAACCACATGTTGTACATATGTAAATATTTTTTCAAAAAAAAAAAAAAAAAAAAAAAAAAAAAAAAAAAAAAAAAAAGGTATAAAACAAATAAAAAAAATAAAAAAGTGAGTTTGTATGTAAATAGAGTAAAATAAAAGGTTAATAGTATTGCCTTCTTACGTTCTAAGTCTTGGTGGGACACCAAGTACTTTGAATATTGAGGGCAATATTCAGTTCTAAGTGTGGGGGAGTGTTCTCACGAATGCAAAACACATGTTCCATCAAAAACCCCCATTTGATCAAAATTACCAGTTTTTTCACACTTAGAAATGCAAATAATGGTATCAATCCTCCATGTCTAACCCACAACAGGATTGGCTAGTCCAGGAGCAAACGGCTCTTGGTAAAGACATCTCAAAACCGTTGATGGCTTGCAATTTGCCAAAAATTGTATGGTTCCTCAACTCCCCATTATCCTCAAAAGCTAATGAGTTGGCTAGCCCGCAAGATTATGGCTTGTGGTAAAGGCCGTGGAAAAACCATAATTGGTAATCAGCTCACCAAGATGTTGACTATTCCATCAAGAGTTGGCTAGTCCAGAAGCAAACGGCTTTTGGTAAAGACAAATCAAATCCGTTGACAGCTGGTGGTTTGCTAAAAATCACACGGTTATCAGGTGTGCCACAGTTCTTACACCTGGCTACTCCAGAAGTGATGGCTTTTGGTAAAGAGTAAAAATCCATTAATTTTTTCTCAAATAGATTGCTAGGGACTAGCAATAGTTTAGTGTGGGGGATTGATGAGTGTCTAAATACTCATCATTTTATACCAATCTGAGCTGCCAAAACATACAAAAACACTCAAATATGCATCATAATACTTAAAATATCTTAGAAGTGTGTTTTATATGTTTAAAATACAAAATATGCAAAAACAAATGAAAAACGTACAAAGTTTGCATAATTGGCAGTTTCAGTCCCTCAAGTTTCAAAATTTGTCAAATCTAGTCCCTGGTAAATCAAAACATGAAAAATATCATCAAAGGTCCTTAGGGATTCATAAGTTGTCAAGAAAAGTCCTTTAAAGTTAAAAAATTACAAAATGACAACTTTAGTCCCTCAAGTTTCAAAAATGTCAGAATTAGTCCTTAAGGTTTTAAAAAATGGGAAATTAATAAAATAAACCTGGAACTATTCTAAATTGACAAAATTGGTCCTTATTATAACATTTTGAGAAATTACAACCACAGTCCCTTAAAAATCCAAATTTACATAAATGGTCCCTGGAGTTTGAAAAATTACAGAAAAGGTCCCTGGATATTTTTAAATGGAAAAATCATAAATTTGGTCCTTGGTTTATCATATATTGCAGGTTTGGTCCCTTGGAAGTACTTTGGAAATGTGGCAAACTCAGCCCTTAACTTTGCCCAAAGTACATTTTTGGTCCTTGTTTACTACACTTAACTAACCGGACCCTTATTTACTTAATAAACCAAAACCAAATCCAACCCAAAAATATACCCCTAGCCCAATCCTTTTCCCAGCCCAAAACACAAAAGCCCACACCCTGAGTATAACTTAGGGTCAAACCCCGTTGACCCCGCCAAATACCACTTCCACTGTTCATCACCCTCACCCTCGCCTGAAACCAGCAAAACCAGGTGGTTTTCCCACCACCTCCTCATCTTACAGCTCACTACCTACTCTCCCCTCACCTCCTTTCCACCTTACAGACAAACCACACCCCATTTAATGCTATCCACACCAATTTTCACTCCAAACCTCATTTTGTCCTCTGTTTTCTTCCATACAGCCCCAACTTGTCCTAAAAACATCAGAATTGTCCCCTGCCACCTCCACAATGCTCCACAATTCTTTAATTGCAGAACGTTGGCTCCAAGTTAACTTGGAGACTTTTGGCGCCAAAAACAGATTTAAAGGTCAGGATCAATTCAGAGCATTGGATGGCTTTGATTAAAGTGGGATATGTTCAGAGTGCTTCAAGAAACCCTAATGTGGGCTTATAAAAGGAAGAGAAGAGCAGAAGAAAAAGATATAGTTTATTTTAGCAAAAATAGTCTCGTTAAAGTTGTAACTTGTTATCTCAATTAGTTTTCAAGCTTTTAAGCTTTGTGTTAGTCAATTAAGGTGTAATCTAAGCTTTTGTGATAATCAAATTTAAGTTTCAAGTCATATCTCAGTTGGTGCAATTTTCACTTTCATTTCAAAATTCTAAATAAACTTTGTTGTTGTTACTGTATGATTACATGGATTGAATAAGCTCCCAATAAGCTCAAGAAAGCTTTTAGCAATTACTAATCAGTCTAAGATAAAAAATTTCCACAAATACAAATTGGTCAACTAAAGTCAACTGTGGCAATTTGGATTTGATTTCTTGGATTTAGAGTGAATTAGAAGCAAAGAAGCTGTGGATTCTGGGTTAGAATCCATTGGTGGATGTTAGGAAAAGTTTCTGTGTCCTTGGTTCTTAATTTTGAGAAGGAAAGCAATTTGTAAGTTTCAAAAATCTCATATCTGTCTTTATACTATAGCTTTGATTATTACTTGCTTTTTCAGTTGTTTAATGCTTATTCAGTCTTAATTAATGATAATATAGCCTAAAATTGGTATCTTGTTTGTTGGAATTTCTATTTGCTAAAACATAAAAGTTTCACAGTCAACATAGCATAATTAGTATTAGTGTGTATTTGTGGTAATTTTTTGTTTCTTAGCACTTGTTTAGATCTATTACAACATAATAAGTCATTATGGATCAGTAGGATAAGCTCTTAAAGCCTTTAGCTTATTAAAACATAAAACAGTCTAGTATAAAGGTGTGTTTGGATTTGCATGTTCTGTGTAACTCAGCTTGTTATTGTTGTTGTTTCTAGTTTATACAAGTTATATGGTGTAATATTAGCTCAGAAAAACCAAAATATTCAGGTCTCATTTGGTTAAAAGTCAAAATCATATTCAATTCATCACCACAGTTAACTGTGGTGGAATTTGAGTCCAAGTTTCATCATATCATCTCATAAGTTAATAACCTAGCTTAATTTAACTTAATACTAGCTTATAACAACTTATTAAATAAGTAGGATCAATCAGAAGTTCACATAAGTCAAAGATAGCTCATCATTCAAAAAGTCAAATTGTGTTGTTCTCAGATTTCTCAAAACTTGGGTGATTTTTCTAGAATTTAGGAAGCTAATTTAGAGCTTGAAACTTCTTGTGGTTAGAATCTACCACCTAGACCTCAGGAATACAAGCTTGTTTGATTTTCAGAGATTTTCTATAAGCTTATACGAGCTTGTAACCTAGGCTGCAGGGTCAAAAACCTCCCCTGTGCACAGGTTTTAAGTAAAATACCAAGAACCATAGTGTACTCACCAGTGGACCCCACACCCTAGGCTTTAGCTTAATTGTAGCTTAATACCTCAGCTTTTCACATCTAGGTTTAGTTTGGCCATTAGCTTATTGTAGCATAGCTTTTAGGATCCAATTTGTGACCTGTGCAAAACAAGCTATACTGAGCACTCAGTATTTGACCACCATTTCAAAGGCTCACACAGAGCTTATTAGTGAACCATAAGGGTAGCTTATTGGCTCAACTTGTAGATTATCACCTGAACTTTGAACCCCTAGGTTTAGTTTGAACCCCCTTTTACTCTTGTGGACCCCACACTCCTTGGAACACAACTGCAGGGAAGAAGTACTCCCCTGCACCATCATACCACCACCACACCACCAACTTTAGTGGTGGCTGCAGCCCACATCAGTGGAACCTAGTGATTCATTTTTGGTTTCCCAACCCCCCTCCTACCAGGGAACAATAGTTGACCCTTAGTTTGACCTCTAGATCAGTGGACCCCACCTGGACTTGTCCCCAAACTCTGTCCCATTTTTGAGTCAGAAACCAAATAAGCAATTGCTTATTTTTGCTTTCCAGCTTATCCTAGGAGCTTATATCATCACATCTAGTTTAAATAAGTTCAAGTAACTTAGGTGAACCTTACTTAACCAGTGTGGACCCCACATAGCCCAATTTAGCTTATTTCTTGGTGTGGTCAACATTAATCAACTATATAAGCTAATAAGCACTCTCAGTGCTTATTCTAAGGTTCCATAGTAGTTGTCTTTGTAAAAGTTTCTTATTTTAAGTATTTTAATAGTTTTATAAAAGAAAAACCAGAAAAAGCAAACTTTAATTATAGTGATAGCTTCTATTTAATAGAAATTATCTATTTAATTTTCATTTCAGCTTATTAATAAGCACTTGTCCAATTTTATAATTTTATAAATTTCCTAGTACCTTTAAGTAGCTAAAATAATTTTCTTAGATTTTTCCTAAACAGTTTACTATTTATTAGATTTAAAACTAATTTAAATAATTAAATATGTAATATTAGTAATTAAATAGATTTCTTTAATTTTAATTAACAACAGTAGAATTTTATATTTTTACTAAGTTTTATATAGTAGTTAAGACTTTTAGAAAATAGTTTCATAATTTCTACTGTCCATTTTCTAATTTTCCTATTTAATTTAATTAAATTAAATTTAAATTAATTAATAAGTAATTAATTAGTCAATTAGCTTAAATATAATTTTTAGCAACTTTTTATAATTTTTTAGGATTCCTGTAGTGGTTAATTAGTTTTACAAATTTTATCATAATTTTCTAAGGTAATTTAGTATTAATAGTAATTTAAAATAGTTAAAATAGTTTAATTAAGTTAAATAGTTTTTAATTAATAAAATACTCATAAAAAGACAAAAATATTTATTTTAATTTTTTATACTTTCTTCAAGTTCTTATTAAGGTTTAGAAATTATTTTTGTAAGTTTTTAGGTTAATTTGTAATACTTGTCATTTTTAGTTAATTTAATTTAAGTTTTAATTAGATTTTAATTAGTTTTATTAATTAAATAATATTTAAATAGTAAAATAATCATTTTCATAATTTCAATTTCATTTTCCATTTTCTTTAATTTTAAGTTTTCAAAATTTTCAATTTTACCCCCTGTAGTTTGTAACTTGTTAAAGCCCACTTTTCTTTATCTGTTATCTGATTTTCCAATTTGTGCTTTTATGCTTATATCTGTATTTCTGTTATAGTTTATATCATTTCATATTATCTAAATATCAAGCAATCAGTAGTATAATCAACCCTCAAATCATCTTTGTTACTGTCCTCAGTACCACTCACTCTCCTAATCGTTTACAAATACAATTTCAATCTCGTTGGGATTTAACGACCCGGGGATTTCCCTATATTTCCACGGTCAATATTAACTTGCACTTTCTCCCAGGTGGGCCTATCAGCTGCACACGGTTGACTGGTTGGTTTGGGAGGAGTCATGGGGCAAGGGCAAAGGGTCCACAGCTTAAAATAAGCTTTGTTCAAGAAAGCTTGTACCCCAGCTTTCCAAAAAGCCAGAGAGAACAGTGTGGGGCCCACTGATGAGGCTTTTATGGGCTTATGAAATAAGGCCAGTGGCCGGTACACACTGATGGTTCAATACCTGATTCAGGCAATTAGAAGGCTCAAGATGTGTTCACCAACAAGTAGTAAAACATAAACTAAGACCAGATACTACAATTCTGGTATATAAGCTACTCAAAACACCCAAGAACAGATAATCAGCAGTTTTGAAGACCTAAGATATAAGTTCAAACTATCCTAAGCATGCAATTGGGAGAACAGTCCTAATGGGATCTAATTAAGCTACAATGCATAAGCTGAATTAAATGGAACAAGTAGGGGAATGCTAGTAAGCTAAAAGGGAAATGATTAAGCAGGTTTAAATAAAAAATTATCAACAAGCATCAGCTGATCTAAGAACAAACAGTAGCAGCAGCTAAAAGGGAAATTAAGGCTAAAAATTAAGCTAACTAATAAGCACTAGAGGAAAAACAAAAAACACTAGCCTATAAACAACCTGGGGGAGATTTTAAAACAACAAGAATCACAACCAAATACCCAGAATTGACAAACTTATGGTCAATAGAAAACTGAGTCAAAACAGAATCATTGGGTGCAGGGGAGCAGATGGCTCAACAACCAACTTTGGACTTAAATTTCCTTGACCAAATGAGCTCCAAATCCTAAAATTCTTTTTGATATTGAAAAACAAGTCACCAGAGATTTCAAAACAACAAATTTTATTGATTATTACCCAAAATCAAACCTTGTGCACTCAATTGAAATCTGCTCCATTTTTATAAGTGTGCAACTTTGACTTTTTCAGTTTTGATGAAGTTTGACCATATTGGATTTCAACAGACCTCAACAGAACCCAAATGTTATTTTTAGGTGATATAAGACATAATTAAGCTGAATGTAATACTCATTTACCCAAACCCAAGATTTTAGAGTTTAACTGATGCGATTTACCAACATAAACCTCACTTCTAACTTTTTCTAAATGAAGTGTTAATTTTATGACTTAAACTATTTTTACTAACCTAATGCAAGGTACTGAAACTAAACTTATCCTAAGAAACTCATTGAACACTTCTCTACACTAATCTGCCAAACACCCCTAATGCACTAACTAATGGGATTTTATACTACCACTAACTGATTTTTGAAATAAAATTAGTATCTAGAGTTTACAAAGGTTGGGCAAACACTAAAGAAGTAAGGTTCATGTATCAATAAGCAGCATCAAACAAGCAAAATTAAATAAGCATTTACATTAAGCAAATAAGCATGAAATAGTGATTTAGAAAAGTAATTTCAAAAACTTTGAAATTTTATTAACTGGAAATGCAGAGTACAATACTAGATTGACAAACTTAAATAACTAATACATAAACTAACCCATTCTACACTAATAAACTAACCCATTCTACACTAAAATTAATCTACTTCCTACTACTGAAAACCTAACTGCCTTTGCAAGGCATACAATTTTCCTATTTATACTACAATTACAAATAGGGTTTCACTTTGTTTCTTGTCCTCTTCTCTCTGAATGCTTTTAAACCCTTGGATGACCTTCAGCATGATCTCAGCCTTTCATTTGTTTTGGCGCCTAAAATGGTTTTGGCTACTAGCCTGTGGCAGGGAGCAAGGTTCGTTGGTATATGGTGGAAAGTGGGATGGCAGGGGTGGAGTATGGCAGAAGTAAGGTGATGATGGTGTTTGGAGTAGGCAGGCTAGGGTTGCAGGTCACGTGTGGGGGCTGGGTGTGTTTGGGAAGGAGGGAAAAAGTCAGGGGTTGACTTTTGTTTGACCCTGATTGGATAATACGGGGTGTTAGTTTTATTAGGTGTAGGATTGGGCTTTGGAAGTGGTAATGGGCCAAGGATAATAAAAGGGTGAAATGGGTGGGCTATGTTTATTATCAGGTTTTTGGTTTTGGGTCTAAGTAACACAAATGGTAACAATTCACAAGGACTATTATTGTCATTTTCAGAAAATGAGGGTGTGTTTTGCCGAACCTCCAAACATTAAACCAAGGATCATAATTGCCACGTTTCATTAGTACATGGACCAAAAGTGTTAAATTTCCAATTTTGAGCATCCAAGGACTAAAACTGCCAAAAGTTGAAACATTAGGGACCAAAATGTAAATTTTCAAAACTTTTATGTCAAGAACCATTTTTGACAAATTTAGATTTTCCATGGACTTTGATTGACTTTTCTTACAAAATAAATGCCTAGGGATTGTTTTTGTCAATTTTTGAAAGTTGGGGGACTGAAACTGCCAATTATGCAAACTTTGTACGTTTTTCATCTGTTTTTACTCATTTTGCATCTAAAACATATAAAACACAATTTTGGAATATTTTTAGTATTTTGATGCATTACTGAGTGTTTTTGTATGTTTTTGCAGTTTAGAATGACCAAAAATGATGAGTGTTTGAGCACTCATCAATCACAACCAAAAACACAATTAGGTACCTGAGGTGAGATGCCCATGAAGGAAAATTCTTCATCACAACCTGCCAGGCAAGAGAATTGCTGAGAAGCACTGCTTTCAGCATCTTCAGTATCATGCTCCTTCCAATCAATGCAAGAATCCACAATAGTCACCAAAGCCTTTGAATTGCCAGATTCTAACTCCTTCTGCTTGTAGGCTGAATACCTTGTACTGTCTTCAGTCTTCTTTGTAGTACATTCTCTAGAAAAATGGCCTATCTCTCCACATGAGTAGCACTTGACCTTTCTCCTGTCAAACATAGCTGGATCCCTTCCTCTGAGATTGAGCTTTCTACCAGCTTTATTCTCAAACCTTCTGACTTTAACAGTAATCATAGCCATCTGCCACTTCAAATCCATCTCTTCCAGATCCAACATGTCAACTTGCTCAAAGTCTTCATAAGCCAGTTGCTGTTGTTGTTCATAGTCAGCAACAAACGAATGAAGCACATCCTCTACCACATTACCAAATTGTGGATGACTCTTTAAACCAGTAGAGGTGTAAGATGATATGGAGGAAGAACTTGTACTTGTAGCATGTGTCATCCTATTTGTAGTGGTGCTTACAAAGGCTGAGTTTGTAGGAGTTATTGAATAAGTCGAGTGCCCCTTGATATCAAGCTCAAGACTTCTGAGCTTGTTATACAAATCATCAAAAGAGAGATAGTACAGTCCACCTTTGGTTTTTAGTGCAATACTGACCTGGGACCAAGAAGGAGGTAAAGCTCTTAGAAACTTGGAATTGCATTCCTCATTGTCAGGCTTGGCTTTCAGTTGGTTTAACTGACTCAAGATCTTTTGAAATCTGTCATACCCCTTGTGTACACCTTCCTCCTCTGAGATCTTGAATTCTTGAAACTCCTGCCTGCGCATGGACTTTCTCATTCTCTTAGACTCATCGTTGCCCCCAAACCTTGCTTTGATTGCCAACCAAATATCCTTGGCATCATCAAGATAGTGGAAATCACTCATGTGATCATCTGGGATGGCTTGAAGCAAGATGGTTCTTGCCTTGTTTTCTCTTTGCACAACAATCACTTCCTCAGCAGTAGAAGGAGGAAAGATGGTGATCTTACCATCAGGGTCTTTCCCAGTCTTCTTCAGACTATTGCCATTCAGGATAACATTCCAGAGATTAAAATCACTGTTAGTTATCCAATTCTGCATCTTCATTGCCCATATCTCGTATTCATCCTTCTTGAGATATGGGAACTTTGCATTGTTGCTGCTGGTAAGAGGGAGCTGCTGAAGTTGTTGTGCCAAAGCATTGTTTGGTTGTGTGACCTCTGTTACATCGGATGTTGCATCTGATATTGTCATAGTGTGAAAGGGTGTTGAATAAAGGTTGTTCTTTACATACAGAGACTCTCCTGTGGCTCTGATACCACTTGTAGGATCTACTCCTTGATAGATCTTTGAGCCAATGGATCGATTGCTTGCCAATGTAATCAAAAGCAATGCTATGTGGAAAATCTATGTATACTTGTATCTATGCGGAATTTAAACACAAGTATTATGAACACAATATACTAATAATCCTGATCCTCTATGGATCTTTTTTTATTAATCACTAAAGATTGAAAACTAGTCGTGTACAAAACATTCATCCGGGTGTTCCTTTTATACTACAAGGAACCCTAACCTCTCTTACAAGAAAACGTGTAATCTAAGAATATAAAATATATTACACATCTCTTCCTAAAATAAACTAAATATATCCTATGGATTAACTAAATCAGCAGAATATCGTTATTAGCAGGATCCAGATCATCAGCAGAAACTATTAACGCTTTAGCAGGAACCTGTCAGCAGAAACTATCTTCTAACTTCAATAATTCCTAACAGTCCCTGTGGTTCGCCCAAAGTTTCACCCACAGTCGCCAAACGTTTAAAGTTGCATGAATAGACCACTTTTTAATTGGTGTTAAGTGAGTTCCGTTATAATTTACACGTGACGCCGTCACTTATATTTCAACATGATGATTTGATGCAATCAGATAAATATAATGGCTTAAGAGCTGACGGCGTCACCACCAAAGGAACAGTATCTGACGGCGTCACACATTACAACATGACGGCGTCATAACCGTGACATGACTACAGACGATACCCTAATGACGGTGACAGCTTCACAACCATAAAGTGACGTGTCACAAATGTAAACCTATATATATTTCGTATGTTTTCCATTATTCGTGTAACATCTTGGAGAGGTAAACTGATGTGTTCTCATTGTAGGTATAGATTATGTTATCAAGTTTTACATTTATATTTAGCCGACTTAACCTATAACAAAAACTAACGGGCAGTGTGCCTGATCAATGTAGCCTAGTTGATAAGTAGAGTGTCGATCACTAAGAGTGGAAAGTTAATACCTAAGTATCTATCAGTATTTTAATCCTAATGTTAGTTCTAGTTAAACCTAATCCATCGCAAGGGGGTTATCAGCTTGTGAGACTGGCACAATGTGTAGATCAAGTAAACAGTAAATAAAGTAAAGATGCAATTGACACACATGTACACAGATAGAAAATAGATACAAATAAGAGGCCTGATCGATAGTAAGGAAGACTTATCACCCGTTTAAATGCTTAGCTATATAGGATGAGTACTAAAATCTATTCTTTTTCAGTAGAGTCTTAGTATATGCGTGCATTTACTTAATGATTACTAATTTATTATATATTATTTATCTCTTTTACAGGCTTACCTTAACTATGCAAACGATGTTAATGAAGTAATTGTGTGAGCCTACGTCAACAAGGCATGATAAACTCAATATGTAATCAAAACATATGCAAAAGAAACCAATAAAACATCAAATACTCTGTATAAAAGCTGGAAATAATTAAGTCCGATCAAATAGTGAAAAAGACCCTAACTCAACGATTAACAGATTGCTAATACATGTAAACGAATCTTCCTATGAATTAAAGTACTAGCAGGACCTTCTTACTGCTTTGAATTCATCCTTTAGGTTGTGTCTTGTGTTTCCAATTCGTCCTTTATTCGTCGTCAAAAGGTATGTCGAATGGCAGATGAATGGGGTATTTATACATTCTGATAACAGGATCGATACAACGTATCTATTATACGCCGTATCTAGGTAGCTTCGCGTGTGGTCCAAGCTTATTATATTCTAGAATATTTGTACACCGCCATAGGATACGACGTATCTTTAATCTTCATACGGCGCATGTTCTTCAATATCTTGGAGTTATCTCGTAAAGTCTTGTGATTGATACGCCGCATGCCCGCATCTCTAAGATGTCATGCGGCGTATCTGGAGTAGGATGAGTCAGATCTTCATATGTTGACCAATGTTTCACATACGGCGCATGGGAAATCCATGCAGCGTATGCTTCAAACTCAGGCAATGGTCTTGATATTTGTCTAAGTCTTCATGTACGGCGTATCTATCTAGAATGATACGGCGTATCTTCCTTCAGTTCAATAGACTTTTCCAACTTGATCCATTTTACATCCAAAATAGCTTACTTTCACCAAATGCTTGTTCATGATTGAGAATTACAAAAGTAAGCGATTAAGTATCAATTCTCATATAAAATAATATAAAACAAGCGAATAACATAGTATAAATGATGCCAATAAAATGTAGTTATTTGATATCAACATAAACCTTAGGACGAATTTCAGAGTTTTGTAAAGCTTTTTCCAGCCTCCAAACCTATGTTTTATTGAAAATAAGTGATTCCTCAATCATTCAATGTGTGTATGTGTTGTTTAATTATATGTGTTTCTTCTCTTCTCTTTAACAGGCTCGGCTAAATTAATTAGTATATGTTTCGATTTTAATGAAACCTAGATATTAATCATTGATTTTTATCTCTTGTTTAATTGGTTGTCTCGCGTTAGGAATAGGAAAACTGGCTTATTCTTTAATGTATTAGCTTGTACATCTGACTAAACGATTTTGACACTAGGGTGCACTAGTTGTTTATTTTTGTTGTATTTATTGCGTGAATTACGGCTTATTGATATTAAAAGTCTTAATGACCTTAGGATTTTGGAAATTAAAACAAGGACGTGACAGTTCGACTAATCAATAAGAGATAACTAGGTAATAAGGATAATCTAAGTAAGCACATTTATCTATCATAAGAGTTACCACAATTTATTTTCCGCATTATTAGTTTAATTTAGTTTTTATTAGTTTAATTATTAGTTTTAAAAACCTACTTTTCAAACCCCGAGATATTTTAATTTGCTTTTTAAAAAATATAAAAATAAAAAAAGAATCATCCCTCACATCTAGACCTAATTTGTCATACACTTCGGCCTTCACAATACTATTCCCCTAGTGAACCATCAATCTCATGCGTCTTGCCTATATAAACTACAATGGTTAGGTACACTGCTTAGGAGGATTATAAAATTTCTTATGTTTACAATATCCGCATCAGAAAACATAAGATAAATGGACGAAAACGTAAGAAAAATGGGCGAAAATGTATAAAACTGTAAGAAAACCGGGCGAAAGTGTATAAAAACGGACGAAAACGTATAAAATTGGACCAAAACATATAAAAATATAAGAAAATGGGCGTAAATGTATAAAAACGGACAAAAATGTATAAAAGTAGACAAAACGTAAGAAAAATTGACGAAAACGTATAAAACAGACAAAAACGTAAAAAACAAAACGTATAAAAACGAACGAAAATGGATAAAAACGTAAAAGAAGTATGAAAACGGACGAAAACGTATTAAAACGGGCAAAAACGTATAAAATCGGGCCAAAACGTATAAAAATGTAAGAAAACGGGCGAAAACGTATGAAAACGGACGAAAACGTAAGAAAAATAGATGAAAACGTATAAAAATGGACGAAAACGTATAAAAGCTAACCAAACGTATAAAAATGTAAGAAAAACAGGCAAAAACTGATAAAAACGCATGAAAAAAAAAATAAGAAAAATAGACGAAAACGTAAGAAAAACAGACGAAAACATATAAAAATGGACGAAAACGGATGAAAACATTTAAAAACAGACATACCTAAAGTTAAAAAACTTTAACGGCCGTTATTATAAAGGGTAGACAATGCAATGGTCTATAACTAAAATGGCTAACTTGTAAATTATAACAGAACTCACTTAACACCAGCTAAAAAATGGACCATTAGTGTTATATTTTTCAAAGATAAGGACTATCCATGCAATTTTAAACTTTAAGGACTGCGAATGAAACTTTGGGCAAACCACAAGGACCATCCATGTAATTTACTCTATTTTATATTTCTCATCCAACTTTGCATAACTTTCGATGTTGCATTTAATACTTATATTATATAGTAGAGTTATTTTACCTACTAAACTTTTCTCACATAACAAGGGATTTAGCTCCATCTTTCATTTAAAAGGAAATCAATAACTTAGATTAAAAACATTTTAATATTACACCTATTTTTTTATAATTTAAATATCTTTTAAACCGTTAAGCGAAAATAATTACACTATCGCGACGAGCATTTAATTATCTTTTTATATATGAGCAATTTGATATATTGACAAAAAAATCATTATTTTCACGTTTTTCGTCTTTTATTCATTTTTTTTCTTCGGTGTTAAAACTTGCATAAAAAATCACATGTGATTAAAAACTAATTTGAATATTCTAATAATATTATTAGAATATTCAAATTAGTTTTTAATCACATGTGATTTTTTCATGCAAATTTCAGTAACAAAAAAGGTTAAAAATACGAGAAGAAAATTGTCAAAAGTATATCAAAGTGCCTATCTATAGAAAGATAATTAAATGTTCATCGTAATAGTATATTTTTTATCGCTTAACGATTAACGGTTTGAAAGATAATAATATTTGAAAAAAATAAGGGGATGAAAGTGGGGGTTTTAAATTATTGAGATTAATCTCATCCATTAAATCAAATAAAGATTGAGGGTGAAGATTGATCCCTTTACTATGTAAAAAAAGTTGAAGATTGATCCCTTTACTATGTAAAAAAAGTTTGGTATGTAAATCACTAAATGATCTTTAATCTATATTATATACCATACAAATGTTTGGTTTGTCTTTCATTAATCCATTTTGTAATAGTAGATACACATTAAAACCTTAGAAACTTTGACCGACCCAAAACCTGTAAGTGAGTTTGCGCAGACTAACATGATACCGTCTAATAGTTTCTTGAAATTTGAGCAGCGAAATCGCTAAAACTTAAATTGAAAAGAATATAATTCTAAAAAAATAAAACCTCTGTTTAATACTTTTTTTCGTTAAATAAATATAGAGGCAAGCTTGGTTGAGTGGTAGAACACTGCTCTAGACCAATAAATCATGAGTTTGACTCCTATATAGAAGGCGAACCTCTCTTATAAAGGAAGAGTCTTTTTTTTTTTTTTTTTTTTTTTTTTTAGTTTAGTTTATCAAAAATACCAAACATGCTAAATGAATGTTAATAATGAGTCACTCTGTTGCAATGCGAGAGGCATTAAACCCTAGTTACATATAAATACTAAGGCCTTATGTAATTGCACATCTTGTACACACTCGAATACAACTTTGTAAAACCAGACCATATTAAATGAAACCAATACTTTTCTATTGGCAATTACATCAACATTTAATTCAGATTGGTTCGGATCTTGAGATTATTTGAATGGTCCAGATCTATAGTCTAAAAGCCGAAATTCATTTGTTATCTATTTGAATCTGATTCATCCATCTAAACACCCATGACCTAGACAAAAATAACAATAATACATATTCTTGTATTAAAGATTGATCTGAGACAATCACTATCCTAAAACAATAACTAAACTAACTAGCAGTGTAACAACTAAATTAGAACTACTCTTGAACCAACTTTCTAATCTTTATATCTTAACTCAGTTCAAAGATTATATATGAACAACAAAAGAAAATAAACTGTCATATCCTAACTACTTATACCCACTAATCTTATGGAAACTGAAATGTGAATGTAAAAGGGAAGCTAAAATCAAGGAACACATGGTATACCACAAATGCAGTACTAAATAAGACCGTAATGTAATGTTGACCCATTCTCCATGGATTCAGTTTGGCTATACATGTCAATACGTATCATCCTACCAGAGCGGGATATGAGAGGCAAGATGTATACAGTCATACCCTTACTCGAGTAAACTCCATGGTAGGGAGATTGCTAATTTTCCACTTAATAAGCGAGCCTAAACCCTTGTTTCATCTTAATGGATAGGTCTACAAAAACATCTTTCTCTCAATTAAGTGGCTAATATAGTAATATCTTCAAACCACTTAATTCATTAAACAACCCCTAGAGATACTTAGGTGTCATTTGTTTTTTAGAGTTTCTATATATTCATCTACAAATCATGTCTACAAAAAAAAAGATGTAAATATAAAGTCTTCATCTGCAAGAAGGAAGACCGTTTGTTTTTTGTGCATTTGAAAGAAATGAATAAAAGAGAAATATATATGGTTTGTGTTGAAGAAGTGATAATAAGTGAAAGTTTATGTCAAATGTTTGAAGATGTTAGAAGTGAAAAGAAACACTTATATTTGTAAAAAAAAAAAAAAAAATAAACAGAAACCAAAAAAGTGAAAAGAGTGACACCTTGAGGGTCTAGTTGAAAAGAACTATAAAGTATGGTGGCAATAGTAACAATCCAAAAGAGTCAAAGGTAGCATATTGTAATACGTTGCTCAACTCCTCACCATGAAATCTTGTACCCATACCAAGACAACATTTTTATAAAAAATAAATTGTGATTCTATAAACCCAAGATCAAACAATGAATCCATTAATATGGCACAAAGTTGCTGCAATTTCTGGTAAGTTATCCAAAACCCATCTTAAAAGTATAAAAAAATGATGGTAAAAAAGTTGACTTTTTGATGAATGGTGATCAAGAATGATAATCTTGAATCTTGATGTTTGATATGACAGGTATGGCTGCACTTGGGTTAGGGACATATGGTGCTCATGGGTTTAAGCCAACTAATGCTACTTATAAAGAGGTTTAGTTAATAATGTCGAATACTCGAAATCGAATAGATTTTTATTGAACTAATGTGTAATAAGTGTTTTGATTGTTTTGTTGATAGGTTTGGAATACTGCAAGTTTGTATCATTTGGTGCACACTGCTGCATTGCTCGGTGCTCCTATTGCGAAATACCCGAATGTTGTAAGTTGTTTTACCTTGTAGTTGTTGGCTTTCTACGTAATTGGAATAAAATATGTGTACATATAATTGTTTGATCAAGGCCTTGGCTAATTAAGAATGTAGAAGTGCTTATCTAGCCAGCTTATTAATAAGTGCTTATAACCCTCGTATCTTGTTGATGGTTAAAATCATAGTGACGTTTTTCACATACCCTCCAAACTGATTTATTATGACTTGAAGTTGCAATAATCACCTTAGAAGCATATCTGTAAAATCCCTACTTGACCCACTATTTTCAACATACTGCTGGTGTGGATTTTGTATCCTTTGGTCCTCCTGTAGTAGGCCGAGGTTGCAAACTAGGTAGATTGTCCAATTACAGTTAAATTACTTTTATCAGATGCCTTAAAACCTGCTAATAATATCGTGCAAGTGTGCAACTATTGAAATGGACTAATGCATAAGTTGCAAATGAAAGTGGTTGTGATGATTATTGGACGAAGGATGTATGTATTATCATGATACCTTGTCGGAGAAAATAGTGTTGTTACAGGGTGTTTGAGAAGTTACATGTTTGTTTTGTGTTTGTTTATGAGTTCGTGCACTGTCCAAGTTTGCTTCTGTTTGGACTGATTTAGTGGATTTTTTATGTTCATTGTTTCGTTGTTCTTGTGAATTGTAGTTTGGAGGGCTATTGGCTACTGGGATCATTGCCTTCTCCGGGACGTAAGTTCTGGTTTTATGCTCTCATTAATGTTTCATTTTCATGATCTGAATATAGTACATGGGACGGTAATTTTGGATTTTAACCAGCGACAACCTGGTTATAAGACAAGCTAATATAAGTACATTACTAATATTATTGATACGCATACATATACATGACACTCTTGGATGAGGGACCAATCTTTTTTTACCGATGTACAATGAAAAGTCTATATTTCTTCTAGGGAAACCTTGCTGTTTACGACAGCTTTTGTTTTCAGATGTATTTTAGGGGTGTTTGGGATTGCTCATTAAGCATGTTATGCTTTTTGAAATAATCATAACCAGTACCACAATGCAGAAAATGTTGTTTAAGTTTGCTTCTGGTGTAACAAGACAATATGATTAGATAATGAGCTGTATGATTGAGTATCAATTCTGATTATTTACGGACTTAAGAGGTAAAACAATCAGTATCAGATAAAGCAACTCTCAAACTAATTATCTCACCCTTAAGTAAGTAGACAATCACAACCAACTTGCCTCCATCTGAACACTCAGAAGTCAAAACTGTTTATCTATTGTAACAAAAGATAATTTGGTAAGCAATCCAAACACCTCCTTAGTACACAAAGTTGGTGATTTTAGTGCAATCACTTATATTTTGTGTAATTGTTATTTACTTGAGATCAAGGTCTTATTCAGGTTTAGGTCATAGTCGAGTCAGGAGGTGCGGAGTGCACACTCATTCTAGCTAGCTTGATACCGCCTAAATCAAGTCCGGGGGTCAAGGGGCAGCGCCCCTTGTTTTTCCCTCCAACCAGATTTTCCCACCAAAAGACAACTTTAACCAACTCTTGTGACTCTTCCCGCCAACCTCTTTTAACTAACTTTCAGTTATGTTAATATAAAAGATGGGGGCAATTACATATATCCCCACTAAAACTATACTAATTACATATTTCCCACTCAAAATTTATAATTACAAATATACCCAATCTAATACATCTAATTATAATAAATACCCATATTATCTATTTTTATATAAAGATATTTGACATATGACAATTATACCCTTTTCTATTCATCTTTAAGAAATATTTCGCAATGTAAATTCACGTTTCACTAGCTCCCATTTCTTCAATCCCACTCCCAGATAAAAACATACATTTTATATGGAACACAACATCGAAGTCAAACTAAAGAAAATAAACATGGATTTCCATTTAAACAACTCAAAAACTACGTAATAAAAAATTAAATCTACAAACCGTTTCCACCTAACACAAAACCACCTTAGAAAACATAATTGTGTTTTAAATTTCTATTTAGTTTGACTTCGATATTGTGTTCATATGCATGATCAATATTTTTGAAATTAATTGTCAACATCAATCAGTAAGGTAGCGTTCATATGCATAATCAATTATTTGAGATGAATTGTTCAACTCTTGATTAAGAAAGTAAATTGATTAATAGGGGGATACAGGGGTAAACTATTAATGAAGTGACTCCTAATTCAAAGAAATATATAAGGGATTAAGGGTATAATTGTCTTAGAATAAAGTTCATGAGGATCGGGTCTATTTGTAATTATAAAATTTGGGTGGGGAAATATGTAATTAGTAACCTTATGATGGGGATGTATGCAGTGGCGGACCCAGGAAAATAATATTTAGGGGGCAAAAAATATTTTTTTTGACAATAGCAACAAAATCTTGAAGAAAAAAGTATGATCGAAACGATAAATCGAGTATTGTTGCTTGGAGATGAATGATTTATAAGATTGAGAGTGTTGAATGTTGGATTTTAGTATGTAGGTGGGGGGCAATTTAAATTTTGGTTGGGGGGCACTTTCGAAAAAAGGTCAAAAAAAAAAAACAACAACAACAACACCACTAAAATCTAATCTTTTTCGGCTAGCCATGGGGGGTGCCACCACCCCAAACCTTATATATAGTTCCGCCCCTGGATGTATGTAATTCTCCCTAAAAGATTTGATCTCTTCCAAATATAACTGACATAAAAACTTTCTGCTTTGTTATCTTGTGCCTTAGAAACACAGTGCAAGAATTATCCAATTGAGGATTTCGTGATACCCGAGGCGTATAGGGTCAAAATACTTCTATCTGAAACTGATCTCTACACGATTCAGGGAATATATCCAGATTTTTTGATTATTACCACTCACACACACACCTAAATTCGAACACACAACTCATCTATGTCCTTGTGTGATAGATCTAACATTCCTGCTACTAGTTTATATGATGATTAGGCCATTGATATATGTTAGAAACTTAGAATAACTTGTTCTCATTTTTGTTTCTATAATTGATGCAATTCAAGGTACTGCAAGATTGTTATCGACGAGTGTGAGATTTTGATATTGATTTAATTGGGCATAAATCTTTGGTTCATCACATTTGATCAGTCGATTTGATGCTATAGTTGTATGGCCCATTGTGATTCTTTACTTCGTTGTTTGTTGCTATTTCTCAAATCTTATTTTCAACGCCATGTGTCATACTGTCATGTCTCCATGTCTTGTTTACTAGTCAAAGATGAAAATGTGGTCTTCAATGTTGCAGGTGTTATGCGGTGGCGTACCTTGAAGACAGGACATACGCTAAATTGGCTCCACTTGGTGGGTTTGCATTTATTGCGGCTTGGGGAAGCTTGTTGTTTTAACTATGCTTTACCCCGAAGACGAGTGAGCCTTGAAATAATGCCCCTTTTGATTTTAATGGCTGCATTAAAATCCTTGAGTAGTTTCATGAGGGTTTTTTAACATGTATTTTAAGTACAAAAACTAGAGAGACATGTATGATTATCGTTTTATAGATGTAAATGAAAATCTGAACTCTTCAAATGATATTTTCATGTTGGAGAATTCAAATATTTGTTTAAATTTGCTCTCGTTCAGTTCATTCTATATCATCAAATCGAATTCAATTTAAGCTATGCTTTCATCTGATTGTTTTCTCTCTTGCATATGGTATGTTCTAATAGCTAGTACCGCATGACGATTGCTAAGCACGTTTACCGGGGTACGAAAGCATTAAGCAGCTCATGTTAACAGGTACTTTTCTTTAGGTTGCAAGTTCAGTTACATTTGTTTCTCTTCTGCTGTGTCGCTATGTTTGTTTGTACTGCAAGTCTCTTGTGTTAAATTTCTTGGAATAAAAAATCATCAAAGAAAAGTTTGGCAAGAACCATTAACATTACAACATTTAGCTATCAAACAAAGAATCTTTTCAGGACTTTAGTAAAAGAATTAAGAAAGCGACAAAGTTAAACATCCGTATGTAACTTGTCTTCTCATAATCTGTTTTCCTATTGCATCAAGGAGTATAATCATACTTGCATGAACCATAACCTGTCAGAATAAGTAAACAACCAATCAGAAAATGAGAAGTAATTATTAATACAACTTGTAAAGATAAAACAGGCATGTGACTCAAGGGGTCTGTTTCCATGCTTTAAAAGTTAAGAAGAAATTCAAAAGGATGGATGAAAGGCAAAGAAAATGGAATTAGAATAAAGTAGTAAAAGAATAGCTTAATCGTGGAACATGGATGACCTCTTTAGACTAAAAAAAAGTTTCACAAATAAGATCTAACTTAACCTATAAGTTTTAATAAGTATAGATATATATCCTTTCTTTAATCATGTGGGCGTAACGACGAATCTTTCTACATCGTAAATTAGATTTATGTTTAGGAATCAAGAAAATAATGCTTACTGGGATCTTTTTCAGTGGTCATGGCGGCACTGTTGAAGTAACAAGAGGCACCACTATTCTTAAACTTTTGGTAGTAAGCATTAAAAGCAAACGAAGCATGGTCTTTTAGCGTATTTGGTTGATAACAAGGCTGGTTTTCTTGAATTTTACTACAATCTGCACCTCCTTTTCCACAACTATAATTCAATGCTGCCTGTAATTCTGCATCTGATGCCTGTGAATCTGCTATGCACCATTGCTCAAAATCCCCTTCTGTAAATTTACCAAAATTTAACCCACAAAAAAAAGGTTACCGTTAGTAAAATACATGTAACAAAACTAACAAGTATTCAATTTTGTATACAGTATCTGAATCTGGTTTGAGGGTGGGGCCACCAGTGTATAAAGTATGTATATTTATGTAGTTAAAATATGGATAGGAGGGGGGCTAGTATGATCTTGCAGGCTCAATGGGGCCATTGTATATATATTGTTCAGTTGCATAACCTCATATTGGATTAAAATGCACATGGGCATTGTGGAAGATGGAATAAGAAACTGAAAGTAACAGTTTTTTGAGATTGGTGAAAACAATATCTTATTATATGTATTTCTGTACACAATGTGTGCATGTATATATAAAGAAACACTAAAAAACCAACAAAATCTTGGATCTTTTAAAATTTGAACTATGCAGATTGAGAACTGAATTAGGAAACTCACTAGATTGTTGTGTGAATATAACCACAAGAAGCAAAACTGGGAGCAAAATCTTTAGCAGAAAAGGTGACATTTTTGTAAGAATTGTTAAGAGAGATCCAGAGTAGAGAGAGTGAAAGGGCAATGACAGAAACAGAAGGGGTTTATATATATGACAAAAGAAGTGAACTTTACAGGAAAATAATGTAGCAAGATACAAATATGGCTGTAGTTTGTGTTGGATCATGTGGAAGGTGTCACAATTGAACAACAATATCTTTCATATCCACATGGGTAGGTTTTCCATTGGTGCCATGAACCTGCATCAAACATTTTTGTCCTTAAACCATATCCGACATCACAGGCTAGCTGGCTCGTTAACCGTTAGCCAAAATCCCGAATCGGTGGTATTGTATTTAATGCATTAAGTACATTTCGCCATCGGACTATAGCCTTTGGTATTGTTACCATATGCACAAAAGATTGTCCTAGAAACCTTTTTTCGCCTTTTTGTTTTAACACTATGTATTGTCAAACTTGAATTTTTGACATAATTAATCAAAAGTTTAGCTAAGTGTTGATTTTGAAATAAAAAGTAGTTTCATTGACCTGTAAAGGTTAAAAAGAAAGTGAAAAAGTCAAAGTGGTTTTAGATTTGTGTGTGAATGTAGATAGCTTTTTTGAAATAATCAAACAAAAAGGCTTATCAAAAGTCATGATAGCTACTAACCCACCATCACATAAAAATAAAGTATCAAAGGCAAGATTAGAAAAAAGTTTATGGTTATGCTAATCTACCTTATTTCCTGGAGTTAGCTTGAAGAAATATACAAATAAATATAGAGTAAATTGCAAAAACCATCCATGTGGTTTGTCTAAATTGCAAATGCATCCATAACTTCGAAAGTGCAAGCGTAGTCAAAGTAGGAACTTTTGTCTGCAATTATCATTACTGGCATGAGATATATGAAACTTCGTAAATGCAGGCTTAGTCTGTGTTAGGACCGATGATTTCACACCAAAGTTCTCCGCATGGACTACGGCTGCACGTTCAAAGTTATAGCGATTATGTTTGCAATTTGGATATTTGGACAAATACAGGGATGGTTTTTGCAAATTCTCCATAAATGTATTATACAGTAAAGTTTTGCATCACAATATAGTCATTATCTTCTCAGCCTGAAATTTTTGTCCCAACGTCCGTTTTTAATGGAAAAAAGGTGGACTTTTGTCACATGTGCATACAAATTATTATTCAATGATGGACCCCATCAACTTCAATGTTATTCAAACTAGCCAAATATCAAAAAATATAATATAGCCTACAAATTTTAATACACATTGTACAAGTCACACTTAGCTTTGTTACCATCACATTTCAACACCTTACAGCTATATTATTTTTCCTTGTGCGTTCCGTCTCTCAATGTCACAAAAGCATCTTTTGCTTTTGCTTATTTTCTCCAAATTTCCCTGATATCTCCCTCTTTTTATCTTCTCTTGGTTTCTTGTTTCCGGGCTCATGGATTCTGGTCTTTTAAACGAACCCAGAAACAAGAAACCAAAGCTAGCAAATGATGACGATCAAGAAATGATCGTCATAAAAAACCAAAACCTGAGCCAGCGTTACATGAATACTAGTTCTGGTAACGCTGGCTCTGGGTTTGATATTTTACCTAGAGATGTACTTTTGGATGTTCTCGTAAGGCTTCCAATATCATCACTCATTCAATTCAGATTCGCCTGCAGGTCGTGTTACGCTATGTCACACGACCCTGAGCTACCACGGCTGCACAAAGCCGTGGTAGCAAAAGCAGACCCCATTTTGGTGTTTCATTGTGATTATCCAATTCGTAACCAGCTTTCTTTTGTTGAGTATGATGGTGATCATGGTGCTGATAAGATTGTTAAAAAGATATCAACACCATTTTGTCATTCCATGCCAGAATTCAATGTTGTTGGCTCCTGCAATGGTTTGTTATGTTTGTCTGATTCGCTTTTTGGTGAACCAGTCTACGTGTTTAACCCGTTTACTAGAAACTATCTTGAGCTGCCAAAATGTAGGCAGTTTCAAGACCAGGAGGTGTTGTTTGGGTTCGGGTTTCATCCTGTTACTAATGAGTACAAGGTTGTTAGGATTGTGTACTATAGAACTCCACGTAGGTTAATCCGAAACCATAGGAGTTACCCAAGATCCGAGGTTCATGTTCTAACCATAGGTAAACCAAACTCGAACAATGGTTGGAGATGTTTTGGGAAAGCACCTTATCAGCTTGATAGGCAAGCGAAAGATGTGGTTGTTGTGAATGGTAGGCTACATTGGGTTAGCCGTCCAGGCCGGCTAGGTGGCTTAGGTGGGCTTACAGGTAGAACTATTGTGTCATTCGACCTGAAAGACGAGCAGTTTAAGCTCGTTTCCAAGCCTGTTAACCGGAGTAACTATCACTTAACCGTGATTGACGGGTGTCTAGCTGCGGCTGTGTCATGTGGTTATGGGAAGTTAGAGATTTGGGTAATGAAGGAGTACGATGTTAAAGAGTCGTGGATGAAGCTTTTTGATATTCACGGGGCGTACTTGTCTAAAGTCCCGAGTCATGATTATGGGATATGGCGAAAAGCAATGCACGAGAAGATGGTTCGGGTTTTGTGTGTGTTGAAGAATGGTGAAATATTGATGGAGTATAGAGGAGGGAGTTTGGTTAAGTATGATCCTAAATGGAAAGAGTTTAAGGATGTTGTGTTTCATGGCATGCCCAAGTTGTTCCAAACAATTGTACATGTTGGTAGTCTTAATTGGACTCATACACCAATTTAGCAAGTCACTAAGACATGCTTTAAATAAGGTCTAATTTCTGAATATAAATTGATGTAATATTGGTACATAAGAAATGGGTATTCCAAATTTTATAAAAATGTGTTGCATTTTCATTGCAATTAGTAACATGTGAGTTTATATACAAGTAGCATTACTTACCGATATTTTTTACACATGGGTATGGTTAGCAAATGTACCTCTTGGTGCATCACAAAAACAAGTTTCATGATGTAAAGTATCAAAATCTACACAAACTCTGTAAAAGTCGCCTCAAAGCAGATCAACCCAATATGACGAAATGGATGTACAGAAAACTCAATGAAAGGCAAATTAGTTAATATCTGGCAAAGAATCGAATTCAATTTACATATTATATTGTACAAAACTCAATTACAATCCAGCTATTACAGCGATAAGCCTCTCTGTTAGATACTAATACTCTAATGTACAAACAACACACAACAAGAATAGCAACTATCAATCATAATATAAATTAGGACCTGTGTCAATTTTTGTACAATCCAGAACCAGCGATGCAGATTTTTCATCTTTAGGTGGGATTTCTCAAGTCTTGAAACAAGAAATGACTTTGTGCAGATAACTTGTTCAACCACTTCCACGATGTTATGCCTTGGCAAAAGTTAAAGCATCAAACCTGCTCTGGGGGACAATGCCACATAAAAGACTTATAAGTCCACAAGCTGTTTACTACGCCATTTATTAACAAAGACTAGTATGCAGATCCCATGCTCTTCACCACTGAAAGTTAAAAGCAAACAAGCTATTAAACACAATAGCATGACCAAATCTTGAAAATTTTGAAGATTCTTACCGCCCGCTAAACGAAAATAATGATAAGAATAACCGAGTAAGAATCCTTTTTTTTTTTTTTTTTTTCTCGATAAAAGTATCTTTTTGATGTAACAACCAGGAGGTGGACAATTTACCATGGCAAGAACAGCGATGAGTAATAATGCTGCGAAAATTGCAATGTTACTCATACTGAAGGGTAAGAACCATCAGCCATCTAACCAGACTGTTAACACCATTAGTTAACTAGGTCAGCCTATGCAGCCCACTCGGCTGGACCATGAGCCAAACCCACAACCATATACCAGACTGTTAAAACCGGACTATCTGTTAACTAGGTCAGCCGATGCAACTGACTATGCTAGACCATTTAAACCATCAACCAGACTCAAAAAAACAGGCTGCGGCTGAGTATAACTGTTCTTCCTCAAATGGCTTCGCAACATACCCATCCATTCCACACTTCATACACTCTTCATCTGTAGCTTGAATGACATCTGCTGTCATTGCTAAAATTGGTGTATGCCAATGACTCACATTTGCAAATGTTTCGATAGATACCTCACCAGATTTGATTTGTTCATTTATCTCACTCTCTACTCTGCGAACTTGTCTGGTAGCTTCAAACCTACATAAAACACCAAAAATCAGTTTTGTCGTAATTGAAGGGTATTTTAGGCATGCGGCCATGAAAACAAAGGGAAAGAGGTTTTTACCCATCCATTTCGGGCATTTGGAGATCCATGAAACAGGCATGAAAAGTATGAGGCGGTTTAAGCTTCTCTAAAGCAGCCTTTCCACTGTCTACACAAGTGACAATAGCTCCATATTTCTTTAGTGCACCTTCTGCCACTCGTCTATTGACAATATTATCATCAACCACCAAGATTCTTTTATCACGTAATAAAGTCCCAAGGGTTGATGGTTTTCTTCTCGCTACAGCTCTCTTGTTTCCTACTGTAACCGTTTCTTGAAAGCAAGATATCAAGACACTTAATCTTAGAGGCTTGGTCACAACTGTTGCCACCAAGTTGGCTAATTTGATCTCGTGTTGTATAGTAGGGCTTACAGAGTTAGCCAACAGAAATACTTTCGTGCTACTTTTAAGGCTACGCAGAAATGCTAGACCAGTTTCTTTATCCCAAACTTCTTGGTCAACCAGAATCATTGCAAAACCAGTTGAATCACTAGGAAAAAAAAAAAAAAAAAAAAAAAAGGAAAATGATTAAATTTTTTGTAAAGAAAACACCCGTTGTCCCATTGAGTAAAATAACTTACCTTTCAGGTAGGAAAGATTGTGCAGAGTCAAAATTAGATGTGATTTCGACTGCTATTCCCATTCTTTGAAGATGGTATCTTGTGACTTCCGCTCTTATGTTTTTCCAATCAATGACCAACGCCCTTAGTCCCTGGAACTCTGTTATGGCTGGATGATACTGCTGCAATACGGTATCAAGAGAGCTTGTTTCTTTTCTCATGAAAACAGCTGTAAACGAGAAAGTACTTCCAGTACCCGGTTCACTAACAAAACCAATTTCACCATTCATTAGCCCAACCAATCGCTTACTAATGCTCAACCCAATCCCCGTCCCACCATAAGTTCTTGATGTCGAACTATCAGCCTGCATAAAAGGCATAAAGATACGGCTTTGTGCATCTATTGGGATCCCAACACCCGTATCTTCAACAGTCACCAATAACTTAATCTTTTCTGATTCATTTATCGAATCTTTGACATTCTCGAACTTTTCCCAACTTTTCTTCCTATCAACAACAGGAAGTCCACTTAAAGTATCACATGCTACGTTTGACTTTGACCCGTGAACAGAGGCTAAGATTTTTCTAAGCATGTCATCTTTCATGTCAAGTTCACATAACACTTCATCTGCTAGATGCACCGACACGAATATGTGTCCTCTATCATGTGTAAACTGCAAAAACACAACAAAATGTAAAAAAGGAAGTACAAACCTCACACAGTAGTGTAGATAAATTGTAAATAAAGAGGAGAAAAGGTGCTAACTTTTAGTGAATTTGCCACTAGATTTGTGATTATTTGCCTGAAACGTCCAGGATCGCCAACAACAACTTCAGGGAGTTGATTAGATACATACACTGCCAACTGCTCGTCCACAAGAAACAAATTATATTCTAACTAGAGAAAAAGTGTTATAGTACTAAATCAATTGGAAAAATAATTAAGTGTCTAATAGGTATCTACCTCAATCCCTTTTTCTTGAGATTTTGTTGCAAATAGTGATAAAACATTATCAAGAATGGTTCGCAGCTCAAAAGGAACAGCCTCAAGCTCAAGCCTTCCTGATTCAATTTTCGCCTGATCCAGAACCTCGTTAATTAACTTGATTAAATCTTTTCCACTGGCATGGGCAGTTTGTGCAAAATCCAACTGCTTCGCATCCAAATTTGTGTCCATAAGCATCTGCAGCATGCCTGATACGAACATTTTACAATATTACACTCCCAAGAACATTAAATAGCATCTATGAACTACATAAGGTCTACAAGTTACCTAAAACACCATTCATCGGGGTCCTGATTTCATGTGAAACTGTTGCAAGAAACTACAATAAAACAAGAAATAAGAAAGATTTTTCGTAATTATGGTAAAAAAAAAAAAAAAAAAAAAAAAAAAAAAAAAAAAAAAAAAAAAAAAAAAAAGTAGATATGAAGTGTTTGTAAATGTACCTGAGACTTTGCTACATCTGCAGCTTCAGCGCGAGCTTTAAGCTCCATCATGTTACGGTAATCACGCTCAACTGAATCAATTTGGTTTATAGCTGCATTAAAGATATGACCGAGAAGCAAAGTGATAATAAGGGCCGCTCCCGATGCACATATTGCCATCCAGGGTGGTGAAGGCCTCAACTTGAACCTGTTACAATACAAAAACCAATTTAAGAAACATAAATTCAAGTGGGTCCGGTTTCTTGAAATATAAGAATGTCAAAAACTTGGTCAGTTTATAACCTGCAACGCATTTCATGCTTCCTAGCAGGATCACCAAAGTCAAGGCTGCTGATGTGAAGTAAACCTGTATCAGTCTCTTCAGGGCCATACATGTTAATGGCTGCAGAAATATTAGTTGTGTCATAAACATTCACCACAATGGTCTGTTTGCTTGCTAGCTGGTGTAGAAGCTTCTCAACCAGTGACGGGACGTCATAAGATGCACCAAGATACCTATTACATTACAAAAGGTGAAAAAAGTTTCAATTTATAATGAGGCCGATCTTTACAAACGAGAATGATGTACTGATATCAAACTTACCCCACAGTGGCATTAATTCGCTGTTCTGGTGTGGCATCTTGATGAAGATGAGTGTTATAAACAGCAAAGGTAAGTACAACACCTAAGTGGTTTGATTTTAATAACTTGAAGGGAGATGTCAAGACTCCCTTTCCGGACGCCCTTGCTCGCAAAATGTTTTCACGGTCTTCCTAAAGAAAGTGAAAAAGAAAAAATAAATTAACGAAACTAGCCAAGGATGAAACGGGTTGCAGGAGATAGTGTTTTCAATAATGAGTTGCACGAGTGTTTGGCAGTTTCTGATTATTTAAGGATATACGTGTACATGACCCCTAAATAATCATATAATCTGATAACTCATTGAAGTTATGATACCTTTCCAGACATCATATCAATAGAGACAATATGAGAAACCGTTTCTTGAGATAAGATAACCGGAGCATATTCATCTTGAATAGGTGAAGGCTCAAGATTTTGAGGGTCGCACTCTTGAGCCAATGTTTGATCTTGATCTTCAGTTTCCATCTTTTTTATAGTCCAACCATGTTCTCTCTCAAATTGTTCCCTTTCAATATGACGCACTCTTAGAGCATACGAGACGCCACTTGTTAATGGTCGCTCAAAAGACGTTCTATCTGTATACTCCCCAAAAGTTTTCTGTAGGAAGAAAAAAAAAAAAATCTTAATTTACAAACTTTTGATAAAAAGTCGAACAATATTCTAAAAAATGTATGAAATAATTACTTGATCAATGGCAGGAGGTTCTTTCCCATGATAAAAGGTGGAGACAAGAATAGCGAGAGCATGAACATGATTCATGCTCACATTGAATTGATCTTGTAACATACGTGCTCGTTCATCACACATGTTTGCTAAAGTTTCTTCTCTTCTTTCTTTAATACCTTGGTTTAAAAACCAATATAACCAAATCGATCCGATAACTCCAAGTAACACTAATACAAGTAGAAGCTTCTTCTTCCACTTTCCGGCAGCCCTGAAGGAGCTCGGTGCATGCTCTTTCTTCTGCACCTTGCCTTTACGGTTCATCCATAAATAAGGAATTAAAAAACATAATGCCATTATAAAAAGCGCCAACATATGCTCTCTTGCAAGGTCTACAAATGTTGTTGATTGCACTCTTTTCTGTGAAACCGATACAGAACTGTCACCAAACATTGATGAGCTACTTGCTATAGGAGCTTTACTATCATGTACAGGGCACTGGCCCCACATTTCCACATTTTGTGCATGATTTGGCACTCTGAGAGCACAAGTAATGTCATGTCTTTCCGGCATTTCATCTCCGAATTGTTTGGTACATTTCAAGGTAGTCGTCTGCAAATTTAAACAAGAATCAGAACATAATTGGCATCTTACAGTTCTAGATATTCTTTCAGATTACGTACTTGATTAATACTTAGTAATTTAATTATACGACACGAGTAAAACAGATTCTGCCTATCAGTCATAAGACGCTGAAAAAGTAATTTAAAGTATATCAATCACCCTAATCAAAGTCATAAGACGCTGAAAAAGTAAACTAATGTACTTGAGACTAAGTTTTTAACAACTGGAGTCTATCTTCTATTTTCGCCATCTATAACTTCTACTTTTTTTTCAAAAGATAATTTTTTCGCACACCTATACCACTTATCCGACAAAATATAACTATAGCTTCCACTATTTCAACTCATTAATTTCTATCTTTACAGCTAATTAAGCCCTACAAGTCTAATCTTGTACTTACTTGACACTAAGTTTATAAACAGCTGTAGTCCTACTTTCACCATCTATAGCTTTTACTTTTTTTTCGAAGTACAATTATTTCCATCTTTACAACTAACTAAAGTAACAATACTTAAAGTACATATTAAATCAAACAGTAAAAAAAAGATAGAAAAAAGCAAAACCTGATCTGATTCAAAGAATGAAGAAGCAAGCTCATGAAGAACCTCATTACTAACATTAAAATGCTCAACCAAGACCAAACCTTTATCTTCTTCACATCTCCTTACAACCTCAATATTCTTCCTCAAAACACCATTTAACAAAAACAAACCAAAACCAATAACAAAAACCAAACCCCACAGGAAAAACACCAATCTTTTCCTTCTCCAGCCAACTTTCCTCATGTTTGGCTTATTGTTAGGCAACATTCCACCATTTAACTTACAATTCAAAGACATTATCACAAAATCTAAACTACCCAGTTGCTAAAAGTACTTGAACTTGCTAAAAATGGAAATTTTAATGGATCTTGCAGCATGCCCACTTGAGGAAATATGTAATAAGCTGCAAAAAAAGAATGAAAATTTACATTGTTTTTTTGGTAAGGGATAAAAAAGGTGAAGCTGAGCAAAAACAGAAAGACAAGTGAGGTTTTTTGGTATTATAAGATGTCTCTGTATAATGAGGCTGTTGGAAACATAAAGAGACATCAAGACCAAGCCCTTTTTTTACATGAGTGATACTATTACTAAAAAAAGGATATCCAGCATTTTTTTTTATTTTTTTTTTATTTATTTTTTTTAATATCAGTATAAGATATTGTAATATTAATTTATGTGGTATTTATGGAAACTTTTAATATTTGTCGTCTTAAAATGTTTTGTCCTAGACAGATTTTAATAAAATGACAGTTTTATTTACTAAACTGTGTAATAATAATTCTAACTAATAAACTATTTAAAAACTCGATATAATAATTTTATTTACGTTTAGTAGTGAACAATTACTTTGAAACAACATAAAAGAAAAAGGTGGATAAATAATTTAGGAATAAAAAAGTGATAAACGGGTTATTCTACTCGTGACGAGTTATGTCTCATTCTTACTTTTGAATAATCTTCTAATTGATTTTTTTCATAATAGTTTCTCAATAGGGTGACATTGAGAGGTTGTTATCACATGCGAGAGGTCTTAAGTTCGAGTTTTTCCGTGAGGATTTTCTTTCAAGATGGAATCTATGGGGTTCTACCCCATAGATGCGTCGATTCGAGGCTGGCAGGGACTACCTTCTGCGTATGTACTGTGGAATCGAATCACTAATTATTATTCTAGGTTGACATGAACTACTTTCTGGGTATGTACTGTGAAATCGAATAACTAACTTAGTATTGTAATAATTCGCCGTTAAAAAAATAGCTCTGGGCAATGAGATTAAAAAGACACTTTTGATGAAATGAGTATGATATTTATTTTTATTATTTTTTTAACAAAGAAATGAGTATGAAATAGACAATTGTTTTACTAAAGACTAAAATAGTGAGTTTATTATTATGAAAAGAAAAAGAAAATGAAAATGAAAATGGAAAGCCAGTTGTTTTATTCACTGCCCAACTGGAATCAATGACCAAGTGTTTTCTGATTAAAGATAGGGGGATAAAGAGGTGCCTTTGCTTTTTCATTATTTTTTTTTCTCTATTTTATCTTGATAGAAATACTAAATGAAAATGAAAATGGTCTGAGTTGGTTGTGGCTAGGGACATATGATTATCTCATCATCTTGTGGAGGATAAGCAAGTTATGTCTTTTCTTAGCAACTTTTTAAAGTAAGAATGCTTTATATATACTCCTGTTTGGTTCTTATCATTTAAGCTGAATTATTTGATGCAAACATTTATTCATATGATATTCTGTGTGTTCATTATGTCTATACATTTTTATGTTTTTTATTTTAAATTTTTTTGAGATTGTTGTTTTTGAGTTGTGTGAAAGTAAAGAAAGAGATATTCCTTCCATCGTAACATATTAATTTATTGGACGATAATAGTACATGTCAACAGGATTTTATAGCGGAAAATAGGGGTGTTAGCGAGTCGAGCTTTTAACGAGTTACTCGAGCTCGTTTAACTCGAGTCGAGCTTGATAATTTTCAAGCTCGAGTCGAGTTCAAACAAAATGTAGAGCTCGAATAATTTCACGAGCCAAGCTTTTAAAACTTGTATTTAGCTCGGCTCGTTCGAAAGCTCGTTTAGTTATTCGAGCCGAACGAGCCAAACGAGCTACTCGAGCTAAACGAGCCGAGCGAGCTAATCGAGCTTATGTAGTTTCAAAATATTTTAATTATATATTAGTATTATAGGTTAAACTTAAAACCAAAAGTAATAATATAAACTAATAATATATTAACCTTCAATCACTCAAAGATTTACATTTTAGTTTATATGTAAAATATAAACATTATTAAATGTTACGTATAAACATTAATAAGTAAATGTCTAGTATCGAACCCGAGACCTCGGGATTGCACACATTACAAACGAGAATTAAAGATTAATAAATATTAATAGTTATGTATATTTATTAATAACACAAGTTTAAGGACTAATGATCGTTAGTTATTAAATGTATGGACTAACTATCGTTAAATAAGAAGGGAAAGGACTAGATTGTAATTTGAATGACAAGAAGGTTCCGGAACACCCCTAAGGGATGTATGGCTGGTCGATGTGGGCTAGGGGAGACCCAATCCCACACAAACTTGTCCTCCAAGATTTCTCTAGTGTGTGTGTGTGTGTGTGTGTGTATATATATATATATATATACAAACCCAAGGGTCTCTCATTCACATCTTTTGTGCACATATTAAACCCTAAAAGTTTCTTTCCTCCTTGTTTTCTTCCTGCCGATCGATCCAAAGAAACCATAAGGTTTTTGGGTCGAAATTTTCATAAAGAAATTTTACTTGTGTTTAATCTTGCAATCACTTTTATTCGGTATTAGTTTGTGTGTACAAGAACGATGTAATAACTCACTATAGTTATTATCAAGAGATCGATAAACAAAACGGTAAGGGATTTATCATTGATCTAATACTTTAAAGTTCAAGATTAGCATACTTGATTCTTGTTCGGGCTAGAATCACCACGGTACGTTCCTATTATGTTTTGGTTAATATTTATGTGTTATACTTGATCTAGCTTCCGCAAATATGTGTAATTTGATTGTCATATTCTAACAGTGGCATCACGAGCCATGTATAACATGTAATTGATTACTAAAACATAATAAAAATCCAATCTTTAATTGTTTTAGATACATGTTTTGATCTAGGGTTTTTCTTTTTATTATTTTTTTTTTGAAAAATTTGAAACCCTAACCCTAACTTATGGGGGGGGGGGGGGGGGTCGATTTCCATTAAAACCCTAATTAGGGTTTGTGGTTTTTTGATTAATATGTAATCACTAGAAACCCTAGGTCATTAACCGGTTATTTGAACATATCTTGTGACCTATGTGGTAATTGTTATGCTTTAATCCGTGACGAATCATGCATGATAGTCATGGATCTATTAATTGTTTATGAATTATCACATGTTTAGATAGATCTAAAATTGGGGAAGACCCCAATATAGATATTAAAATCAATTTATGTGCTATGTGGTATGTGATTAGCTTTGGCCTACGCAATTGACTTGTCAATGTATGTAGCTCATCTCCTTCAAGAGGTGAAGACCCTAGTTGATTATATGTATATAAAACCTAGAATTGATTTTGTTAGGATCTTTTCTAATAAAGATTGCATGTGGCTAATTGTTTCACCTTTTATAATTGTTATAGTTATTATTTGTTTTTTTCATTTGTCTTTGATTACTTGTTTTATTGTTTTTAATTGTTTGACATGATTGTAAGCAATAAAAGGGTGATTTTTATAAAGAAAATAATATGGACTAATAATGGTGAAACTTTAAATGATAAAGATTGAATCTTGCGGTGTCTTATGTGCCAACAACGGTTCGCTTCGCACGGTGTGTGGAAAACTAGAAGGGGGTTGAATAGTTTTACGTCTTTTTAATTCGTTATAAAAGATAGTTTTAGTGTTTTCTTAGCTTTTAAAAACTTAGATTCGATAATATGTGATCTCAATTCTTGCACAATATAAACAACTATCAATAAATAATATATAACAATGATAAGTAATAAAATAAGTAAGAGATGGAAAGATCGAACCGCGAGACAAGAGATTTATAGTGGTTCGGATACAAGGACACCTTCCTTGCCCTACTCCACTCCCCGAGCACCTAACTCGAGAGTTTTCTTCACTATATCAACAAGCTCCCTTATGGCGGAGAAAACCTTACACACCAATTTACACACCTCAACTTCTTCACACCTAAGTCACAACTTCTACACAACTTCTTCAAATCAATCTACTTCAAAACAAACTACTCCACACCTATCTTCTTCACACCAATTCACTTCACAACTAACTACTCCACACCTAGCTTCTTCACTACAATTTAATTCCTAACTTTTCTTCTTCACACCAAGCTACTAACTAATCACACAATCTATATATCTAGCACAACTATCTACAATCAAATATTCACAACAATCTTCACAAAGAATAATGTAAATAATCTTGATGATGCACCAACAACTTGGATGTGGAGATCACAACAAGTTGTAATACTTCTTGTCTTGGGGGATAGAAGTATTCTTCTCTTGCACTTGAGAGGATGAAGTTTGAATCACTTTGAAACAAAAAATTATACACTTATGATCAAAGGATAAGAGAATAGAAATGTGGATCTAGATCAGAAAGTTTAGAAGTGCAAAAGGTGAGAAAATTCTGAGAAATGAACCAGTATTTATAGGGGAGAAAAATACTATTCTGGAGCGTGGCCGGTCCCCTTAATTAATGGCCGGTCCCCTTCATGATTAAGGGGGCCGCCCCTTCAGAACGTTGGTTTTTCTTGTCTTTTAGTGGGGAATATTTTTCTGGATAAAATTTGCCATTTTTGGTTGAAAATTTGAAATCATATATTTATAATGAATTAAACATATTCTTTTAATTCCAAAAGTAATTTTGTAAAAGATATAAGATGTTTAATACGTTTTATAAAAATTCTAGTGATTAGAAAAATTTCCTTTGATCATGAAATGCAATAAACCCTTTGTTTATTCATACCTTAAGTGATATGGAAGCAAAGACAAATATTAAGCACTAAAAACTTGTTTACGTCATAAGTTTTAGATTAATGAGTTTATACTTTGTAATTATCAAAACATAGAGACATTGTTAATATGCTAACAATGTTTTAAGACATTATTTATGTCAACAATCTCCCCCTTTTTGATGATTACAAAACCTTAAACTCATTAGGTCTAAAAATAATTTTTAGACAAGTATTTTAGAGTTTAACATTCTCTTCTCCCCCTTTTTGTAAAATCAAAAAGGTTAATGCTCCCCCTTGATGTATGCTCCCCCTCATTTGAGAGCACCAAGGGAATGAGCTATGGAAATCTTGGCTACACAAAATATTAGAAGAGAGCAAGGCACATATACATGCAAAGCAATAATTATAAAAATGGATTCATTCAAGCATCATAGAAAGCATTACAACATTTAATATGCTTAAGGCATATTAATCATAATAAAACAAAAGAAAAGACATAGTCCTATATTGCCTAAAAGAGCACTTGGACTTGCTTGCAACTCATGGTTGATTGTTTTATTCGCTTGAAGGATAACATAAGCATAAAGCTTAGTTGTTAGATGTAGAAGGATATGGAGTGGGGTATGAAGCGGAAGAGGTGGACCTTACGATATTGTATTGTGTTAAGGGTGGAATGGGATGAGGTCGAGTGAGGAGATATTCAATCCAAGAAATATCTTCACTCAAGTAAAGGATTTGTTTTTGAAGGAAGATGCAACAAGGGCAATAGTGAGTATGGTTTGTAACTTGATCCAAGTTGAGAGAGTGAGGAAGGCAATTGTTGTAGGGTGATGATGGAAGTTGCCCTTTGTTGCGTTGTGCAAGATGCATGGCATTGAGATCACAAAGATCACGGATTTGTGATATTTCATCACGGAACTTTTGCTTTTCTGTGGTAATGCGGAGAAAGTCATTGTGTTGATATGGATGAATTGGGTTTGTGTAGTTGGAGTTGTAGTGAGATGGTTGATCAAACTTGTATGGATCATTACAAGTGATTGGAGGATGAGATGAGTGGTTTGGCATGAAGGAAGATGTTTGGCCAATGTTGTATGGTTTGTAAAGAGGATCAAATGAATGTCCTTGTGAATTTGGTGGAAAGTTTGGGAAGTAAGTGGTTGGTGGTGTTGAGTGATTTCCAACTTCATTTGTTATGATGGATTTGTTTTGAGGGCTTTTTCTTCGCCAAACGGGTTTTTCCGTCATTCTTGCAAGCCTTGAGGCTTTTGGTTTTGGTTTGTTTGGAGAAGCCATGCAGGGATGAGTGAAGAGTTTTGAGGATTGGGGTTATTTATAGTGTAAGATTTGTGTGTTTATGGATGGATAAAGTTTTTTTAGGAGATTATGACAAAATATGTTGGTGAAAATTGGGAAATGTAGGTTGAAATGGGCTAAAAAGCAGAAAAGATTCTGTAAACCCGACCATCAGATGGCCGGTCCCCTTAATTAGGGGGAGGTCCCCTTAATGATTAAGGGGGCCGCCTTACAAAATTAAAGGGGCCGCCCATCTGGTGATTTCCAGGTTGCCAGAATTGGGTTTTTGGCATAAAATTTGCAGAAAGGTTGTGTGTTTGGATTAGAATTCAAGCAAGTTCAATTCCTTTAGGCAATATAGAATCTAATCTAATCAAGATATAGCATGCATGCAAGAACACATAGGCAAAAGAGCAAATAATCAACACATAATAAGCAAGAAGAGATAAGTAAAGGCAAGATCACTTAAACTTCCTAAGGCACCTATCTTAGATTAAAGGCAAAGGCAACTAGTGAGTGAAAAACTAGTGATGGATCAAGATGACAACATTATTAGTGAATTTGTCCTAGTGTGTGTCTACATGCAACAAATGTGGAGTTGTGATTGTTTCGACTCCTAAATGCAAAAAGAAATAACGATCCTAAGAAACAATCCAAATGATCTCCTTGATTCAATTTTTGCTCGATTATGAATGTCAAAGACATATATTAGATTATATACCTTGACAATTTATGTGAGAGTTTATGCATGATTTTGAAAAACAATGTTTTTAGTATTAGTCAACAATGCAAGAAAAATGATCTTCATGTGATTCCTAGATGTGAGAATAATTTTTAAAGAAAATTGATTGGGTTTCACAAAGGAGTTTTATGCAAAGAAAATAATTTTTCCCAATCTTTAATTTTGTGCGAAATAGATTCCTAGACTCAGAAAAGATGAAATGGAAGAAAAATAAATTTTATGCAAGTATAAATTTGTATTAATTCAATATAATTTAGTCAACTTGTTCCATCATTCCTAATCCTAAACGCAAGTGGTTGAATAATTCACGCTTAAGGGGTTTTGTGAATATATCCGCAATGTTGTCTTTCGATGCAACCTTTTCTATAGATATATTTCCTTTTTGTGCATTATCCCTAAGAAAATGGTGGCGTATTTATATGTGTTTAGTCCTAGAGTGTTGCACCGGATTTTTACTTAAATCTATCGCACCTTTGTTATCGCACATAATGGGGACATTTACTAACCTAATGTCATAGTCTACGAGAGCTTGTTTCATCGATAGTGCTTGTTGACATGCCTTTCCAGCGCTTACATATTCGGCTTCGGTGGTAGAAATAGCAAGAGTGGTTTGCTTATTCGAAAACCAAGATGTTAGACAACATCCCATAAACGTGCAAATACCGCTAGTGCTCTTTCTATCTACGTAGTCTCCCGCATGATCCGAATCCGCATAGACGATGGTTTCTATGCCGGATCCCTTAGGATACCATAATCCTAAGTGTATAGTGCCTTTAACGTATCGAAAGATATGCTTAACCACTTCTAGGTGAGAGGTTTTGGGATCCTCTTGAAAACGGGCACAAAGGCAGACACTAAACATGATATCGGGTCTACTTGCCGTCAAGTATAGTAAACTACCTATCATTCCTCTATACTTGGTGTTATCTACGGACTCACCTTCATCGTCCTTTGTGAGCTTTACTTCCGTAGACATGGGATTTTTCATGGGTTTTGAGTCTTCTAGGCCAAATTTCTTAAGCATTTCCTTAATGTACTTAGATTGGTTAAAAAATATTCCATCTTCTAATTGTTTTATTGGTAATCCTAGGAAGAAGTTAAGTTCACCCATCATACTCATCTCAAACTCATCATGCATGATTTTGGCAAATTCATCACACATGTCTTGACAAATCGATCCAAATATAATGTCATCAACATATATTTGGACAATGATGAGATTTGGGTCTTTCCTTTTAGTGAAAAGAATGTTATCTACCATTCCCATGGAATAATCATGTTTAATAAGAAAAGCTTTTAATTGATCATACCAAGCTTTGGGAGCTTGTTTGAGTCCATACAAAGCTTTCTTTAACTTATAAACATAATCAGGTTTTGCAAATTCAATGAATCCTGGAGGTTGTGCCACATATACCTCCTCATTGATAAAACCGTTAAGGAATGCACTTTTCACGTCCATTTGGAATAACCTAAAATCTAGGGCGCAAGCATAGGCAAGTAATATCCTAATCGATTCTAGTCTAGCTACGGGGGCATAAGTTTCGTCATAATCAATTCCTTCTTGCTGATTATAACCTTGGACAACTAACCTAGCTTTATTCCTAGTAACTATTCCATTCTCATCTAACGTATTCCTATATACCCATTTGGTTCCTATGATGGTCATATTCTTTGGATTTGGGACTAATTCTCAAACATCATTTGCCTTAAATTGATTTAATTCTTCTTGCATAGCTATAACCCAACTTTCATCTTTTAAAGCCTCGCTAATATTCTTAGGTTCTATTGCTGAGAGGAAGCAAAAGAAATTGTTTTTATCTTGGGCTTGTGACCTAAGGGTTCTTTGGTTAATATGTCCTATTATATTATCTAATGGATGTGATCTAGATTCTTTAATATTAACAGTTTCGTTATTTTCTAAGTGAATGTCTTCATTATCATTTCCTATGGGTTTTGTTTTACTAACCTCAATAGCTTCATCTTCGACTAAATCATCATCTTCTAAAGGTAATGTTTTAGGAGGTGGTGGTGTTTCATCAAATGTTACATTTAGTGATTCCTCTACTTTCATGGAGTGTTTGTTAAGTATTATATATGTTTTACTATTTTGTGAGTATCCTAAAAATATTCCTTCATATGATTTTGGATCAAACTTAGTGAGGTAATCCTTAGTGTTTAGAATATAACATTTACTTCCAAATACCCTAAAGTAGCTTAAGTTTGGTTTTCTACCTCTTAATAACTCATAAGGAGTTTTTCCTAGAATTCTCCTAATTGATACCCTATTTAAAATATAAGTTGATGTATCTACGGCGTGATACCAAAATTTTTGTGTGATAGATTGTTCATTTAACATAGTTCTACTCATTTCTTGTAGTGACCTATTTTTTCTTTCTACTACGCCATTTGATTGAGGAGTACGAGGAGCGGAGAAATTGTGAGATATTCCATTTAACTCATAATATTTTCCGAATTGTACTTCGTTATCAAATTCCCTACCATGGTCCGGCCTAATGGCAACTATTGAGCATCCTAATTTATTTTGAATCATTTTACTAAATATTTCGAATTTTTCAAAGGCTTGGGTTTTGTCACTTAAAAACCTAGCCCACGTGTATCGTGAGTAGTCATCTACTATTACTAAGGTATATTTGTTTCCTCCATAGCTCCGCACAGCGGATGGATCAAAAAGATCCATATGTAATAATTCTAGGCACCTAGTAGTGGATACTATATTCTTAGCTTTGTGACTAGCATGAGCTTGTTTTCCAATTTTACATGCATCACAAAAATGCTTGTCATATTTTAGATTAGGCAAATTTCCAATTAATTCCTTAGAGGCCAAAGATTGTATTTGTTGCATGTTAGCATGTCCTAATCTCTTATGCCACAATGTAGAGTTTTCATCTATGGTCCTTAGGCATATCCTATCCTCAGGCTTGTTTATTAGTTTTATAACATATATGCCACCTTTCCTAATTCCTCTACCTATAATTTTTCCATTCTTAACTATTTCGCTATCCTCTTCGGTAAATGTGACTCTACATTTATTATCACATATTTGTCCTACACTAAGCAAGTTATATGTTAAATTATCTACATGCTCTACATTTTCAATAGTAAGTGAGTCTTGAGAAATCGTACCTTTGCCAATGATTTTTCCACGTAAGTCACTACCGAAAATAACGTTACCTCCATTGTATGCCTTGTATGTAGAGAATAGCTTGCAGTTCCCCGTCATGTGCCTCGAACATCCGCTATCTTTGATCCATTCGTCAGGTTCCAAGTCAATTCCTAAACATATTTCGTCGGTTTCTTTTGCCATAAAACACTTTTCGTCTCTTGGCTTTTCAACTTCTTCTTTGTCACTATCACTCCATGTTCCACTAACAAAAGCGCCTTGATTTTCATAACCCGGTGGCTTTAGACATTCGTCAATGAGATGATTTGGACTTCCACATCTAAAGCACTTTCTTTTCCCGTAGTTGTCACTTCTATTTCTTTGGAATGCTTTTCTTTCGTCTCATGATGATCTAGTGAATCTTCCTCGTCTCTTGAAGAATTTCTTGAATTCTCTTACGGCCATTGCATATTCTTCGTCTTCACTTTCCTCACTTGAATCATCATCATCACTAGGTTCCTTTTTGGCTTTTAGAGCAATGGATTTGGTTTGTTCTTTCTTGACTTTGACCGTTTCCGAATCTCTTCTTATGATTTCTTCATGAACCTTCAAGTTGCCGATTAGTTCATCTAGTGATAACGTCATCAAGTTCTTTGATTCTTCAATTGCCATGACTTTAGCTCGCCATTTTGGATGCAATGCCCTAAGAAATTTCCTAACACAATTTTTACTAGAAAATGTCTTATCAAGTGCTTTTAAACTTGTGATAATAGTGTTAAACTTAGCAAAAGCATTATCAATTGATTCCTCTTCCGGAATCGTAAATTGTTAATATTGTTGTACAAGAAGATCTATTTTATTATCTTTGACTTGGCTATTACCTTGGTGAGTAATTAGTAAATAATCCCAAATTTCTTTGGCGGTTTTACACATAAAAATTCTTTCATATTCTTTGCGTGGTAACGCATTATAAATGACCATTCTAGCCTCATTATTTTTTGCTAATTTCTTTTTCAAATCATCATTTTGTTCTTCGAAAGATACAATTTCATCCATTTTAGTTTCAACATTATATCGAATAGGAGGAAAATCACCAAAGGTAATAATATGCCAAAGATCAAGATCTTTTGATTTCACATACGTTTCGAATCTATTTTTCCAATATAAAAATCCATCACTTTCAAATAGTGGTGGTCTTTGCATAGATTGCCCTTCTATATATTTTTTCAGATTCCATAGATCGTTACAAGTTTTAAAATACAATATATTTTAAAAGTCTTGGTAGACGTGGCTCTGATACCAATTGTGGAAAACTAGAAGGGGGGTTGAATAGTTTTACGTCTTTTTAATTCGTTATAAAAGATAGTTTTAGTGTTTTCTTAGCTTTTAAAAACTTAGATTCGATAATATGTGATCTCAAGTCTTGCACAATATAAACAACTATCAATAAATAATATATAACAATGATAAGTAATGAAATAAGTAAGAGATGGAAAGATCGAACCGCGAGACAAGAGATTTATAGTGGTTCGGCTACAAGGACACCTTCCTTGCCCTACTCCACTCCCCGAGCACCTAACTCGAGAGTTTTCTTCACTATATCAACAAGCTCCCTTATGGCGGAGAAAACCTTACACACCAATTTACACACCACAACTTCTTCACACCTAAGTCACAACTTCTTCAAATCAATCTACTTCACAACAAACTACACCACACATATCTTCTTCACACCAATTCACTTCACAACTAACTACTCCACACCTAGCTTCTTCACTACAATTTAATTCCTAACTTTTCTTCTTCACACCAAGCTATTAACTAATCACACAATCTATATATCTAGCACAACTATCTACAATCAAATATTCACAACAATCTTCACAAAGAATAATGTAAATAATCTTGATGATGCACCAACAACTTGGATGTGGAGATCACAACAAGTTGTAATACTTCTTGTCTTGGGGGATAGAAGTATTTTTCTCTTGCACTTGAGAGGATGAAGTTTGAATCACTTTGAAACAAAGAATTATACACTTATGATCAAAGGATAAGAGAACAGAAATGTGGATCTAGATCAGAAAGTTTAGAAGTGCGAAAGGTGAGAAAATTCTGATGAATGAACCAGTATTTATAGGGGAGAAAAATACTGTTCTGGAGCGTGGCCGGTCCCCTTAATTAATGGCCGGTCCTCTTAATGATTAAGGGGGCCGCCCCTTCAGAACGTTGGTTTTTCTTGTCTTTTAGTGGGGAATATTTTTCTGGATAAAATTTGCCATTTTTGGTTGGAAATTTGAAATCATATATTTATAATGAATTAAACATATTCTTTTAATTCCAAAAGTAATTTTGTAAAAGATATAAGATGTTTAATACATTTTATAAAAATTCTAGTGATTAGAAAAATTTCCTTTGATCATGAAATGCAATAAACCCTTTGTTTATTCATACCTTAAGTGATATGGAAGCAAAGACAAATATTAAGTACTAAAAACTTGTTTACGTCATAAGTTTTAGATTAATGAGTTTATGCTTTGTAATTATCAAAACATAGAGACATTGTTAATATGCTAACAATGTTTTAAGACATTATTTATGTCAACACGGTGATTCGCTCCAAGGCGAGACTAGCAAGATTCATACTTTATTGCATGTTTTGAGATTGAATCCATAAACTTTTGCTTGATTGATGTTTTGTACAACATGTTTTTAAAAGTAACTCCTTTAAGACAAAATTCATAGTCGTGGTAAGAAGGCTTGGAAAGAGCCTTAGAGTCTGCCTTGGTTATCACACTTACGAATATGTCTTAAACGATTTTCTTTTAAAATCATTCTTGTAGAAAGTCATCTTAAGGTTTTTAACCTCAAGTAAAAATTTGTGTATTAATTTCAAGAATTGGTAATAAAAAGTTTTTTTTTAAACGTATGCTATAAAGATGAGTGCATGCATCTTTATACATATTTTGATTGACACATCAAAATTGAATACCCTAAAAATTTAAGTTACATGCCATCTATCTATAAGGAACACTTGGAATTTTAATTTAGTAAACATGAGACCTAGGCTAAATTTTTATAACAAGGTAAAATTATGTTAATGCGTGAGACCATAGATAGTAATTTTACAGTTTCTAAGGTAGACGACTTAATTAAGTTGTGCGTGAGACCTAGAACTTAAGGCATGAGATGGGATGAAACATGCTTACAAGGCAAACTGATGAATCAAATGTAAATCCCATAATGATCTAGGAATTGGAAATTTTGTTTGCCAATTATTATTCGACAGATTACCATCTTTTATACTTTCACCATTAGCAGATCAACTGATGTGGTGGAATCTATGTAAAGTTGGATCCTAGATTTTCAAGAAAATTAGTTGGTTATATGAATATAGCCTTGGGTATTTTATTTTCTTGAAGATATTTATTATCAAAAATACTAATGTTTGAACTTTTATCTGTAGATATGGCTTAACCCGATAACCCAACTGTGATTTCTGCTTTCAAGAGTCATCTTGAAAGGGAAAAATTGACTAGAAAGAATTTCAATGATTGGCACCGTTCACTCAGAATTGTATTGAGGGCGGCCGGTAAGCTCAATCTCTTGACCGATGAATGCCCAGCTGAGCCTGCTGCTACTGAACCAGAAGCAGTTAAGGCGGCATAGAGGGTGGAGCATGCTAAATTTAATGAGGTTTCTTGTTTAATGCTCACTAGCATGAGTGCTCAGTTACAAAAGAAGTTTGAGTACTACTTTCTTAAAGACATGCTTGAAGTGCTTCAACAGTCTTATGAAAAGTCTCCTGCAGTTGAATTGTATGATGAACTTGACAAGCTACACAACTGCAAGCATGGTGATGGTAAACCAGTTGAAGATTATGTGAATGAGATGAAAGAATACTTTGATCAACTTCACAGAATTGGATTTGGTTACCCGAACAATGTGCAAGTGCACTTGATCAACAGGTCCCTTAAAAAGGACTTTGCTGGTTTTGTGCAGAATTTCAACATGCACTGCTCGGGGAAGACAGTCTCAGAATTACTCGCATTGCTTGTTGATTATGAGAAAAGTCTACCAGCCAGGGTCAAGGCTCCTACCCCACAAGTGTTGGTGATTCATGGGGGGAGAATCCAGAAGAAATCGCATGTGAACTAAGGCAAAGGGAAATGTGATAAAGGCAAGCAGGTCATGGCCTATCAACCACAACCCAAGATGAAGCATCATCAGCCTAAGCAGAACAAGGTGAATCCTCCAATCAAGAAGGATTAGGCTTGTCACCATCGTCATGAAAAGGGCCATTGGAAGCGCAATTTTCCTCTCTACATTCATAACTTGCGACAGAAGAAGTAGGGTAATGAAGCTGGAAACCCCAGTTCATTAGGTGCGTTCTTTATGATTGAATTATTCACTCTTACTCCTAAATTGAATTCATGGGTATATGATACGGGATGTGGCATTCATATTTGCAATTCCTTGCAGGGGTTTAGAGTTGAGAGAAAGCTGGCCTATGGAGAACAATTCTTGCATGTGGGTAATGGAGCACATGCAGAAGTTGAAGCTATAGGTGTTTTTAATTTAGTGCTGCCTTCGGGCTTAGTAGTATCTTTAAATAATTGTCATTATGCACCGTCAATTGTTAGAGGTGTAATTTCATTTTCATGTTTGTTGAACCTTGGTTTTGATCATACTATTTCTAGCAATGGAATTTCAGTTTCTTTAAATGGTGTTTTTTATTTTAATGCTATTGCTGTGAATGGTGTTTTTGAGATTGATATGAATGATAATGATAATGCTTTTGTTAAAAATAATTCAATGTATAGCATCAATAATAAGAGAATCAAGAAAGGTCTGGATTCGTCTTATCTTTGGCATTGTCGACTTGCTCACATTGGCAAGGCTCGCATGGAAAAGCTGCAACATGATGGGCTTTTAGATAAGATCAATGATGAATCATTTGATAAGTGCGAATCTTGTATTGCTGGGAAGATGACAAAGAAATCCTTTAAGAATAGGATTGAAAGGGCTAATGATCTACTTGGTCTTATTCACACAGATGTGTGTGGACCACTTAGACATATGTCAAGGAGAGGTGCTAGCTACTTCTTAACATTTATGGATGATTACAGCCGTTATGGTTATGTTTATTTACTTAAACATAAACATGAGGTATTTGAAACATTCAAAGTGTTTAAAGCAGAAGTAGAGTTGCAACTTGGAAAGAAGATTAAAGCTCTTCGATTCGATAGAGGTGGTGAATACCTGAGTCAAGAGTTCATAGATTACGTAGATAAGGAGGGAATTGTCCAGTACCTTACTTCTCCATGTACTCCACAACAAAATGGTGTATCTGAGAGAAGGAATCGTACATTGCAAGATATGATATGATCTATGTTTAATCTAACAACTCTTCCTTTTTTGTTTTGGGATTATGCCTTCGAATCTGTGGTTCTCATTCTTAATATGGTTCCAACAAAGAAGGTTGATAAGACACCATATGAGTTATGGACTGGAAAAGCTCCTAACTTGTCTTATCTTAAGGTCTGGGGTTGTGAGGCGTATGTTAAATGTGACTCAGCAGACAAACTCCAACAAAGATCTGTGAAGTGCATCTTCGTAGGATACCCTAAGGAAACTATGGGTTACTACTTTTATTACCCACCTGAAAACAAAGTTTTTGTTGCAAGGTATGAAGACTTCTTGGAAAAGGAGCTCATATCTCAAGAATTCAGTGGGAGAGTATATGATCTGGAAGACGATCATGAAGATGTAGCACCTTCTGAAAACACTAGCCAACTTCCTGTGGAACCTGAAAGTTTAGGTCCTCCACCTGAAGTTGAAGTGGTTCTCATTCGTAGGTCAATTAGACCTGTGAAAACTCCTACACGTCTATGTCTTAATGTAGGTGTGAGGAAACCTTACTAGGGGATCTTGATGAACCTACTAGTTATAAGGCTGCCATGAATGGTCCGAAAAAGGAAAAATGGCAGGTTGCTATTAATGGGGAAATGCAATCCATGAAAGACAATGAAGTCTGGGAAGAAGTAGACCTACCTCCAAGTGCCAAGTTAGTTGGGAGTAAATGACTCTACAAGAAAAAGATTGATATGGATGGCATTGTACACACCTATAAGGCCCGTTTGATAGCTAAAGGCTATACTCAAACTTTTGGTGTTGACTATGAGGAGACCTTTTCTCCTGTAGCTGACATTAGGGCTTTTAGGATTCTTATAGCCATAGCCGCTTACTATGACTATGAGATTTGGCAAATGGATGTCAAAACCGCCTTCTTAAATGGTCGCCTAGATGAAGACATCTATATGGCGCAGCCTGAGGGGTTTGTGAATCCAGAATTCCCAAATCGTGTATGCAAACTTCAAAGATCCATTTATGGATTGAAGTAAGCATCACAACAATGGAATAAGAGATTTGATAGTGAGATTAAAAAGTATGTATTCACTTAAAATCTTGATGAGCCATGTGTATATCACAAAGCAGGTGGGAGTGATGTACTTTTCCTTATTTTATATGTTGATGACATATTGTTCATGGGAAACAACATTCCAAGTTTGCAAAAGGTTAAGGCATATCTTGGAAAGTGTTTTTATATGAAAGATTTAGGGGAAGCTGCATTCATTCTGGGAATCAAGATATATAGAGATAGATCTTAGCGATTAATTGGATTAAGCCAAAGTGCTTACATTGATAAAATATTGAAGAGATTCAATATGCAAAATTCTAAGAAGGGATATTTGCCAATGCAAGAACAACATGGCTTGAGCAATAAAGTTTGTGCTTCAACACCTGCAGAGGTGCAACGCATGAAGAGAGTCCCTTATGCTTCGGCTGTGGGATCTATTATGTATGCAGTGAAAAATGTGGCATTTGCTCAGAATTTTACCAGTCGATATCAGCAGAATCCAGGTGAAGCTCACTGGACTGCTATTAAGAATATTCTTAAGTACCTTAGGGCTACTAAAGATATGTTCTTAGTTTATGGGGGTACTCCATCTGCAGAACTTGATGTTACAGGTTACTGTGATGCTTCTTGGAAAGGTGATAAGGATGATACGAAGTCTCAGACGGGTTATGTCTTTGTCATTAATGGAGGAGCTGTGGATTGGAGGAGCAGAAAGCAGAGTACACTAGCAATGTCTGCAACAGAAAGTGAGTATATAGCTGCTTCAGAAGCTGCAATGGAAGTTGTTTGGATTAGGAAGTTTGTTTCAGGGCTTGGGGTTATGCCTTCGATTCAAAGACCTATAAAAATGTATTGCGACAACTTAACTGCAATTACACTTACCAATGAACCTGGAATCATGAAAGGAACCAGACATTTCCCGATTAAGCATCACTATGTTCGAGAACAAGTCGAAATAGGTGAAATCGAAATGCTCAAAGTTCACACAGATGAAAACTTAGCAGACCAGTTAACAAAGCCTCTACCTGGCACCAAGTTATACAAGCATGCTGAAGGCGTAGGACTTAGATTGGCTTAAAGTTTCATGCCCATTTGTGATTAGTATTTGGATAAGGGATGTAATGTACAATTATTATTTTAATGGAATAAAATATTGGTTATGTTTATTTATTCATTGTCTTAAGAGAAAAGTCCAAAATACATCCCTGAGGTATGCCAAATGATACGTTTACATCCTTTTTCTTTTTTCGTCTCAAATATCATCCCTCCGTTAGTAACTTTGGAACAAATACATCCCTAGGGACTAACGATGCAAAATTTTGCCCGTTAAGTACCCCACGTGTTAGTCACGTGAGGGGTATTTTTGTCTTTTTCTTTTCTTTATTTCTTTTCTCCTTTCCGTTTTTGTTTCTTCTTGTTCGAATAAATAAACAAACACACCCTTCCCATCTCATTTTATCATCATCATCTTCTTCACCAAACTCTCTCCCTCCCTCCCTTTCAAAACCCTAGCCGCCACCTGCAAACCCTCGCCACCACCTCACCGCCGGTCACCTCCCTACACCGCCACCACCAAACGAACCACCACATTCCCCTCTACCCCCTACTACCCCACACGCACCCTAAAATAACACCTCCACCACCTCTTATTTACCACCGCTGCCTGCAAACCCTCGCCACCACTTTTACCACTTACTACTTGTAGATCTATTGAAGACACGGTAAGATAACGCGTTTAACGCGTGGTTTGACTCGGTCGCGAGTCAAACTCATGACTAAAGGGTCACGTATTGATTAACGTTGGTGGTCACGGGTTCGAACCGTGACCCTTGTGGTTTGATTTTTCTTTGGGTTTTAAAAAGGTGGTGATGGAGGTGTTTGTGTGGAAGTTTGGTTTTGGGTTTCAAAAAAAGGAGGACAAAAATGGAGTTTTGGGTTTGCTTTGTTTGTTCGAACAAGAAGAAACAAAAAGAAATATGGTTTGGTTTTGGTTTGTGGTTTTTGGGTCGAGTCATGGAAAGGAGAAAAGAAAGAAAGATGGTGAGGAGGTCACGGTAGTAGGGTGGCGGTGGTGGTTTTGGTTTTGGTTTGTGGTTTTGGCTTGTGGTTTTGGTTTTGGTTTGTGGTGGTGGTTTTGGTTTTGGTTTATGGTTTTGGCTTGTGGTGGAAGAGATGGAAATGAGGATAATAAGGTGGGGGTGGTGATGAAAAAGACAAAAATACCCCTCACGTGACTAACACGTGGGGTACTTAACGGGAAAAATTTTGCATCGTTAGTCCCTAGGGATGTATTTGTTCCAAAGTTACTAACGGAGGGATGATATTTGAGACGAAAAAAGAAAAAGGATGTAAACGTATCATTTGGCATACCTTAGGGATGTATTTTGAACTTTTCTCTTGTCTTAATAATATATCATATTTTGCATGTTTAAATCCATGAATAAATTATTATTCTAAATTGTTCGTTGTCGATTAATGATATGGGAATATCATTAAATTAAGAAAAATTTGAGTATTGGTTTAGGATATACTTGAATGTATATTGATGCGTAGTCATACCAATTTCACATGATATTCAATGAATTGAATATAGGACTTATCCCAACAATATGATTTAATATTTAGTGTGAGAATCATATTTAAAGTTATCCTCAGACTTGAGATACCAGATAAGAGTCATGGATGTAGTGCATTTTTGTGAAGCAATCTACCGCTCACCGTAACAGGGAGTTATAAGGGTTATTTTCAGAAGTGTTGCAAAGTTCATGGGTTATTCTTGTAGTCAAGAAAGAATGTGTTCCTTCTGATTTGTTTAGAAGTTTAATACTGCTGGGCCTCTCGTAGGGTTGACAAAATGTTTGCATGGCCACGCCCAAAGTCTATCTGGAATACGTTCAGATGTTTTGGTAATTTTGTTCAATCATAAAGAGACGAGAAACAGAAATTTAATAAAGAACCTCACAACTTTATTAATGTAGTATTAGAAACGAAAGGATAATTATAATGATGAATCATTAAAGGTTTTTTCCAGGAAACCTAGCTCGAGTCGTGCTGGGGGCATTGGGGTGTTGCAAGACGCCAACCAATGTCATTTTCCTATTAATGGATACACGAGTGGGAGCTGTTAAATGTTACGTATAAACATTAATAAGCAAATGTCTAGTATCGAACCCGAGACCTCGGGATTGCACACATTACAAACGAGAATTAAAGATTAATAAATATTAATAGTTATGTATATTTATTAATAACACAAGTTTAAGGACTAATGATCGTTAGTTATTAAATGTATGGACTAACTATCGTTAAATAAGAAGGAAAAGGACTAGATTGTAATTTGGATGACAAGAAGGTTCCGGAACACCCCTAAGGGATGTATGGCCGGTCGATGTGGGCTAGGGGAGACCCAATCCCACACAAACTTGTCCTCCAAGATTTCTCTAGTATATATATACAAACCCAAGGGTCTCTCATTCACATCTTTTGTGCACATACTAAACCCTAAAAGTTTCTTTCCTCCTTGTTTTCTTCCTGCCGATCGATCCAAAGAAACCATAAGGTTTTTGGGTCAAAATTTTCATAAAGAAAATTTACTTGTGTTTAATCTTGCAATCACATTAGTTTGTTTGTACAAGAACGAGGTAATAACTCACTATAGTTATTATCAAGAGATCGATAAATAAAACGGTAAGGGGTTTATCATTGATCTATTACTTTAAAGTTCAAGATTAGCATACTTGATTCTTGTTCGGGCTAGAATCACCACGGTACGTTCCTATTATGTTTTGGTTAATATTTATGTGTTATACTTGATCTAGCTTCCGCAAATATGTGTACTTTGATTGTCATATTCTAACAAACATAAACTAGTAAGTTTGGGCTTTTGTTTTTATAGACCCCATATTGCCTTGCTTTGTTTCACTCGTCCAATATGGGATGTGAAATTGAATCTTTTTTTTTTTCTTCTTTTCATTTAAGCTTACACGTTTTACTTGGATTCTTAATATGTATGAATAAGTTTATTGTGTTAAATAAATTGTTACTCATATATATTCATTGATCATATAATTATTGCTATTAGTTTTATACTAGTTAAGTGTTTTATAAAGAAGTAACTAATATATTTAATAACCCTTTTTTTTTATCAAATGCATATTTTTTATAAGTAACTAATATATCCACTTCATTTCTTATAAAAAAAAACCACATCTATTTGAAATTATAAAAATATAAATATAATTGTTATACACTCTTTTGCTTCAAATGAAAACTAGTATTTTTTATAAGTTACATAAACTTTAGTTTAAGCGTTAAAACAATTTCTATAATTGTAAACGAGCTTTCAAGCTTGAGCTTGAGTTAATAAATGAGCCTATCAAGTTCGATCTTCTATACGAGCATCTTAAGTTGAAAATTTTAAACGAGCTTCGAGCTCGAGCTCGAACAACAAAAAAATATTCGAGCTCTAGCTCGAGCCAATTTATAAAAATTTATTCGAGCTTGAGTCAAGCTCGAGCCAAGTAGTTAATAAACGAGCCTAGCTCGTTCAGGCCAAAACTCGACTCGGCTCGAATCGTTAACACCCCTAGCGAAAGATAGTAGATTAATAGTGATATTTTGACACAATATACTTATCTCAACATTAACATTTTCTCAAGACAAAAATACATCGTTGGTCCCTAAACTTTCCACGAAACATCGCCATGCACCTTAACTTTTGAAAAATGTCTTCGTGCGTCCCTCCTCAAGTTTTTTGAGGCCGATTGCGTCCTTTGACCCATTTTCCGTCGGTCAACGACGTTTTCTGCCGTTACATTTTGTTTTAGCACAAGGGCAATACCGTCATTATGTAATACTGTGAATAGCAACTCCGTATTACTTCCACATGTCATATCCCTCTTCCTGCCCCATAAACACATAGACGGCCTCTTTTATTCGTCCCAAAACTTTCGTTACAATAATTATCACAATTGACAAACCCTCATTGCATGTTATTGTGAAATCTTCGGTAATTTCAAAACATGGATTTTACTCTATGGAAAGTAAGAAGAGATCCAGGTTATCAAGTTGATGATACCGTTCTTTGCAACTCGGCTAAAAAAAAATACGGTAAGTTTTGTTACTAAAATCATTGGAATTTGTAATTGGAGTATATTTCAATTTGTTATTAAGGTTTGATAATGTACTTTGGTCTGTTGATATGTTTCAGGTGGTAGATCTAATATGTTTAGCATGAGGGTTCATCACAATGATGTTTGTTGAGGCAACATGAAGATCTATTTATGTTTTAATGATGACAAATAAGCCATCGAAACACATAAAATAACAAACGTTAGCAAAAAATTGCCAGAGCCAATGTCTGCTCCTGGCGCGCTGCTCGCGCGTCAACGCGCGGGTGACGCGCCAGGACACTGTATGGATCCGGGCGAATTTTGAAAGTCGGCTTTCCCCTTACCCGACAAATGTGGATCTTTCAATACAGGTATGAATATGTTATGTGCTTAATTTAGAACACTCGAAACGAGTTTTGAGACTTGAGAGATCCTACTTTTAAAACACCCATTTACGGGAAAATGCCAACTCATGTTTTCTAACTATCGCCTCTAGCCAAGGATTTTCTAAACTTAGGGAGCTTATATATTTTACGTAACATCGTGTTGAAGCATCCATATGCTCATATCCCGGGCTTACGTCTTCTCTAGTTACGTAACGGGTTTACTCCCTTATTGGTCAAACTAAGTCAAAGGTCACTTTGCGAAAACGCATCCTTTCCCACTTGGGTTATGCTTTACATCAAGGCAAAACACTTAACTTGTTTGAACCAAGGTATTAGTTGAGAACGTCGAGTCGTGGAAAGTCACGAGACATGAACCTATTGATTATCGACATTGTGTTACTTGAACTTATAAGTAACCTATGATTTTCTCAACTTATAATCTTAATTCTCTAAAGCTTTTCTTCTTAATGACAATTAGATTACTTCTTAATCTCATCTCTACAAAAGACAAATCCAACCATATCCAATCATATCCAAATCATATATTCTCTTACACAATCTCTTACACTCTTACATATTCCCTTACACACTACATCTCAACCATTCACTCCATTACAACACATCTCATCCCTTCATTTTTAACACATGCCAATTGTTTGAATTCCTAAAGAGGCTCCTTTGATCTCAACCATTGAATTCAAACTAGAACACATCTCAACCGTCCATCTAATCTCTTCTCCATTCCATCACATGTGTTGGATCTTCACCATCCATTTCAAGTAAAATCATCTCAACCATTGATTTCCCCTTTCCCCCCAAGCAAAGCATATTCCTTTGGAATATCCCCTCTTAATCCAAACACAAGGCATCTTTGATCCTAGCCATCTATTTCAAATCATCGCGTCTCAACCATCCACATTCAACACATGCCAAATTATTTGAAAACCATAGGAGGCTCCCTTTGATCCTAGCCATCTATTTCAAATCAACTCATCTCAACCCTCCATATTCCCCACATGCCAAATAATTTGAAAACCAAAGGAGGCTCCCTTTGATCTTCACCATCCAATTCAAACCATTTCATCTCAACCCTCCATCTCATTCTTCCCCCCAAGCATTGGAATATGCCTTGGCATATTCTTTCTCTCTTTTCTATGCCATGTGAGGAGATACACTTCTACCCCTTCCAAATTACCCTATCTACACTTTATACCCTTGGTAATTTGGTGTCTCTTTAAACACTTCACAAATGATTTCCAAATTGGCTATTTGAGTTGGTAAACCTTAGAATGATTAATGTTAAGGTTTAGTGTGAAGTACGATTGGGGGTTTAGCAAGGATCGGTATTTATAAGATCCAAACACCCAACACTTGGGAATTTCTTACAGAAGCCTGGCGCGCTGCCCGCGCGTTGACGCGCTGGTGACGCGCCGGCCTCGGTAAATTTTCCCAAGTTTGGGTTATTGGCCTATAAATACCCCCTTGCCTCTTGTATTCTTCACCCCTTGCCATTATTCTTTCTCTCTAAACACTCTCAAATCTCTATCTCTAATCTTGTGTTCTTGTTTTCATACTAACATTTTTGAAAGAACACATATCTTTGCAAGGGAAGAATCACAAGAACCTAATCCACTCTTGTGATTGTGTCGGGGGTCTTCTTATCTCTACCCTTTCTACTATAATCGAGTCTCTAGGTTAGGTTAGGACTTGATTGAACAAACATTCATTCATTCATTCAATTGTTTGTAAGGGAAGTCTTGTGTCTTGGTGACCAAGCCTAGATCATTGGAGATCTAGTTGGTGTTTGATACTTCCGGGTGGAAGTCTTGGTAGAGATCTTTGTGATCCTTAGGTGAAGTCGAATTGTGAGATTCTTTTGGGTGGTTTCCGAGGGCGGAATACCGTTGGAGAGTAACTCATTCTTTGTGAGCATCGATATTGGTGAATATTGGTGGAGTGAATTGTAACAGTTTGTAGTCCACCAAAAGGATTATACTAGTGAATAGTATCGGAGTCGCGGATTCACAACTGGACGTACAGATGGTATAAACCCCCCATCTCGAACCAGTATATATCGTTGTGTTCTTTACTTGCTTTGTATACTTTGGTTGTGTTAGTGGTTTTTGGTTTATTGTACAACCACTTGGTGTTCTCTTTGGCTTAAAGTTTTTAAACATCCAAAAAGCCGAAGAAACCGTATTCACCCCCCCCCCCCCTGTACGGTTCTACAATTGGTATTAGATCCATATACTCAAGTTTTTGAGCGTTAAAGCCTTCCTGAGAAGTCGTTTTAAGTCAAACCTTCTTTCCCAAAAATCTAAACATCCTAACTAAGATTTTTGGTAAAGTAGAGTATAGATCCATGGCTCAAGAGAACTATGTTGAGGGGTGTTCTATGCAAAGACCACCTTTGCTAGAAACCGATGGGTTTTGTTTTTGGAAAACCCGGGTTGAGACCTATGTTAGGTCAAGAGATCTTGATTTATGGGAAATTATTCAAAATGACAACTTTGTGTTCATGGTGGAAGACCCTGAAACAAAGTTGTTAGTGGAAATGCCCAACTCGGATCTAAAAGATGATGAGAGGAGAAAGCTTGGTAAGAATGATGAAGCCAAGATGCTAATCTACAATGCTCTACCTCGAAGGGAGTTCGAGAGAGTTCATATATGCAAGGCCGCCAAGGAGATTTGGCATTCACTCATCATCACACATCAAGGTAACTCACAAGTCAAAGATTGCAAGATCGACTTACTCATCCAACAATATGAGAAGTTTGCGATCTCGGATGAAGAGACCATTGACAATGGTTACACACGGTTCAATGTTATTATCACAAGCCTCACGGCTCTAGATCCTAGCTTTTACTATAAGAACCATGTGAGAAAGTTTCTTCGAGCTCTTCCGGTTAAATGGAGGCCAAAGGTGACGGCTATTGAAGAAGCCAAGAACTTGGCGGAACTTCCTCTTGACGAGCTAATCGGCAACCTCAAAGTGTATGAAATGATTTTAGAAAACGACAAGGTTGTTTCTAAAGAAAAGAAGAAAGAGGTTAAGTCACTAGCCCTCAAAGCTAAAGTCACTAGGGAACAAACTAGTGATGATAACGATGAAGGAAGTGATGAAGACGACGAAGAGTACAACTTGATGGCTAAGAACTTTAGGAAGTTCCTTAGAAGAGGCGGCAACTTTAGGCGCAGTAATAGAGTTGGAAACCAAGGGAATGATGGAAGAAACAATTTTGGTGGAAGTCGAGGTGCTGACAACAAAGTTGGTGAGAGCTCTAGACGCACACAAGGATGCTACAATTGCGGAGAGAAGGGTCACTTCATAAATGAATGCCCTAAGCCTAGAATGAACAAGGCATTTGTTAGAGGAGCGTGGAGTGATAGTGAAGATGAAGATCAACCAACACAGGAAGCTACTTGTCTTATGGCTCAAGAGAAACTTGAGGTACCCCTAAACTCTTCTTCCTTTAATAATATAGATATCAATGATTTGCAAGAGGAGAATGAGAATTTTAGAAAAACACTTGAGAAAACTCTTAATGAAAAACGCATCATTGAACAAGAACAAAGTAAACTCAATAAGAAAGTTTATGAACTTGAAAAGGAAGTAAAGAAACTAAATCATTGTAAAGAGGTAATTGAACCATGTAAAAGTTGTGAGTCACTCACACTTGAGGTTAACTCTTTAAAAGATAAAGTATCTAAACTTCAAAAGGAGTCTCTAAGAGTTTCAAAATTTAAGAAAAGTACAAATGATTTAGAAGAAATTATTGGTAGTCAAAAGATGTCCCAAGATAAGGAAGGTCTTGGATTTTCAAAACAAGGAGAAATCACTTCCATAAACCTGACAAAACCAATAACATTTGTAAAGACTAAAGAAAACGAGATTCCAAAATTTTCTGAGGGTGACGCGCTGCATGACGCGTCAACATGCCAGAAGCGCGCCAGTCCTCTGAGGGAAATTGGAGAATCGTCTAAAACTTTTATCAAACCAAATACTCCTCAAGCTCCTCTTGCAAACACTCGAGGTAACCAAGTTTCCGGTACAAAAAGAGAAAAACCAAAACAACTTTACAATTTAAGCTATCATAATGGTCGTGGTTATACACAACCTCGAGTTAATACTAGACCACTCTCGCCTACACCCAATATTAGACCTACTAATCCATATAACCAAAGATCTTCACTCCAAAATTATCAAAGAAGGAATTTTTATAAAAGGACATCCCACTACCAATATAACAACTATCAAAGGAGACACAACTCCTACCCAAACCAAACCTTCTTTAGACCTCAAGGATATAATAACTATAGATCAAGTTATCAAAGTCAAAATAATTTTCAAAATAATCCTTGGTCTGCTTTTTCAAGTTTTGGCATTGAGAAATTGTGTGTCTTACTTCAAGACCCAAGAATGTTCAACTTGGGTAACTCATATGCTAACCAAAATGGACGCAAGAAGCAATGGGTACTGTAACACCCCTAAAATACCGAAGTGGAAGACTGTGTCACTTGGGGTGCTACTTCATAATACAAAGTACAAGTTATAGAAAACGACCTCTAAATGAGACGTTTTGAAAAGTTACCATTCGATTAATGAATTCAAAGTTACAAACATGAGATTCCAAAGTATGATACATAAATGTATACAAAATGTTTTGAATGGTAAATTATAAAATGCGTAAGTCTTCAGAATATGTAGCTTGACTCTAAGTTCCACGCACTAGGTATCGCCTTACTAACCTGAGATAAACATGCTAAAGTGTCAACACAATGGTTGGTGAGTTCATACAGTTTGTCTTAAAACAGTTGAAAAGTCTTTAAAGAATATTCGCACAGCAAAGGCATCGTGAATCCACCCAGTTGCGAGTCCCGCCCATAACAACACTTGCAACTTGTGTGTTCACAACCCACTGCTAACATATAGTATGATTTCGATATATGTGTATACGATATATGCACGCTTAATGTAAAGTATCACTGCCTACTGAACCTCATGACAAGAATAAGCACAAATGCTTCAAAGCTGGATTATATTCATCCAAGGCCAGGAATATATGGCAATGGTGGGGGCGTCAGCCCGATAGTACTATCAATACCTCTCCATCGGCTCCATCCAGGAGTTAAACAGTGGTTAAAGAATATAGCGTATAGAATAGTTTAACACATTAAGGCACATATCGTAATAAAACTACACACCATGTTCAAAAGTATAAAAGTATAGCGTAGCATATGAGTAAAATTGTCTTGAGTAAAAGTGAAAGCAAGTAGTTTAAGCATGTATCTCCCCCAAAGAGTTCAGAACAAGTATCAAAAGAGTAAGAGTGGGGCTATGACTCACCTTGAACTAACGATATCACAATGTATAACGGAATCAACGGATAAGCCGGGAAGTCTCTACGCGCAACCTAGGATATGATGATATGTCTTAGGTTTGAAACAATGTCTAAGAATACGAAGAATTGCCTATATATGTCTTGCATATAGTTCATGATGTAGTACTTAGTATATAGTGTAAGTTGTTGAATAAAATGGTTTATGAAACATGTATAGTTTGTATATCGCTTACTACCGTTCGGGCCGACATAATTCAGAGGCCATGTAGTAAACGTTCGAGGAGCCAGGACACTTTAATTCATAAATCCACAACTCATCTCGACGGTTTACTTTAATGAACCCCTCACATGAGGCTCCCTACTATTGTAGTATTTGATAAAATATATATAAGTTTTTTATTCGAAAAGTTACATGGTCTTTAGCCGTGGCTTTGCCGTGACCTTGGTCATTGTTACCATGGTCTTGAGACTCATCCTTGGCCTTATCCTTGGTGGTGGTCTTGGCTTTAGGTCATTAGACCTCTTGGTTATATTTAACCATAACTATTATATAGTTACTTGGATATTTAAAATAGCTGTTAAGAATTTGAAGAAAATATCATTCATTATTGGTTTTCTGGGTTCGTGCTCCTGAGTTTCTGTAGAAAACATCATTCCGGACAACTATCGTGCTTTAACTTTTTGATGAAACGGACCAGAAGGGCCTCTTTTTGCGTGTTTAAGGTTCTGTTACAGAAACATTTGGACAGTTTTGCCGTAAAGATTTTAGTAACTTCTAATAGCCATAACTTTTGACTCGTGTACTCGTTTTAGGTGATTCAAATTGATATGTTTTCATTTTAAAACCCTCTATAACAGTAGGTAAGTGTTTCATATCATGGTTACTCTATTTTGGTCGTGATTCTCAATATAAGTCACTAGTTTTCTTGTTTAATTAACATAAGTTAATATATAGTTTCCAAAACTTGTTTTACTAGTTTTTATACATCATGAACATAACACAAAGACCATATATAGCATGAATGAAATATAATAAGCATGAAAATGATATTGAGCAAGAAAGTGTAATAGGGTTTCTTACAACTTTTGGCTTTCTAAAGAAAGGAAGTCAAGTATGAAACTAGGACACTAAACCTATGCTTGCAAACCCTTCACCACAACTCTTGAAACCCTTGCTAGCCTTGACATAACCCTTGTGAAAACCATTTAACCTCAGCCCCTAAAACCTTGTGTAGCTCCTAATTCAACCATGGAATCACCAAACAAACTCTTGATTCATGTAGAGACTAACTATGCCTTCAACTTTGGTGTGTAACTTATAACTTGGAAATCAAATGATCAAGGTTTATGGATTATGTGTGTGGCGTTTTTTATGGAGATGAAAGGAAGGGATGAGCTAGCTTTTATAGTGTAAATGAGGAGGTTAGGAAAGCTCCTAGGAAGGTGCCTAAACTTGGTGACCAAGTTTTACTTGGAGCCTAAGTTTAGTTAAACATGTATAAGTCTACCTTTGTAAGTTTCCTAGTCTTATCCAGATGACACATATACAAACACCCCATGTGGTCTAAAATTTCGTTCCTATGCTTATCTTGGATGACTAGGTGAAGTTTTGATGTTATCTTGTTTTTACGGAGTGAGTTTTGGTCCCGTTAATTGCTAACTGTAAGTCGTAAAGTCACGAAACATAAAATCGGGTATCCTAAAAATATGAAAATTATAAATATGTTAAAAATTATTAATATAACCTATTTTAGCATATTTAATGAGTGACAAGTTCTATCGGGTTGCTTAAACGCTGCTAAAACTAGAAACGCAGGTCTAAAACGCGTAATTCGCGTAAAACGCTGAACTGGAAAACGTAAAATTCCAAAACTTTTGGAATTGTCCTAAAATGAGAGAAAATCATATTTCTATTGTTTATAGTGTTTTATGGACATATCGGGATGCTGGAATGACGTTTAAACCTAAAAGTAAATCTCGGACACGGTTTCGTGATTTTTGTAGAAATGATCCGACGAGTGTCAAACTCTCGGATTATCATTAAAATAGTTTAACTTACGAGAATATGAAATAAAAATTTCGGGAGTGAATAGTGAAAGTGAATAGTAATAGTGAATAGTAATCCAAAAATCCGAATTGTTACAAGTACCAAAAGTATGAGTTGTATTTTTGTTGTAGGTTTGTCTCAAAAGTGATCTACAACCGGATGAGTGGATAGTGGTTGCACTAAACACATGACCGGGAATAGAAGATTGTTAACATCATACACGGCGTATAATGGGAATCATGTCACTTTTGGGAGCAAACTTAATGGCAAAATTGTCGGCAAAGGTAATGTCCTTCATGACTCCATTGTAATTACCAACGTTGAGCATGTTAGAAGTCTAAACTTTAATTTGATTGGCGTAAGTCAACTTAGTAATGATGATTGTGAGGTAAAATTTACAAAAGTAGATTGTTCTATTAGTAAAAATGGTGTTGTACTAGCTAAAGGTCGTAGGCGAAACAACTTGTACACCTTTTAATCATAGATTATTTGTAACAATATATGCATTTCAAACATGGTAAATAACCCAATGCCTCGGCTTAGGAAGTTAGGTCTTGCCGACAAGCTAGTAAGCAATTTGCCATTGTTGAGTTTGAAAGGCATTATTGTGATACATGTCTAGGGAGTCAAGGAGAAACTAATAATAAGAATTAAAAGGAAGTGACAACTAATAAGGTTTTAGAGTTGATTCATTTGGATTTGTATGGTCTATCTCCGATCCAAAGTTATGAAGGAAACCTCTACACTTTAATGATTATAGATGATTGTTCAAATTACACTTGGATATTATTCTTAGAAAACAAGGATGGAGTCTTGAATAAATTCAACATCTTAAGAAAGAAACTTGAAAACCTACTTGATTGTTCAATTGTCTCAATTAAAACAAATCATAGTAGTGAATTTGATAAAATGCAAATTGGAACATTTTGTGAACAACATGGAATATCTTATAACTTATCAGGGGCCGTTCACTTCTCAATCGCTTGAGATTGTTGAAAGAACACATCGTAAGTTAAGAAAGATGAATCGTGCAATGCTTGACGAGCAATCCATCCCACAAAAGTTTTGGTGTCATGCCCTAGATACCGCATGTTATATCTTTAATAGAGTTCATATAAGAAAGGTTGTTAATATAACTTGAATAAAAGGACTCTTAGATCACAAAACACACAAGATTAGGTTTTTGGCATGACATTTTTCAAGTGTCCAAATTGCTTTGGGATAGGTTTTGATGTTAAGACATGAATCTTAGGAGAACAATCTTTAAGTCAAAGTAAAATGTCTATGTGTTGCTTACAAGCCTTTTAGGTGCTATTAGAGCTTATGTGTTTACATGATTAAGGCTTATATGGAGGCATGGATGGAAGCCTAATAAAAGTCTTCCAAGAGGAAAGATATGTATCAACTCATTATTCAAACAATGATTGATAATATCCAAGATTCTACATGTCTATACAATGTGCATTGAATAAGAAAGTTGACACAATTTATCTTGCTTAATCTCGATAATATTGATCTTGTCATAGCTTCCAAGATTAGATATGATATTCATCACAACTCACACTTGTGTTGAAGATTTTGTATCTAGCTCTTCTTGTTCACCTTATGAGAAAAATACATGTTGCATACCTAAATTTAAGTGAATAGTGCTTCATTGCTTAAAATTTGATGCATAGCTTAACAATTTATGGTGCATTCTTGAAAAATAATGGTATGTAGCATGTGTATTTTGTCCACATATCACAACTTAAGATCAACTAAAACACTCATTGCTCTTTGAATAGCTTTTCTCATGATCATGTGATCTAAGCATACTTAACTTTCCTATATATTCTCTTCCTCTTGATCTTCACAACTTGTACACCTAATGAGGAATCTTAGTACTAATTGCCTTAATATCCGTTGGATAATAGGAGTCATCACCCATATCTAAATTTCACTCTACTATTATTTAAGGATTAGAGATCTTGTCTAAGCATTACACCTAAAATCTCAATCTAAGTTAAAAATGAATAACCAACCACTTTCTCCGAACAATGTTCTTGACAATTTCATCCTCCAAAGTAGTGACACTAATTCCTTGAGTGCAAAAAATGGAAGTGAAGAAATTGCTAACAACAATGTTGTCCCTCAAGCTATAACCAAGAGTGATGGGATGGGAAATGGGTGGTTTATGCAAAACAACCAACAACAATATCCTAGGATCAACCTTGAAAAACTAATGCAAAACGATGTTTGGAGCAATCCACAAAATGTTCAAGTCACGTCACCCCTAACTAGGGGAATTGGTGATGAAGAAGTTTGGGAAAAGATAAGGAATACCTTAAGCCCAAAACTTCGTGAAGGCAACCATGCAATTTGTTGCGAAAACACAATTGACATGCTTAGTGCTATTAAGGATCATAGAGAAGAAACCCGTAAAATGCTCAAATCTCTCCATGACGGAGTTAAAATGCTTCAAGCATTAGCCTCAAACATAACATGCATTGTGCATCAAGAGAGGGGTGTTGACACATGTGAGGACAATCTTGTAGATCACAAGAAATAGTCTCCATATAACATGTATTGTTTAAGTGTGCTTGCTAGATGCTTTGTGCGTATTTTGTGTTTCTTGGATCCCTTGGTACCATGATCTAGTTGTAACTCTAGCTTTCAAGCTTTATAATAAAAATAAATGCACTTCCCTCAACCTTGTCATGCTCAACAAATGGTTATTGGAGGCATAATAGACAAGCATATATATACATAATATTGTGGACTAACCCATTTTGCATGTTTCCAAATGGCAACCTAACCCATTTTGGAACTTTCACATGTGAGGATTTCTTGTTTGTTGCATGTTGTGATTTCTATGTGTAGCTAGGCCACCGCAAAGGTGAGGCTTTTGACCCATGGATCCCCGCCTTGAAACAAGGGGGAGCAAGGATCTAGGGTGAGCTATGATCAAGGGGGAGCACATTCGGGTGCACATACATGCTAGCTCATTTATCCCACAGGCCCAAGTTTGAAACCTGGCTTGATTGGAAGTCCCACCTTTTTTATTCGACAAAAGGGGGAGAAAGAAAGCAAGAGAAAAAAAGAAAGCAAGAGCGTGAAGACCATTCAAGAAATGTTAAAGGCTTCACCAAATTACAAGGCAAAGGTCAAGACACAAGCTACACCAAAGGTGCGCTTTGTCTTCACTAAGTTTTGTAATTTTATTTGCATTCGGTTTTTATTTGTCATCATCAAAAAGGGGGAGATTGTTGATGCAACATGATCAAGATCTCTTTATGTTTTAATGATGACAAATAAACCATCGAAATACATAAAATAACAAATGTTAGCTCAAAATCACCGGAGCCAATGTCTGCTCCTGGCACGCTGCCCGCTCGTCAACGCGCGGGTGACGCGCGAGGACACTGTATGGTCCTGGGCGAATTTTGAAAGTCGGCTTTCCCCTTACCCGACAAATGTGGATCTTTCAATACAGGTATGAATATGTTATGTGCTTAATTGAGAACACTCGAAACGAGTTTTGAGACTTGAGAGATCCTACTTTTAAAACACCCATTTACGGGAAAACGCCAACTCATGTTTTCTAACTATCGCCTCTAGCCAAGGCTTTTCTAAACTTAGGGAGCTTATATATTTCACGTAACATTGTGTTGAAGCATCCATATGCTCATATCCCGTGCTTATGTCTTCTTAAATTACGTAACGGGTTTACTCCCTTATTGGTCAAACTAAGTCAAAGGTCACTTTGCGTAAATGCATCCTTTCCCATTTGGGTTATGCTTTACATCAAGGCAAAACACTTAACTTGTTTGAACCAAGGTATTAGTTGAGAACGTCGAGTCATGGAAAGTCACGAGACATGAACCTATGGATTCTCGACGTTGTGTTACTTGAACTTATAAGTAACCTATGATTTTCTCAACTTATAATCTTAATTGTCTAAACCGTTTCTTCTTAATGACAATTAGATTACTTCTTAGTCTTCTCTTAATCTCATCTCTACAAAAGACAAATCCAACCATATCCAAATCACATATTCTCTTACACAATCTCTTACACTCTTACATATTCCCTTACACACTACATCTCAACCATTCATTCCCTTACAACACATCTCATCCCTTCATTTTTAACACATGCCAATTGTTTGAATTCCTAAAGAGGCTCCTTTGATCTCAACCATTGAATTCAAACTAGAACACATCTCAACCATCCATCCAATCTCTTCTTCATTCCATCACATGTGTTGGATCTTCACCATCCATTTCAAACAAAATCATCTCAACCATTGATTTCCCCTTTCCCCCCAAGCAAAGCATATTCCTTTGGAATATCCCCTCTTAATCCAAACACAAGGCATCTTTGATCCTAGCCATCTATTTCAAATCATCACATCTCAACCATCCACATTCAACACATGCCAAATTATTTGAAAACCATATGCGGCTCCCTTTGATCCTATCCATCTATTTCAAATCAACTCATCTCAACCCTCCATATTCCCCACATGCCAAATAATTTGAAAACCAAAGGAGGCTCCCTTTGATCTCCACCATCCAATTCAAACCATTTCATTTCAACCCTCTATCTCATTCTTCCCCCCAAGCATTGGAATATTCCTTGGCATATTCTTTCTCTCTTTTCTATGCCATGTGAGGAGATACACTTCTACCCCTTCCAAATTACCCTACCTACACTTTATACCCTTGGTAATTTGGTTTATCTTTAAACACTTCACAAATGATTTCCAAAGTGGCTATTTGAGTTGTTAAACCTTAGAATGATTAATGTTAAGGTTTAGTGTGAAGTACGATTGGGGGTTTAGCAAGGATAGGTATTTATAAGATCCAAACACCCAACACTTGGGAATTTCTTACAGACGCCTGGGGCGCTGCCTGCGTGTTAACGCGCTGGTGACGCGCCGACCTCAGTAAATTTTCCCAAGTTTGGGTTCTTGGCCTATAAATACCCCCTTGCCTCTTGTATTCCTAACCCCTTGCCATTATTCTTTCTCTCTAAACACTCTCAAATCTCTATCTCTATCTCTAATCTTGTGTTCTTGATTATCATACTAACATTTTTGAAAGAACACATATCTTTGGAAGGGAAGAATCACAAGAACCTAATCCACTCTTGTGATTGTGTCGAGGGTCTTCTTATCTATACCCTTTCTACTAGAATCGAGTCTCTAGGTTAGGTTAGGACTTGATTGAACAAACATTCATTCATTCATTCAATTGTTTGTAAGGGAAGTCTTGTGTCTTGGTGACCAAGCCTAGATCATTGGGGATCTAGTTGGGGTTTGATACTTTCGGGTGGAAGTCTTGGTAGAGATCTTTGTGATCCTTAGGTGAAGTCGAATCGTGAGATTCTTTCGGGTGGTTTTCGAGGGCGGAATACCGTTGAGGAGTAACTCCTTCTTTGTGAGCATCGATATTGGTGAATATCGACGGAGTGAATTGTAACGGTTTGTAGTCCACCAAAAAGATTGTACTAGTGAATAGTATCGGAGTCGCGGATTCACAACTGGACGTACGGATGGTATAAACCCCCCATCCCGAACCAGTATATATCGTTGTGTTCTTTACTTGCTTTATATACTTTGATTGTGTTAGTGGTTGTTGGTTTATTGTACAACCACTTGGTGTTCTCTTTGGCTTAAAGTTTTTAAACATCCAAAAAGCCAAAGAAACCGCACTCACCCCCCTCTCTACGGTTCTACAGTGTTTTTAAATACTGGTCTGGTAGAATATACGATGGAGGTATGGAAAGTTTAGTTGATTTGGTTGTCGTTGATAGTGTGTCAGTTGAAGAGTTGGATGTTCTTATGTATGAATTGGGTTACGACATAGGTCAAAAAAATTACTATTACTTTGTTAAACCTGGTAGTAATTTAGACGATGGTTTGTATAGCTTAAGTGAGGCTGCGAATTTAGAAATATTGAAAGATGTTGTTGAAGAACATAAGATGATAGAAGTTTATGTTGAAAACGGTAACACAAGTTTGGATGTTGATGATATGTCACCAAAGTCAATTAGGACTGTTATTTCTCAGGTGGATGCATCAAAGAAGAATGCAGCCCTTCCTATTGTGCCATATTGCTCAAAAAAATTGTTCTTAGAAAGCATAGTTAAAAAGCCTGTGGTAGATGGTTTAAGTGAAGTTAGACAACTACCTTTGGAAGTCAATACTTTGGTAGAATCTAGTGAGGTGCTAGAAATTGAACCCTTGCTGATCATAGATACACATGTTGATCATATGCAAACAAATAGTCCTGTTAGTGTTGAGCAGAGCCAAACAGATAGTCCGGTTAGTGTTAACCATAGCCACAAAGGGAGTCATGTTTCTGTTGATCATAGCCAAAAAGATAGTCCTGTTTCTGTTGACCATAGCCAAAAAGATAGTCCGGTTAGTGTTGACCATAGCCAAAAAGATAGTCCCGTTAGGGTTGACCATAGCCAAAAAAATAGTCCGGTTACGGTTGACCATAGCCAAAAAGGTAGTCCTGTAGAGGTATGTGAAACTGAACAACAGTTTGGTCATCTAGATGAGGAAATACATACACCTGTCGATCGTATGCAAAAAGGTAAATCTATAAACTTATGTGAGACTGATGAAGAGTTAGGTGATGAAAACGTGAGTGAAACAGATAATTCTGAGTTTGATGTCGATGATATTGAGAACAATCAAGATGGAAACATTATTGTTGATGAAGATAATATTTTTGATGAGCCTGATGTTGAGTTTGATATGTTCAAATTGATTGAGGAGGTACATATACCCAGTATAGGTAGTTCTAGCCAGATACCAGATGATTTTCTTTTAAAGAAAAATGAGATACAAGAACTCTTGACTGATGCTGACTTTGAAAGTAGTTCTGAGAATGAGGTTGAGTATGTAATTCGGAAGAAAAAGATGAGGGCATACAAGAAACAAAAGTTAATTGAGGCACAACAAGAAGACGAATAAGTATTTTTTTCTGTGGTCAAACCTTTATAACTGCAAAAGAAGTGAAAGTTAAGATCAACCTGCATTCAATTCAAACTCGGAGGAAATTGCTACTCATTAAGAATGACAAACAAAGAATTAGGGCTAGGTGTATCGGAACAATACCAGTGTGTGGTACAAGTGGATGTATTGGACTTGGAACAATACCCAAGAGGAAAACTGGTGCGTTAACTAGAGGTCGTGGAAGGGATGTATATTTGCTATCAGAAAAGGTGGAACCAACACAAGGCAGAAATTGAGATCAGGGGTGATCATAAGCAGCAATATACCATTTTGCGGGACTATGTTGAAGAGTTGCAGAAAACAAATCCTAATACAACAGTTAAGATAAGTGTGTAAACTGCGTTAGATCCACAAGTCCAACGAGAGTTTTCAAGAGGATGTACGTTTGCTTAGGTGCTTTGAAGGAAGGATACAAAGCTTGTCAAAGAGAGCTGTTGGGTTTAGATGGAGCTTTTAAGAGGGGTCCATTTCCTGGGCAGCTTCTTACAGCTGTTGGTATTGATAGCAACAATGGAATATACCATTTAGCCTATGCTGTTGTTGAAGCTGAGAACAAAGATTCATGGATTTGGTTTCTTGATTGTCTTGCAGATGATCTTGACTTGCAACCAAATTCACACTACACTTTTATCAGTGACAGACAAAAGGTGATGTTTATTCTTAATTGATTATATTCGGTTATATAATTCAAAAATTATTGGTTTATTAGTAATTGATTGATGTTACTTTATGCAGGTTATAATTCCAACTTTAGCAACAGTATTTCCTAGTGCGGAACACAAATACTGTTTGAGGCACATCCATGAGAATATGAAATTGCAGTGGAATTCTGCAGAACACAAGTCACATTTGTGGAGATGTGCTGCAGCAACAACCGTCGAACAACTTGATGCAGCAATGCTTGCATTCAAGAGTTTTAGCGAGCCTGCACATGCTTGGTTAAGTAAGATACCACCAGCCCATTGGTCAAGGTCGCATTTTTCAGGTAGTAAACAATTCTGTTGTAGATCAACAATGTTCAACATTTTTTTATGGATTACTAAAACATGTACTATACATATGTAGGGAGAGCTCATTCTGACGTGTTACTTAATAACATGTGTGAAGTGTTTAATGGGAAACTTGTTGGAGGTAGGCACCAACCCATCATTACTGCTTTAGAATACGTTAGAGCATATTGTATGCAGAGAATAGTTAATGTTATGCATGCAATTGACAAGTGTCCGAGATCATTTACACCAAAGGCAACGCGCATGTTAGACTTCAATAAGAAAGAGGCTTATAAATACTGTGTTTTAGGGATTGAAGGAGATAACTATCAGGTTAGTGGATGGGGAGAAAAGCGATTAGTAAATGTTAAAGCCAGGTCTTGTAGTTGTAGAAGATGGGAGCTTACAGGTATGCCATGTAAACATGCTATTGTAGCCAACCAGTATATGAAGTTGAATGGAATCGAAGTAGGATCAGTAGAATCGTGGGTTCATCCATGTTACTTGGTTAAGACATGGGCGGAAACATACAAACACCACATCCAGCCCATCAAGGAATATCCACATTGGAAAAAGTCAAATGTGCCTACAACCATTCTTCCACCTAAGCATCATAAACCATTGGGTAGGCCACGAAAGAAGAGAAGTAGGGCTTTTACAGAAAATGATGATACTGATAAAGATAGTAAGTTGTCACAGTCTAGTAGGAGTGTGGTTTGTGGAATTTGTGGCAATGCTGGACACAACAAGAAAACATGTCTTGGGCAAGGAGGTGTTACTACAAGTCAAGCCAGTACACAACAGTCTCAAAAACTAGGTTCATCCCAGCCAAAAGTTTCATCACAGAAGAAGAGAAAGGGTAAAGGTAAAAACTACGAAGCAACTGAATAAGCAAGTGTCGACCAGTCTGTTACTAGAAGTCAAGTGAATGCTGCTTGAGTATGTAATTCCTAAGACAATGGTTTTCATCTAATATGTAATTCCTAGACAATATTTTCTATGTTTTAAGAATGTGTGTTTCTGAACTATGTTTTAAGAAATCATATCCATTTTACATTATGTAAGAAATCATATCATGCTTGAGTTCTTACTTGGCTGATGTTTTTGTTTTTTGACAGAGAGCAAATAAGTCAAAGCTTTGTATTAGTCATTAGCCAATTACTAAAATTTGATGAAGTCAAAGCTTTCTACTAGACAACCTACAATGACGCTTCCATATAACACTAAACAACCTACACCTACAATAACGCTTCCATAAAACACTAACCAGACTACTTTACATGCATTCTACATTCTAGGAAGCTTTGCAAAACACAAAAAACATGTCTTTATAAAGACACTACATACACCATATGCAAACTAAAACAATGAGTATCCAGGATACAACACACAAGTTCCTCAAGCGGCAAACTTTCTCCTTCTCCAGATGGAGCTCAGCTACAGCTGCTTGGTGAGCAGCCTCTAGCTCGGTTGCATTGTCTCAGGCGTTGACGACCTCCAATGTCTCAACCATGAGGCGTGCTTGGCATTACGGTGAATGTGCCTCCTCAAGTAGAGGATCACCTCCTTTGCTCTTGGTGGCATTGGTGGATCGTACCACCCATTGAAGGGACATGTGGATCCCTAAAATTAATAATCTAAAATCAAGACTTTGACGCTTATACTCGTTACTTGAACATAAACATGCAATAAAAAACATGCATTAGACTAAAACATTGATTAAACTAAATGTGACATTTTAACTTAAAGCAACCCAACCATGAACGCACCTCCACAGGACAATCAAAATAACGCCTTCCGGTGTTGACATTGTTCCAACAGGTCCTTAGGACTGCCCACCTGCCACATCCGCACCGCATCATTCTTAAGATTTGATCGGAAATACTTTAGGATAAGATTTGATGAGAGAGAGGAGTATTTAGGGATGAGTGGTGAATACATTTAGCTCTTATTAACATATAATTATTGTAGCATCTGCATACACTGCGTGTGACTCAGCACACGGTATTACATAATGACGATAATGTAACGGTAGAAAACGTCGTTGACCGACGGAAAACGGGTCAAAGGACGCAATCGGCCTCAAAAAACTTGAGGAGGGATGCACGGAGACGTTTTTCAAAAGTTAAGGTGCCAGGGGATGTTTAGTGGAAAGTTTAGGGACCAACGATGTATTTTTTTCTTTTCTCAATCATTCATTTCCATTTCATCAAACCAAGTATAAATTAAGAAAATAGTAAAAAAAAAAGTGTATGGTGTTTAGATATTAGAGAGTAGTATGAGTTTTTAGAAATTATTATTAATTAAGTTTGTGTTAACTTGCCATTTATATGATAAGGGGTATAATAGGTAAAGAACATTACTCAAAAATTAAGAACTTTAAAAATAAGTAGTTAAGATTTTTTGAGGTACTGTCGAGATGTCATAGCGAAATGCCCGCCACAATACCTATATGCCAATGAGGTGTCTACACGTGGCAATTGTACAATACAGTCTGGTAGGAAAAACTGTTATGCTAGTTGTTGCCTGGAGATTGACTCTCCAGGCAAAGTGTGTGGAGCTTTAGCCTTTTCGGGTTATTTTGGTCTTGTTATGTTGTATGGGCTTTAGCTATTAGTTAAAACTCTCATAGCTATCAGTGGTATTTTAGTTACGGATTTTTCAAGTAATTAAATGTAAAGTCTTTCATACGACTTATATTTCATGAAAATAGATACATAAAAAAAGACCTAGATTTTTCCTAGCCTTCTATTACATGAAAATTCAGAGGTTCACATATCACGTCATAATTCTTTTATACACGTGGAATACCCAATTAAGCAATATCAAAGTAGAATTTTGAGAAATATTTCGTATTTGGTTGATATACTCTTAAAAAACATAAGCTTAATACCATGTTCCTCTTTTTGTCTCCCTTTCTATTTATCTTGATAATGGAAAGTTTCCATTTATCTTTTTCTAAAATTACGAATACAGGTTTGTTCTCGGGTATTCCTATTGATAGCTCGTTGACAGTTTCTCACCTTTTCTTTGTGGATGATGCTATCTTCATTGGTAAATGGGAATCCTTGAATATACGCACCATTGTTAATGTCTTGAAGTGTTTTCATTTGGCTTCGTGTCTAAAAATAAACTTTCATAAAAGTAAACTTATAGGAATTGGCACTCGTCCAGAAGAAGTCGAAGCAGCAGCCACAACTATGGGTTGTTTGATTTTTACCAATCCTTTTGTTCATCTTGGAGTAAAGGTTGGAGATGCGATGTTTAGAATAAAATCATGGGATGACGTGGTTGCTAAAGTGTCATCTCGCTTATCCAAATGGAAGCTTAAAACCCTTTCAATAGGTGGTCGACTTACTTTAATTAAATCGGTTTTTTAGCATCCATTCCATTATACCGTATGTCTATCTATAAAGTTGCTTCAAGAGTGTTAAAGCTCTTAGAATTGATTAGAAGAAACTTTTTTAATGGAGTGGATGGGTCGGAAATAAAAAATGGCTTATATTAGTTGGAATAAGGTCTTAGCTTCCAAGAAATACGATGGTCTCGGAGTTTCTATTTTCTATGCTCTTAATCGAGCTCTTCTCTTTAAATGGGTTTAGCGATTTTTTTCTCATGATTCTTGTCGATGGACGAGATTCTTAAAAGCTATTTATGCTGAAGATGGTGTGCTTAATTTTCCAAGTTCTATATCTAAACGCTCTCCTTGGTTAGACATTATTCATGAGGTTACCATTCTTCGCACAAAAGGTATCAATCTTTTAGATTTAATTCGCAAAAAGGTGGGCAACGGGTTAAGCGCCTTGTTTTGGGAGGATCCTTGGGTAGATGATTTGGCGTTAAAGCTTAAATTCTTGAGAATTTATGCTTTGGATAACTACAAACAAATAACAGTTGTCGAATTAATCACACTTCAATGGTTGATATCGTCCTCCTAGAGTTGGTGCTGAGGAAGAACAATTCGTGTTTCTTTTATCCCGCATGGATGGTCTAATATTGACAAATATCCCCGATCGTTAGGTCTGGTCGTTAGAAGCTACAGGTGAGTTTTCTGTTAAAACTATTCGTCGGCTTATTGATGATTCGATTCTTCTAAAAGAGGAGGTCGCCACAAGGTGGGTTAAAGTCATACCCATTAAGATAATGTGTTTGCTTGGAGAGTTCGTTTAGATAAGCTGCCTACTCGATTGAATCTTTCCCTTAAAGGTATTGATATTTTGAATATTGTTTGCCCTCTTTGTCATGCCTCTGTCGAATCCGGTTCCCATATCTTCTTTTCATGTCCAATGAATCGTCATTTATGGAGGAAACTTATGCGTTGGTGGGAGCTCGAGGACATTGATTTAACCTCTTCTGATGATTGGCTTATATGGCTTAATTCATCTCAGCTTTCTAAGCGGCTGAAAGAGATCTTGGAAGGTGTTTGTTATGTGAAGTGGTGGTTAATTTTGCGCTTCAGGAATCAATTGTTTTTTGGTGCTACGAATCCGCGTAGGAAGCTTCTTTTTGATGAATTGATTCAAATTTCTTTTAATTGGTGTTCTAATCGTTGTAATTCTAAACTAAATTGGGTTATCTGGTTGAAAAATCCTTGTACCATTTGCTTGTAACTCTTTTCTAGCAACTTGCTAGTTTTTAATAAATCCGCCGTTAAAAAAAATAAAAATAAAAAAGATCCTCTTTTTGTAATAAAATTGATATTTCAATTATTTTTAAGAGTGAGAAACTATTAGGGTGTGTTTAGTTAGTGAAAAAAACTTCATTTTTCCAGGAATTTTTCATTAGAAATTGAAAAAACTGAAAATCCGTTTAGTCAAACAATTTTTAGAAATTTTTCTAAGAGAATGAAAATCTCATTTTGCAAAATTTAACTAGAATTTAGGAAAGAGCTCTTTACTCTTTTCTATATTTCATTCCTTTTTTACATCCCCTTTCATTCTTCAATTTTTAAAATATATCATCTAAACGCGTTCTTTAAATTTATAGCATATGGATTAAACCCTTCTTTGTTTATAAAGAAATTAAAATAAAAAATTAAAGAAATTTTTCTATAACTAAACGCACCTTTAGATTCTCGTTTCAAATTTTGTATCGTGAAGCTAGAAAATTTTCAGTGGGGGGTCGGGATCTATTTTTTTTTTTCTAACGCTATTTTTCGGGTAATATGTTTGGGTCGGTGATCGATTCGGTTCGGGTCAAAAATTAAATAATATTATTATAAAAAAAAATCAATCACTAAAAAACTAAACATTTATCAAAGACAACTAAATTGCAAAGAACTTATATTAGTGGTACACGATTGACGATTCCTGTCAGGCTACCATATTTAACTTTCAACCCCAATTTCTAATTTCTACTTAAATCTCTAATTTCTACTAAATCCCTATAAAAGACAAGTAGATTTAAAGACAACAAACCAGAAGGGCCGCTACAGGCGGCGGCAGGCGTGGCGGAGGCTGGTCGGCCGTCGGCGGGACTGCAGGAGCCAGGAAGGTGGGAGGAGATGAGGGTCGAAGGGGGAGGGTTTGGGATTTGGTTAATTGGTTTGTTAATTGTTATTGTTCCGTTTTTTTTTTTTTTTTTTTTTTTTTTTTTTTTTTTTTTTTTTTAATGGGCTATGTAATGGATTTTAGTTTAGGATTTGGTTTGTTAATGGATTTTAGTTTAGGTAGATGGGCTTATGTAAAATGTAATGGATCAATTTTATTATTTAATGTATAAAAAAATTCACAATTAAAATGGGGGGTCGAAATCGAATATACCAAAATTTTTCTACACGAAAACTATATACCCATACATCGCAAAAAAAAATTTTGGGGGGTCGGACGCCTCCTCCCGCCCTTATATATCTGCGCCTAGTTATGTTACCTTTATTGATAATTTGCCCAACTTTGTATTACCTTATGTTTGGGTGTTACTTTGAATTATGTGAGCGTACTTGTATTACCCGAGGTATTATAGAGTCACATTTGAATGTATATACCATGCCAAAAGAGAATATCTATACCTATCCAAATAGGATTTTTCTAACTTGTGCCGCTAACTTGTGCCCTGGCGGCACAAGTTAAGCTCACTAAAAAACACGGGGACCTCACAGAAAAGGACACAGAGATCCATAGAAAAGTACAATTTATGTGGATCCCTATGTTCCTTTTTGTGAGATCCTGTTGTCTTTTAGTGTGCTTAACTTGTGCCCCTAGGGCACAAGTTAGACAAACCCATCCAAATAATTCAAACATTCTTACCATGTACTTCACAGATTTCCAACAATAATGGAACACATGAGTGGTTGAGTAATATAGGGCAACTTAAAAGGTTAAAAGGACGGAACCTATGAAAAAGTAAACTAATAAAAACAACATGAAATAAACATGTTACCCCAATCTCACAGGTTATATTTTACATTCGTAAGTTATCAATTTCGCATACAAATTCTTTTGGTTACTTGTTAATAGAATGTGTACTATAACTAGTAATAACCAATAATAGATGGCACTAATACTAGTACAATTATTATTCGTATTAATGACTTTTTGTTGAGCATGTATCTAACCATTGCATCACTTTCAAGGCCGTTTATATGTCCTATAACGAAACTAAGGGTGAGCAAACGGACCGGATGGACCGGACCGACCGTCAAAACCGACCGGACCGGACCGGACCGACCACATTCGGTCCGGTCCTCGGTCTAAGCTTTTTAGCTAAATCGGTCCTCGGTCCGGTCGGTCCGGTCCAGACCGACAAAAAAAACCGAAAAAACGTGCCAAAATATGCCTAATTGGACCGGACCGACCGAAGACCGGACCGGACCGAACCGGACCGAGACCGGACCGACCACATTCGGTCCGGTCTCGGTCTATGGTTTTTCCGGTTCTCGGTCTTCGGTCCGGTCCGGTCCGGTTTTTGGACCATGCTCAGCCTTAAACGAAACTATATATATATATATA